>OX104062.1:46047512-46174797 GCA_944474145.2 Dicrocoelium dendriticum
GGTACATCGGGCGTGTTATCGAAAAGCTAGGAAACATAATTGCTTTCCTTGAGCCAATCTACGATTTGCTTGCTCATCTGCTTGTACCGAAGTGCTCACCAGTTCATTGTGAACGTGGTGCGACGAAGAAAAGGTGCTTATTTGCCTTCCCAGCTGAACTGTCATCAAATATTCGCGAAGAACTGGCTCACATTTGACCGACAAATGTACAAATCCTAAAAGATTTCGTCTATTTTTTGGCCTCCTTTGTCATCTTGCATGTCTTCTCGGTGAACACACCGTGCCATGCTTTGCTTGGTAAGAATCTTGACGATGCCAAGTATTCTAGCGAAATTTCACGTCACTGATTTGCAGCAACTACTTGCTCCATTTGTTCAAATTTCCTTCAACTCGCCGGATCGCTACCTCTTTGAGGTTGCTAAATGACTGAGCACGCGATTTGCTAGATTCGTGTTCACTTGCTTTTGGATTTAGCGTCCATCAGTCGAAAAACTAGACTATCCCGTTGAAGAAATAATACAGCGGAAACCACACATGGCCACTTTTGTTGGAGAATGCAACGTGGGTGTCGCACACTTTGCTTACCGGTACGCAAATCCCATAAATCACCTATTAGTTGTTAGATCCTTAACCTCATATTTGCATTCGTACCAGGTAGAACCAATTGTTCATTTGTTCTCCGAGCTTGGCGGTTTTCTCGCAAACGTTTCACCACCATACGAGGTGGCATCCTCAGTGCAGTGCCACCTCGCATGGTGGTAAAACGTTTGCGAGAAAACCGCCAAGCTCGGAGAACAAATGAACAATCGATTCATCAACCCGAGCTACCGGTATTTCGAATCATTTTAAACAGGTAGAACCAATTAGCAAATTCATGATAGATATACTGGAAGACTTTAGATCCGAGTCGAATAAGCACAGTAAGAATTTGCTGAACAATCTTAACAGCCCACTGGCGGACATCCATGTAATCGGTTTATTTGATTGTGATCGTACAAAAATGAGGTTGCATTTCCAATGCTTCCGCTTTAGCGCGCCTCTTCTGCATCAGCATTACAAAAATTTTCAGCTACATCCTTGCTGTCAATATCGTTCTCTGCTGTCCGGATATCAACCTTTGCTGTACCAATTTCTTCTTCGGTCATAAGATGAGTATCATCATTCGCTGTTACCACTTTAGTCATGGAAGGCATTTCGATGAACTGACACTTGGTATTAAAGCCGTCCGCATTAAAAATGCCGCCCTCTGTCACATATCACCCGAGGCGGACCGCCGTCCTCCGCCCCCCCTTACGCTACTCCTCTGGGTATTTATCCGAGTAAGCATTTGCATGCAATAGGCACATTGCACGCGCAGACAAACAGGCGAAAAATGAGTGGCGCAATGAGTCGGCACGTCACAATTTGGTATGGCCAAACGGTTAACTCTTATGTAAACCGGTGCACGTAGGCGAAGTCACTGATGCAACGACCTGTCGTGTCGCCGCTGACATCTTCACCCCACGGCCGCAAGAAGAAGTCCAAAGACGAGCCAGAAGGAGACTTGTATACATGAAATCACAGTTGCCTATATAGTTTGTAGGAAAAATGAAGGGAAGCTACTAAAGTACACCTGAGGCAACCAACTGAAGAAAAAACGTCAAATGCAACGGCGAAGAAGCAACCGTGTACTCAAGAGCGAATCGCGTATGTCTTTAAAAATAGCATCACTGGAGTCCAAGCGTAAAACGAACGACCATTTACAGTGGTGAGCACTGGCCATTCAGAATGACGAAATGAAACGTTTAAACAAAAGTCACGAACCAAACGAGAATAAGGAATGCAGAACCAAAAGTTGAAAACTAGTACAATAATTGTGTAACACTAAATATTCCTTTGACATAACCAAGTAATAATAATAGGTATATTTCTCAGAAAAGTGAGACACGTTCCAGAGACCCTGGACCGATCATTATGTAAAAGTTTTCTCTGAAACTGAACTTGTTTATCGGATGCGAGGAGATTCGTATTGAGTGGGAGTGGATTCAAGTTGTAATTTATTCTTATGCAGATCCAACTTTCTTCAGTAGCAAGTATCTCATCGTACCGTTGAACGAGTTGTGGTCCGGATCAATGTAAATAGAAGGGAAATAGCAAGTATTAGTAAGTATTAGTGCGATGGAGGCCGAAAAGTTCCTAGGGAATTATGTACATGTGTGGAATCGAGAATAATATAGTGTGGGGAGGGTCTCGCAACCAAATTTCTGGACTCAGCATAAGGAACAACAGTAAGGGTCTGGCTAACAGGGAAAAAATAAGTCCACATTACTGCACAGTGAAAAAGGGAAATATTTAAGCAACTACCTTATTATTGTATTGCAGATGTTGTTTACAAGTAGGAGGCGCAATACGGATTTCAGAATACTTAAGATGTGTGTGTTGTGGGCTGTGAACAAGAATGCCGAACCTTTAGTAGTTTGGCTAACTGCGCTAGGAGTTTGATTATGCAGGGAATTGGTCCAACAGAACGCCAGTGATATGTTTACGAGGTTACAGTAGTCCTGAGTGGCAAACATATCGATGTTCACAATGTGTCGGTTGATTCACCAGCAGGATAAGGTCAAGTGAAAACCGAAGCTAAGTGTTGGGGAGCAAGGTGGGTTGAAGATGTAAAGAAAGGATCCGGGTGCTTTACCTACCAAAGCGTCAGTGCTTTCACAAACGAATGGTAGGTGTGCCAGCGGGTGAAACGGAAGTGAAGTTACGATTGGAGAGATAGTTAACCGGACTTGGGAGTCCAGCTAACCAAGTTGCCAGTGATTCAACTGACACATGGTTGCAGTGGAGCCAAGTAAAATCAAGGGGAAGTATAGTGAGCCAAGATGGGATGAAGATGATAATAGAAGCCTGGACCTGCAACCCATCGATGTAACAGTGGAGCCATTAATCAGCGGTGAGCTTTCGGACAGGCAGATCCGGAGTGGGTAATAAAAGAGAAGGGTAAGCAGGGAATCAACGGGTGTTTGTTGATCTGACTGATACAGTCATTTGCAACTTTCAGTTATATGTTGTCTGGACCTTGTTCATACGTTTGTTGAATAGTTGTAGGGTAGCGCAGGAGCATAATCACATTGCTGACTGTAAGATATTCGTCAAGCTTTCTACGAAAGTTATACTCAGATGTGCTAGTACGAATATCGGTCGGCAATTTGTTCCAAATACGGGAGTACCGATTGAGGAAAAAGTTTGCTGATATGTTTGTCTTTGACCTTCTTACCATCACCGAATTTTCTCTATTGCGTGTATTGTATCCATTTGGTTTCATGAGTGATAGATCAATGCTAGGGGTGTGGACATTTTTGTGCAGGATATTGAAAAAAAGTGCTAAGTTTACTTTTAGGCGTCAAAGCCATATTGGGTCAAGCTTAAGTAAGTCGCATCGCTCAGAATAGGGTAACACTAAGCTCGTACCAATAAGGCGCTTTGTAAACGCTCTTTGTACCTTTTCTATGGCGATACGATCATGCTTCCTGGAATTGCTATACACCATTGAACAATATTCAAGTAAAGGGCGGGCGAATGATTCATACATTGAACAAATTGAATCTCGTAGAGTAAGATTTTTGAATAGTAATGCAATGCGTTGTTTAGCTCTGGCTGTTGCATAAAATGCTTGTTCTGAGAAGTTAAGGGAATATGAGTAGCGAAGCCCTAGGTCACAGATGGTCTGACAGATATTAAGTGGTTTGCTATCTAGGGTCAGAGCATTGTGCTTAACATCCCGCTACATTTGTCAGTGCTGAAAGACATTTTCCATGTGTTGCACCAAGCCTCAAGCGCATGGATGTCCAGTTGGATATCCATTAGAGTATTGCTGAGGTTGGTAGGATGGAAGGAGTACACTATTTTGATGTCATCGGCGAAAAGATAAGGTGTGCCGCATTTAACTACGCTGAAGACGTCGTTAACAGTGATGAGAAGAAAAAACCAATAGAATACATTCTTGTAAACAGCGCTGCTGAGAAGGACATGACGATGAGCGTCCATTAACAATGACGCGGATGTACCAATCGGGCGAACCCAGTAGAGCGTTTAAACAACAGCGAAGAAATAGAAAATAGGAAGAGTAATGGGTAGCTATCAAGCTCGTTCACAATAAATGAACGTCTAATAGCTGTTCTCCTAACAAGACCGCAGTGTAGGAAGCTTCCTGGCGTAAAGAAAGAGCAGTTGGCTATGTACTCACCTGCTCACTAAGACGGTAATGCGGCTATTAAGGCGACACTCCCGGTGCATGTTCCACTGAAAGCGCCGGTCATTTATCAAGCAAGGGTGACACTTACATAGAATAATCGAGTGAAGTCAAAGCGAGAAGGCGCTTCATACACCCATGAAGGGTGAACATACAGTTCCAGTGAGTTCCCACCGCAAAAAGCTCAGTGCTTACCAGGTCCCGTACTTGGTGCGTATATGCACCGCAATTACGCATGCACCCATGCCACGATGTACAGTTGATCTACTATCCTGTCTGCGCATTATGACGGTCAGCTGTCTTCTCTGAGCGTGTTTCTGGGTGCTCGCAGACGCAAACAGTGAATGTGACCATAAACGGCTAACCATGACCAAATATGTTGTTAAACAATGCTTCACGTCTTTAATACCTCTGTCCATTGCCCATTAGTTATTACATTTTTGTGAACCTGTAATTTCATTAGGCGAGTGAACGTTGGAGCAGCCAAAGTGATCGATTTGCATGCCCCCGACCGTCCCAGTTGGACAAACGTGGCCCCAAAGTGTTGGAAGTGGTGCTTCAGTGCATGTCGCTTGAAGGAGTGTAAAATCATGCCACAGTCCATGCAGGCAGAACGAAATCACTGAGGTTTATCAACTACGGCAGCAAACTTTTCTTTTGAGTCATGAAGCTGCGAAGCACGATAACCTCCCTCAGAAACAACTACTTCCTTAATGTCCACTTTAAACGGAACTTCACCGCGTAAGCTTCCTATCATTCGACATACAGAAGCTCAAAGTCTAATCTCAGTAGTTCACCCCTAATACGATTACTGCGCGACTTCACAAATGTCAGCTTGATCTAACCGCACACTCATGCCTCCAAACACAAGTGCGACACTGCAAATACTATGCTGTTTTTACACAATGCATAAGGTCTCCTCAGCAAGTTTTCTGAGTTTAATGATCGGAAAATCTCGACGCCCTGCAATATGATCACAGTGCGACCTAAAGTGCATTGAAAACACGAGTACGCTTTGCGGACACCGCCTTCTTATGCCTTCGGCACCCCAACAACCCAAAAGATTGCCACTCCTGTCTTCGTCTCTATAATGCGACCAATGCTAGAGTACGACTCACCCGCATACTCTCCCATCACCCGGGTCGAAAGGATTGAGCGGAACTGATCCCCAATTTACGAGGTTCGCCGTGTGAAGACCGGTGTATGACACCATGACTTTACACCCTAGCATATCGTCGAAATCGGGTTGACCTCACGGTTACACCCCGGATACCACATCACGGTGATTAGCTCATATTGAGACTGCTGCGGTATATGTGCGCGTAAATCACCACACGATGACACGGACACAAGAGTGTGTACCGGATTTGAAGCGGGTCGTCCACTACCTTTGTTTCGAATAGAGAGTGGCGAATGCGTGCATCAACCTGCAGCAGCACGTCGTTGAGGCAAAGTCGGTGTCAGTAAACAAGAAATTCTTGGACAAACACTGTCGATATAAAATACATCGAGCGCACTCTAACGTAAGGAGTATTAGGACCTGGGTGATAATGGATATACCTACACAGGTATACCTCTTGTTGCTGCTTCAAACCGGTAATCCGAAAGGGAAACCTGGAACCACGACGAAATGGGGAATGCGAAGATTCCCTTCTCAAGCGTATCCGTCCTACAATATAATCGACCAAGTAGGAGGCGGCTTCCTTTTGGACCGTAGCAGTGATATGCCTTTCAAACTGGTTACTAAACAGGAACTCGTGTTGTTGACTACCCTTGGTGCCGCTTTCAACTCACACATGGCGAACGACGTTTGGTGACCACTGTATAACGCCCCCACCCATGTGAACTGTAGACATGGACAACTACCTACCTAATGCTTAGCAGACGGTTTCAGCACAGCTTCAGTGTCACGTTCTACTTGCCGGGAACGTGAACTTGCATGATGTAGAGGTTCCAGTCACCATCAAGTAGACAAATTAAAACGGAACCGCAGTAACCAGTCGCTGACCTATCACTTCATAATCACAATATGGGCTTCAGAACAGGAAACAAACTGGCCATCCTTGATCTTTCGTTGGCCAGTAAGGTACGTATGATCGACACAATGACACTGAATACGCCGTCGGAAAGCAGCGATATTGTATCCGTGCTTTTCTAATACGTCGGAAACACTGTTACCTGCGTTCGCGACGATGGCTTCCTATGTGGTAACCTTATGACCTGGGAATGTCTGCTCTCGCATAGTACTACTCCATCATCTTTACGATTTGGGCCATTGAGCCACCCATGGTTCGCATAACGGAAAGGCGATGACGCCCGTCACGTCGTGAGCTGACCTGAAGGCAGTTCGCGAAGTAAAGAGTCCAATTATTTGGGAGCAGTCATTCCCACCTGATAAGGTTGCCACAGAGAAAATCGCAGTCGGCAACGCAGGTAACAGTGTCGCCGGTGCAAACTAACTTAGTTGCTATACAGTAACGGTGTCCATGAAATGGCGTTGATTTGTTGTCCGCGGCCAATTGGGTGTCAAGAACGCATCGAACTGCGTGATGCCAGACGGTGGTGAGATGCATGGACGATTTCGTGCAGCTTAAAACAAGCCGCGCGGCAGGATTTCCTCATTGGGTCGTGAAGCCATCATTATGCCCACAAGGAATGACCCGAAGGGGCCCGTATGCTATGCACTCTTTGAAAGTGAAGAACCAAATACTGCAAGCCTATGAGGTGGGAGACGATTGGAAGCACGTCGCCAGTTTGCTGAATGTGAATTCCAAAACCCGCCGCAGTTGGATAACAGTGTTGGAGTCCCCAGAAGCTAGATGACCACACGGGGGTGCTCGTCGCAAGCTCTGACAGAAAGTCACCTAGACTCGTTGCTGTATTGGGTGTCCGGGGAACCAACAATAACACTTGCAACACTTCGTCTGCGTTTGAAGGCGGAGTACGAGGTTGAGTTTAGTGCCAGTACCGTCGCCCGATACCTAAACGGTCGGCTGATAACAATGAAAAAGTTGCACACCGTTGTCGCGTTAATGCACACACTGAAGAATAAAAGGCGATAGAAATCGTTTGTCATGGAGCTGTTGCATTTCCAGACAGAAGGAAAGCAACCGGTGTGGATTGAAGAGACAGATTTCAATCTCTTCTGCGAACGCACTCGGAGCCGTTCACCACGCGGGAACCGCGCAAGGTGTACTGTGGGGTGAACAACCATGGCACCTAGTCGGTGTGATCATTGCGCGAGACAGGAAGACAGCGACCGAAGAGGAATAGCATAACCCAATGAAACAAAAGGGGAACGCGACCAATGAGGTGAACCGAAAAACAGAAGACCCGCTGAGAAGGCTCGAAGATTAACAGTGTTTATTTCTTTTAAATAGGCTACCCTATACTGAATAAACGCCTGTTTTCCGCCCGCCGCCATCGTGACTTTTTGATCGTGTCCGTGTCTCATAACAGTCGGTGCCATGACAAACGGCTGGTTGATTGCTTTTTCCGTGTTGTTGTGGTAGTTTCCACAAGCCAAGGTGCGCACAGTGGCTGCGACAGTTGCTTGATGACAACGGCTCCGATTTCATCGGACGGTGTGTGTTGATTTGTGACAACGCCTCGTGCCATGCAAACTTGCAACCATTTTCCAAGAAGAACGCTATCGATCCGGGAGGAAGTTACGATTAGCACCTTACTCTCCCGCACCGAACCCTATAGAGGGAATTTGGAGTGCAATCAAAAGTTATGTGAAGCAAACGATGAGGAGCAGGTATACGGAACTACTCCGAGGGACCCTGATATCGCAATCAACTACATCGTGTGGCGCGTTCGTTTTCTGGAGCAGGTAGGGTCAGAGGCAAGTGCTTGTGTCTCAGGGAATCACTGCGAGAAAATGGTGCATCACGAGACGGCGAATTCCTGATGTATATTTCACATGGCAGATTTGTACGCTTTTTTCTATTATATAGGCTATTCTTTTGTAAATGGAATGCTTCTTTTTCTTATCACCTTGCCAGGTGGGTTAGTGGTGCAACTTATGCTCCTCTCGGTTGGCAAGTAATGTGCGACGTATAAGAAGATACCTTTTCCGTTTCTGTGACGTGAGCCAACTGTGTGAGAAATGGTTATCGGCATCCGGTTTCGGATTTGCCTGTCACTGTGACAAGCCACAGGACGCCTGCGCCTACAGAGGGACCATCTGTGGCTTGCGCTGCAGCATCACAGCTCCAACCACACACCCCATATCCAGTGTAAACCCAAAGGAATAAGACCGGGAGGCATGTGGATGGGAGCCACGTTTCATCAACGGAGCCGGCCCACACTCCTTCACAGGCAAACACAAGCAAGCTGTATTTGGGAATCAATCGCACACAAGGCGGTGGCTGGACCGTAGTCCGCTCCACACTGACTGCATGGAACCACTCTTCGAGCCTAACACGGCCACAAGGACCGTGCACCCTGTCCCCTCCAGCAACGACCAACTGTCTCCTGGAGCCAGTATGGACGAGGTAGTGGGTAATAGACAGGTAGGCACCTGTGAGAAATATAGGGCTGTTAACACACTTGGTGATAACTCGTTAGGCCCGAAGTGAGTTCACATCTTTGTGGAGCTATTGTTGCTGTATATATGCTGTGAATTGAATAGGGAGTCAGTCGCGAGCTGACCAGGCAAGCATGGTATCACAGGCTTGATCACAATAGGTGCAAATTAATCCTCTATCCTAGGAAAGGAGCACCGCCTGTGACACATTGGTTAACGTAACACGTTTATGATTCCTGCGCAAGGCAAGAGACCGGTGCGGTGAGGTTTGCGGACTCTGTGGTTAATCAAGCCTATCCGCAAACTCAAAAAGCAGAAGGTTCCAGTGCCCCACGTAACAAATGTGCATTAATAAGCGTGCACTCGTAGGTAACCTTTTTGAAGTTATCCGTGTCTTCTTAGGTATTGCATGTTTCCACATTGTGCAACCAAGAGGAGCACTCACACCATTACTAACGCAGCTGTGCATATATCCTCGTGACTGCGTTTAGCACTATCCCATCTAGAAAGGGTCTAGTTAAGACTATGTATAGCCGTTCGGTTATATCGCTGCTTGTCACATTACGAATGAATCGACTATAGACTGCGAGAAGTTTTTGCATTTTCTGGATGTAGCCCTCTTGTTCCGTTCTAACGACACATAAACCCATATCTTGTCTCAGTATTACTACCTTTTCATTGCGTGGCTATTGCGTTAAGGATTCTTAATGACGCTTCGTCTCGGTACGTCACTTCTTAGTGTCACTAGCGAAGGACTTTTTGGCAAGGTCTACCCTCTTAGTTTTAAAGCAAGCGTTTGTATCCGCCTTGGTCTGTGTTCAACTGGACAGATGTTCGTTCAAATGTGCACACTGAGCCTCGACTGCTATTCTACACATGGATTTGGTGAAATAGAGCAACTGAACCCTAGGGACAAGGTTTCAAGTTAGGAGCGACCTACGGGAGAACGGATATCCCGAGTTATTTATAACAAGACACGCACATGCAAAGCTCTAGGAGAAAGCGTCAACTGATGTTCCCAAAAAAGAGGGCATTAGCCAGCGCACGAATTTAGTCGTCGAAGTATTGCATGATACATATACTTATAGGTTATCATTCTAATGCCCAGATTTGTCAGCAAAGTTGATGTTCGAAGTATCCGCCGGCGTACAGTGCAGCATTCACGTGATGGTGTTTGCTAACACATGCTCCAAAGTACCAACTGTGATCCTGCGACATTCGTGCAAAATGCTCTGCTTCATTTCCTCAAGGGAGTTTGGCTTCGTTTTGTATACCCTGAGCGAGAAATCCAATTGGTTCAAATCTGGTGACCCAGCAGGCCATTCCATAGGCCCCCCGCCAGATCCAACGGCAAGCGAACGTCTGGTTGAGAAAAGCCTGCACCGTTTGTGCAGAGTGTGCAGGTGTGCTACCTTGTTGCAACCAAACGGTAATTAATAACCCTGCAACTTCCAGTTCCGGAATGACACAATTTTTCAGTAATTCCTTGTAGTAGGATGTTAGAAAGCGTAAGGCATTGGTACTGCGAAACAACGACCTACCGATCGCATTACCGGAAAGCAAAAATGTTCCAACGATTCTTTGGCCAATTAACCCCGCCCATACCAGGAACATTGCTCCCTATTGTATACGTGGATCATTGCATCCGAGTGGATTACAGGTTGCCCAAAATGGTGGCTTCTCAGCACCGTGCGTAAGGCAAACAGCCACATCGGTAAAAGGATTTGTATAGATGTCCATGTCATTCAAAAGTCTGCTGTACATCCAAGCCGCTTCTCAGAATCACGTGGGTTTAAAACCTGTATTTGACATGTGCTATACCTCCGGAAGTTCCTTTCCTTCCAAATCCTATGGACAGCATACCTGCTGGTGTCGCAATGCTGGTCGAATTTAGGAAATCTTAGATCGCAGCTTCTTGATACCTCACGAATAACCACTCAAGCAGAAAAGTCACCCATGGTGATGCGAGGCAACCCTTGCTTTTGGCGTCTCAAAAGCTCCCAGTTTTCTCAAATTTTCTTACCTTCACTTACCATACAGACGAAAAATAAACACTGGCTGATTAATAGGCACGTAACACGATTCGGTTTAAGGGTAACTTGGTGACGATGGTATATGCTCCTGATCCATCGCCCAGCCCGTGATCCGATAAACAAACGGCAAGAAATTCATCACTTCGCCTAGTCATAACCTGACTGCTGCGGGTGTGTGTACTTTGTGACCAACCTTGCCCTAAACTAGTGAGCGCAGCGCTCGTTGCTCTCATACTGACCTCAGATAGTGGTTTGCCTTTCAGCCTCCAGTCGTATGGGAGTCAGGTTATCATGTGCTTTGGATAATGAGTTCGGCTAAGCCTCCGCGCCAAAGTGGCCGTCAGACGTCGCGGTTTGCAGTCAAGTCTCAACTTCACATGCGGCCTGAGAAAAAGGGCAGAGAGACAACTGTGACAGCCTACGCGCAGTCTCATGGACGCTTGCGCTCCTACACTTCGTGCCGATTGGACCGGTTCGGTTTAAAGTGAACGCGTCGGGTTTCCTTCAGGCGCTCATTGATGCAATAAACAGGGATTCAGGGATTCTCCGACTGCTTGTGTATATAAACCCGACCTCTTATTGGCTGACGGTGCATAACTAATGAGCAGCTACGCGGCAGCGAGCGTAACAGCAACCACCGAGGTATGGACAGAAGAACTTGGAAGACTATTAGATCAAGTCGAAGTGCGTACGGCTGAAGTGGAATGTCCTATGATTTCAGATGTCTGGGAAATGGTACAGCTGATTTTAACAACCAAATCGATACCTACCAATGTTTCCAGCCAATGTACCGCCTACCTGGATGCTACACACGAGCGGTAAGATGTCGCTTATTAGCAACAGCTGAAGCGATCGCCATCCGCCTCCATAACCCAGACCTATGTGCACAAAAACAATTCGTGCGGATTTTCTCTCTTCCCTTGCCCCATATTACAGTAACCCCCGCTGAGAAACATGCAAGTGACATGTCAGTGCCCGTTTGTGAACCAAGCACTTGGCCTTGTCATTTAGATGAGCTATATCTAGTAAATTTATCCTTTGCACTTTCCTCCCATCTAATCTTTAAACTCATTTTATTCGTATCACTTGTAGTGTACCAGCCTGACCAGATCCACCGAAAACGAACTTGTTTGATGACCCTACTTCTGATGCCTAAACCTGGGATATTTGATCACTTGAAATTCCTCAATATACTTCGGCCGTGCGAACAGCGACTGAGTTTGCTAAGAGTTTTCGGCGGGCTATACTGAAGCTTGCTTGATGAACCCAGCATAGTTTGCCAGAATTTAAGTGACTAAGAACCACGTGCGCCTCCGCCAGTTAAGGCTCGATCATACACAGCAACCTGACAGGCCACCTACCCAAGCCGACTGAACAATACGGCGGTTGAGAATAAAGTTGGAATTACTTTTAACAAAATTGTTTACCGCATCCAGAATACGCCCTCCCCGAAGTCTGTTCTTTCCTGCTTCACGCGTATCGTGCTCCAAGACTGCTTCGAGAGTGTACATGCTTATTTGCTCTACACCATATGAGCCACTTAAAGTATCAGCAAACAAAATGCGCAAACTCAGCTTGTTGGAAAAGCCAACATCGGCATGTTCGTTAATTGTGTCCAAAGTTATGCGGTCTCTTTAGTCGGATGAAACTCTGCTCAGCAAGTTCCCAAAGCTTTTTCTGCAAGTTCGCTGCCAATCACAAGGCCGGGTAAGTTATACCTCGGCTTTTATCTAATAAATCGTTGACCAACAACAACAACAACTACTACTACTACTACTACTATTACTACTACTATTGAGATTTGCCGATGGTCTTGGGGAGCTGCATTGTGCTCTGTACATTACCGTATGTAAACCGATTTTGCATCATTGAGCCGACAGGGTTGCGCTCGCAGTCCAAGTGTGAGTTGGTCCTTGTGAACGTGCTATCCGGAAGACTATAGCCCACTCACTGCTGGAAACCCAAATGTCGTGCTGGAGGGGAATACAGCATTCAGAACTCGTGCAAAAGTCGCACTGCTCTGTCAAATAAAAATCGGCGTATTGACTCGAAATGAATCAGCTGACGGATTTTCCAGTGGGTTTCTTAGTACACCAGACGAAACATATTTCTGATGATCGGTGCACATCGATTCCGTATCGTGGGTTGCGAGCGAACTCACGTGGTCACATCACGCGCATCGCAGATATTCATCGTCGGACGCGTGTTACAGACACCAATATGTGGTTCATTCGGCTATGTCTTTAAATGGGGCCAATGAGAACGGCAAACTCACTGGCTGTATGTGAGATGTGGCGAGTTCTCTCAGGCAGTTTGGGCTTACATCCTATTTACGGCCACCCAACGTCTCACTGGCTCTTCGAGCAATTAGGTGGCACACACGCGGATTTAGGTATGACCCTCGGGTATCAGTCGCGTAACCCCACAACATCTTGTGAGTGCGACACAGCTAATAATCGAAATCTGCAAGTGTCACGTACTGATCTTTTTCATTCCCCAGCACAGTCTTAACAGCATTCTCCTCCATGGTTGTGTTGATCTGTTGCGTTTACTTTTGGAAATGCCATCCCATTTCGTTAGAATAAATTTTGGGTTCCGCTGAACAGTGTAAAGCGCGATGCAAACGCAATTCGGAATCAAATTTGAGGATGTGATACACTCAAAATTATGTAACACGCAATTTTCAATACCACCGCAATGGAAAACTATCGAAACCGATAGCTGCGTAAATAGATTGGATTGTGCAGAACATCCAATTGCACGGCGAACCCGCTTATTCTGGTCAACCTGACTATCGGCCGAGCGTGGTGGTTGTAAAGAGCAACTTGACTCCCCATCGTTTATCTGCCGATATCACGATGCACAAGGGAACACCTGGACTATTCCTACCGTGGTTGAATCATTTGATGGGGGATCCAGACTTGTGATTACTATAATTCATCGTCTCTATTCCCTTCTATCACGCCTATCGTCCCTGTTCACTATAAATCCCTACCAACTGCATACCGATTCGCCTGGCTTGACGAAACCTATGTGGTCAAATCGAAAAGTACCTAAGGAATGCGCGAACCTATTGTTTTCAGACTTCTCCGAACGCAGTTCCTGTACTTCCGTTCTAAAGTATCCCCGAAAACTGCAATTTGAACCGCACTGCTGCTTCAAGTCATGTTGCCCAATGAAAGTCACGGATCGACCATAGTGCGGATAGTTGGTCGAATCGTGGTAGCCGGCACAGCATGCTCAGGCCAATGGTTGCATACTATTCTAAATAAGAGTTCAAGCCAATGAATCAGCGCGATATTATCATCGTACTGATCGCCTGGTAGGTTTCAATCCAACTACCCCGGTACCCACGGATTTTTACTTATCTTTCCTCTCCGGTATCTCATTTATATAGGACCTGTCTCTTCCCTCTACGACAGCTCTGATTCATAGGGCATTGAGCTGTGGTTTATATGCCAAATGACCTCAAGACTTTGTGTTACTTTTTCTGCTAGGCTTCTATTAGACTGGCCTACTTGACAAGTTGCCCTTGGAATGCTACTGAATTCGTCGTCGGTGCTTTAATAGAGAGCGTTCATCACGCGAGGAGGGGCCGTTTACACGCGTGGTTGACTAGTCCAACTCAATAAACAGGAAATAGGTAAAATCCCACTCGTTATTGTTACCCTCGCCGTCGATACATTCACACATGGCTGCAGCCCAAGCGGCGAGAAAGGCGAGTATGGTCACGGCATGGTTTACTAAGCACAAGCAAGTTACGGATGGCCGTGGAATCGCGCCACACTTAATCAAGCAGTCGGATGGAAGTGAATGTCTGTCTGCAGTTGGCAGACGGAGGATACGACTGATAGGCGGCCTAGAGAAGACGTCTGTCCATTTCATCATTGTGCTTTAGTGTGGCCGCAACGAAAGTTTTCGATTTTGAGGAGACGGTCGATAACCAGATGGCCTGGTTTAAAATTCAGAGAGCAGTGTACACGAGGGCAGCAACAGAATCAGTGTGTTGAATGTCGTTGATGGTGTTCGAGTATTAATGAAGACAGAATTGCCTATCGGCATTAGCTATGTATGTGATGTATCGTGGTTTTGTTGCCCAACTACACATCTAATTGATAAGTTGGTTCTAAGGCTTGCCCGATACTACACACGTGTCCCTCCTGAGCGACTGATGCCGTATTGTCATGTGCTTGACGCTGCTTTACACGTGACATATCAGGTCCGGCAGTGCGCTCGACACGAGCGTTGCGACTGTGCCTACCTACTTCACAGCCGTGCTAGTGGATTTATGAAACTGACAAACATTTCTATCGATTGCGTATATCTGGTCCGCTTGTTTCCCCAAATGGTACTCTAGGTTGGCGTATGGGAGGGGCTGTGGGCGATGTGATGCCATCTATTCACAGTCTCTAAATGTGTAAAGGCGGCCGGTGGCAGTTTGCAATCCAGGTCGGATGAGATTGCCTACGGCGCCTTCCGGATAATCCGTAGTTGCCAGATTAAGTGTAGCTGCATCAATTCGTTATTAAGTTTTTCTGTGGTTTTCCAGTTCCCCCGTTCACTGGAGCTCAGCATGTTGGTTTCAACTCTATGACAGTGATGGTTTCATATTGTACCTATGTTTATCTTGTGTTTCGGACGCGATATCGTGGGAAATGAGTTGCGTTTGACTCTGCAAAGCAGTAAACAGGATAAGAAGTGGGGTAACCCAGTTACAAGTTTCAGATTCTGACTGCTAGTTCAATGTTCGGTGAAGTACTTTCGTATAATTCCGTTGTTGTCTTTGTTCATTAGCATGGGTTGTGATGGCTTATTTAGCCCCAGGTTAGTTCCGAGCTTCTTCTTGTGTGTTTTAGCGGCCATTGTGTATGTCGACAAGTACACATTTTCCTCTAAGTATGACATCAACGGCTGAATTTAAATCGTACCCGCGTGGACGGGAAAGCCTACTTGTGAAGCGTTCCGAGCCATCCCCACAGTCTATCCTGTGCCATGGAAACGGAGACACCATTCAAGCGACCAGACGCCAACCAACCTACCTCTACAGAGTGTGAGTAGGCGAGAACTTCAGAAACTAGACATGACTCGTAACCAGCAATAAAACCTCAGTAGCGACAATGTTGGTTTATGTGCCTAGGTAATTAACTGGTTCGAACGTATAGGCGCGGAAGGTAACCATCTTGCGGAAGAGTAGAACGAGCGAGGACCGAAACAGGCACCGGCATCATAGAGCGGATCAGACGGCGCAACTTAGACTGCGCAGAACGAGTGGAGAGCGGATCATTGACGACGAACGCTTACGGACCTGAGCCAAAAACAACATATAGGGTGTTTGTTGAAAGGCCGCTAAATCAGGCAGCAACGGTCCTGTCAGTTTATCTAGGAGTAACCTCAAGCCGAATAACGCAACCGAGACCAAACAAATCAGGAGGCTTAGAACAACTCCAGGTTGATCAGAAAGTGAGCATGGAAGCAATGATACAGGCAGCCAAGGCCTGCAAGGTTGTGGACAAACGACACATGAATGCGACATGTGGTGATTCTGCATGTATGTTTCGTTGTAGGACTCAAACAAGGTCGATCTATGCGCGTGCGGGCAGTTGCTTGAATCGTGGTTGCGTGCAATAAATATTTTGCTTTCTTGCATTCTTTCGATACATGTTAGTATGGGTGAAACATATCGAGGGAAGGTTCTGCAAGTACACATATCTCTGGTTGATTTTTCGAGGACCTTATTAACTTACTTGAAGATTTGACTACATCTCCAATTGTTATCCTTTGGTTATCAATCCTCTTGATAGACTCAACTTCATTGTACTCTTAATTCCTTTGTAGGAGATCTAAAGTGCGATTTCGCCGTATTTAATTCATCAGACCACCAGATCGACTGTGTCTGGCTTTATCGAGGAATATACCATTTCTTTATTTATTTAATTGGAAGCTAATCACGACGACTGGGATGTGGTTATAAGATTAATCACGTTGCAAGTCAAAGTATCACGTCAATGGGTGAATTGAGGATTTAACGGTCCAAAGTGGTTCACGAGAGGAGGTCAGCACACGTATGCCCCATGCAGTGATGAGTGTAGGGTTGATTTGATGTTCACTCTCTGTCCCCGGTTAAGGTTTTGTTCAGATTGCCGAACTAAATCCTCGTGGTGCCAGCTAGATGGTTCGGGTGTACCCTGTTCCAGCAAAGTGTTCGGGGACAATGTTCCACCTCGGTGGGATATTGTATTCCAGCAGGTGTGCTGACTTCAAGAGGAGTATTTGGCCCCTGTTTGGTAATCTACTAAACAAAGACGCATGAACTGAACATTCAGTCAGCGCCTCCTAATGGGCACGATTCCCTAAATTGGTCCCGCTGCCTTGCGGGTAGATTAGTTAACCAAAGGTTCGGGGTGGAGTCCCAGAAGTCAACTTTTACTTAGGCTTGGGCAACCGGGTAGTATCACGACCTCTCACAAAACCATGGACTGCACTACAACGTGCTCATTAGCTACTGTTTCTGCTTCTCACATCCACGCGACTTCATCACACGGCAATTGTTCGTTTGCTAACAATCCTCACTTTCCGTTATCCCATTCAGGTGTTCGACAATCTGGTTTCGATTCCGGTTGCGTCGCGGACCAAAGAGTTCAATATATGGCTCTCCTTCGCGCCCGATCCTCGTTCCGTCTGGCCCGCTTCAACGTTCGGACACTCATACATATTGGACAGGAAGCCGGTCTAGCGCGTACCCTAGAGTCCCTAGACACTGATGTCTGCTGCCTTACAGAAACTCGGTTGCAGAATCCTAGCACTGTGTTTACATTGACATCCGCCACTGACCAAGAAGCCAGATATCACCTGCGTCTCTCTGGCGATCCAGAAGCAGCCTCAGCTGGTTTGGCTGATGTAGGTATAGTACTAAGTGGCAAGGCCGAGGCGACACTACTGGACTGGTTCCCGATTAACAGCCGACGATGTACAATTCGGCTTCGGGGTTCACGTAGAATCAACAAGCACCGCGAAGAGAGACGCAACTTGTTTGTGATCTCCGTGTACGCTCCAACTGACTACAGTGGCGGCTCGGTCAAAGACGAATTCTACCTCTAAGGCTAAAAAGTCGGATGTCGTTATCCTTGCTGGGGGTTTTAATTCACGGGTTGGCCGCCTGTTAGCATACGAACGCCACCTTGGTGGTCACCGTGCGTTCGATGAGAACCGCTTTGATAACGGAGAACGGCTTCTCACATTGTGCGAAGACAACCATCTGTTTCTCTCGAGCACTAACTTCCCGCGTACGAAGAAGCGTTCCGCAACGTGGCATCCCCCATCTTCAACACATCCATGGTCTCAAATTCATCACGTTACAATTAGCTTCAGATGCCGCGGCAGCATACTGAACTGCAGGTCGTTTTGGTCCACCTTCGTTGACAGATCATGCACTGGTCTACGCGAAAATATGTATGTGTTTTGGGGGTCCCGATGCAGGAAGTACTGCAAGGCTGATGTAAACAGATTAACTGAGTCCTCTGTCCAGGCGAGTTGTCAGTTTTCACTGGCATATGCACTCAGTTGAAATCCACCGCATGAGGTGGAGCAACACTGGACTTGTATACCGAAAGCGATGACGATTTGCTGATAGTCAAGCTGCGGCCTAACTCAACGCCCCCTAAAGCTGTAGATCTCTGCTGGTTCTCTGGAGCTGTTCAAATGCTGCAAAGATATCCCGGCGGAATCAGATTGCAACGAGCAGCGTCGTTCTGCCAACCGACAGCTTAAGCAAAGCCTACACTAGAATCGCGAGACATGGTGGTCTGAGCGCGCTTTAGAGATGGAGACCGCTGTCCTCTCTGGCAACACTCGCAGGCTTTTCCAACTCATTCGGTCCACTGGGCTCAGGAAACGCAGTGTCAGCGAGGTCATTTGTGAGGCGGATGAGTCTCCGATCGCCAACCAACAGAGACGTATGGGCCGTTGGGCCGAGCAATTTCACTCGCAGTTCAACTGGCCTCCACCGTGCATCAGTACATGCAGTACACCTTGTTGTCCACCCTGGCTCGTCCCTCTGAATCCACCCAGCGAAGCGGAAGTCTGCCTTGAGATTCGACGCTTGAAGCGGTTCAAGGCTGCCGGCTCAGACGGACTTCCTCCGGAGCTATTTAAGTATGGCGGTGTGGCGATCAGTAACCAGCTGACCGCGCTGTTCGCAAAAATCTGGCATGAAGAGAACGTGCCTTCCTCTTGGGGCGAATCAGTTATTGTCCCGATTTTCAAGAATGGCCCTCGCACTTCATGTGTAAATCATCGCGGGATCAGACTTATTTCGGTTGCCTCCAAGCTATTGACATCCATTCTGCTTCGCAGGCTAACCCCAGTACGTGGATCATACTACCGTGAAGTACAAGCTGGTTTCCGTCCCGGCCGCGGATGCGTGGATCAAATCTTCACGCTCCGCCAGCTTCTCGAACATCGCCACATTTATCACAGGCTCACTATCGTTGCATTCGTTCCACACGTGTCGCTTTTGACTCCGTTGATCGACCTGATTTATGGCGTTGCTTACTAAAGAACGGGTGCCAGAGAAATATACCGCCATCTTACGAGCACTTTACCTTTATACATCCGGCAGAGTGGGGGTCTATGACAAGCTTTCCTCGCAATTCGCTGTCAATAGTGGTGTGCGACAGGACTGCCCTATGTCCCCATTCTTGTTCAACTTCGCAATCGAAGACGTTCTGTCGAATGCTCTAGAAGGTTTCCAGCATTTTGGCCTAGAGCTTCTACCGGGTGAGCGCACGACCAACTTAGATTATGCTGATGATATCGCCTTACTTGGTGACCATCCTCAGGGTATGCAACTCATTCTAGATCGTTTCGTGGTGGAAGCATCTAAGTATGGTATGAGCTTCGCCCCATCGAAGTGCAAAGTACTTCCCAATGATTGGTCTTCGCCCGCTCCCGTGCTCACTCTCGAACGTGCACAACTGAAACAGATAGGTAGTTTCGTCTACCTTGGGAGCTGTGTTTCCGCTGACGGCACTATCAACAAAGAAGTATCTCTTTGTATTGCTAAAACTCGATCGGCATTTGTCAATCTGAGGCTGTTGTGGCTTCGACGCGACGTCTCATTCTCACTAAAGGACCGTGTTTACAGCGCATCAGTTCGCTCAGTATGGTTGTATGCGTGCGAGTCCTGGCCGATTCGCGTGGAAGACATGCGTCGTCTTTCTGCGTTCGATAACGGTTGCTTAAAGAGGATCGCTCGTGTTTGGTGGCAATATCGAGTTATTAGTAATGATCTTCGACGTCGCATCTTGGGGAACGCGAGTATTCCCTTCCACAAGCTGGTTTTATTGCGCCAGTTAAGATGGCTCGGTCACGTCCTACACACGACACCTGAGCGTCTACCGCGTCGCGCTCTATTCGCTCGTCAAGGACCTGGTTGGAACAGTGAACAATGAACAATGATTTATCACGGGATAAAAGCAAGTGCTTGACACGTCCCGTAGGATGGTTGAGGTGAGTATGATGAAATCAAAATATGTCTGGGTCATCTATCGAACGTCTGCCGAGATGAATAGTTTGATAAGTAACATCAGTGTAAAATTAAAATAAATTATCGAGCGTAAACGTTCAGAAAGACACTGGGGTGCAGTGATCATTGAGTTAAGGAGTGAGAAAAGTAAAATGTGGTCGCTCACTTAGGTCCATTTGAAACATAATTCCTGTTGAAAAGCATGCTTGGCGTAATCCACAATAGGGGAGTTTAGGTAACAAAAGGTTGGGAACTAAGAGCAACATCTAATCGTTTTTTGGAAACATCCAAGGTAGGAGAGGATACAACTGCGACTGGGAGTGCGTTCCAAGGTTTGCAAACCCGAAGGGAAAAGTAATTCCGTCGACACTCTAGACGGCCGTATTGTTCCTTCAACTTTAAGCAGTTACCCCTGAGCTGCGTGTTGTGGCTAAGTTTCAGCAAATGGCGGCATACGTGGTTGGGGTCACTCAATATTTGATACGCTAATATGAGATCACCGCGCAGTCTTCGATAGCGCCCGCTGAAAATTCCCAGCAACTTCAGCCTTCGGTGGTAAGAGTGATAGCGTAGGCCCTTTACATTCTTTGTTGCTCTCCGTTGTGGTGCCTCTATCGCTTCTAGGTCACGCTTCAACCAAGGTTGCCAAGCTTGGATAGCGTATTCAACATGCGGGCGCACGTAGGAGTTGTGCATCATTGGGAAGATTGATGGGTCAAATCTCCCGAATGCTCTTCGCAGCATGCCGACATGCTGGTTGCCTCTTTTCGCAGCTACCTCAGCCTGTTTTGAACAGTTGAGGTCGCTCTGTACGATCACACCTCACGTTCCTGGGAGCTATTCTGCAATACGTTTGTCCCAAGTGAATAGGTGTAGTTATGACTATGGCGTAATTGTACGACGCGACATTTGTCTACATTGAACGGTAGGGCGTTTTGAAGTGACCAGTTCGACCGCGCGGTGATCAGCCTTCTACATGGCGGCTGCACATGAAATCGCTGACGTCGTGTCTATCCGCTGTTGGATCCGTACGTCTTCCAGGATGAGAACCCAAAGATGAGGAGTACCAATGGCTTAACAGTCTTGAAGACCTGGTCCGCAACCGGAAGCGGTGAAAGAATTGTGCATAGAATAGTATTGGTTCACATGTTTAATACTTTAAACATTGAAAATGACAAAGGAAGAAAAGTCTGCGTGTGAAACACAAACTAACAATGTTTTGTTCTGCTTTTTCCCCAAATGTCCCGTTCTTCCTTCGGCATATCAGCTGAATTTTTGTTACTCACCTTCAACTACTATGCCACGATGATAATGACGCGATGACTCTCCATTATCCTCTGATTTTCATGGTTTTCTGGTGGCTCTGTGGCTAGCTGTTAGACTGCTGAGATCACACACACAGCTTTACCAATGCCCTATCAGATTGATATTCCTGGTTCGTGAAATTCCGTGGACAATCCAACTCATAGCCTATGGAAGCACTAAAGTACCATTTAAGAAAATCAGTACCTATTTCTGTTTGCTGTGTTGGTATGGCACTCTATCAACGATTCAGGATGATAGGACAGTGTGCGGGTCAATGGTGGCACCCTAGCGAGCCAATTTGTGTCTGAACTAGGGATGTAACCTTGGCACACCACTGGGATGAAGCTGAGGACAGATTAAGATGCCAGTGTTCGTTCATTTGGTGCAACTTTTGCCAACTTATAAGATGGTGCTAGTAGCTGGATTGATCCTTACGTGGGGCGCACGTTGTTTCTTTGGACTACTTTGTTGTATGAAACAGAACCCTTTCATCCTAAACGACACCATTGTTGCTGAAGCAATGGTTGCTGCTGCTGCTGCTGCTGCCGCCGCCGCCGCCGCCGGAACAAAAGGTTAGTTGCAGTACGTGGGTGAATCAGCGTCAAACTTTCAACTAATCAAACGGCAAGTGCAAAGCGATTGGTTTCGTGCAAGTATGTTCGAAAGCCTGTGAAGTTGAATTGTGCTCAGTGAGTCAGTAGTAATTTCGGCACGCATAGGTAAACTATGAACCAGTTTCAATCTTGTCTCTCTACCACTGACAAGAGATATAACACAACTATCAGGATATAATACAATACAATGTATGAAACACAGGTCTCAGCAGAGTGAATAAGAAACCCATAGAAGATCGTATTGACTCTGCGTTGGCAAACTGAGCGGGTGTATTAGTAGATAGCGGTGAGTCACTGGCGTCATGGCGGTTTTTTACTATTCGCTGAAATAGAATTGTGGGTTTGGGTTCTACAATACTGCGGACGATGACATGGTATGGATTCAACCGCATGAAAAAGCGGCAATGCGCAGGGACTGAACATCGGCAGTCATAAACGAGATGGAGTTTGGTAGCTTAAAGTCAACCCCAGAGCTGGGACAGTCTAAGCTCAACTAACCCTTACCCATAGCACCTATGTCAGCGCTGTGAGCTGAGAGGGCATAGGCAGATATTTGTACAGTAATGTTCATTTGTAATTCCGTCAACTTTTCTCATTCACAACCTCTGCGACTGAACCACGGAATTCACCTATTGAGCACTTTGAAAGCAACCTGAAATCCCACCATACAGTTGCCACTAAATTATCATCTCGGAAGACTGTGATAAGAACTGCTCTTTCTCACTATGACCATGTTCGGTAGCTGCAACTGTGCCACAATGAGTACCAAAAGTATCAGAGACTTTGGTTGTAAAAATGCTTTCTGACGGTAATGAGAATTCTTTGCTCGTCGAACCAAGAACAAGTTGAACAGCAGCTGGACGCACACGTAGCTTCCATCCTTCCGATGGGGCCAGGGAATTGTAGCCCTTGGGTCATGGTGGAAAGCACTTGAATTGTCTAATATTCTATTCTATTCTATATTCTAATATTCTATCCGGTGTGCCCCAGTTCCAGTCTCTGCTTCGTACTTCATCCATAATGTGCCAATGTCCTATGAATGCAGCCCATTGGTTTCTCAAAGTTCAGCTAAAGTACTCTTTCCCCTTATAACTTCATTGCAAACTGGACCACCAGAAGGCAGGTAATGTGTACTCCAGTTTCGGGGAGAACCTTCCAGTGTAAATACCTAACGGTAGAAACGATAACCAACGAGTAGCTTGCTAGGAAGACAGAATTTTGAAGATAAAATGTAAATGCCGCCTTTCGCTTTTCTGAGTGGAGCAAGGTGCTTTGATTGTGCTGCAGGACGTTCGTTTTGGTGTATGAAGAAACCTCACAAGCCTGGCTCAAGGATTTAAGCGGCTACTTAGCTATCTCCTTCCTAGATGTATTTTAAGCCAGCACAACACACACCACTGTCGTGTTGAGCACCGTAACCGCTTCCACACACTAACGGCACTGCGAACACCAGTCGAACTGGACAGGACACAGTGTTCGTTCCGTGGGACAGTAACACAGTCTATACAACATGCTGTGTTGCTGTAAAAATTGACCATAACACTTAAAGTATGAGAGAAGACAAAGTAAGGACGGGACATAGATGGAAACCAATCAAATGCATGCAAGGGAAGGAGAGTGATGGCGATAACATCAGCGGAACTGTGATCCGCTTTCAGAAACAAGTATCGTCACCGGCCAATCGGGTTTAGCGAAGTGGCACGTTTAAACAAACGTCAGTGCAGGAGCACAACAAACCCAAAGTTTGCAGTTATGAATGCTTGCGTAAGCATAAGTGAATTATTATCACGCCTTTTAGTGACTTTCAGAACAACCTCCTGGTGGTGCCAGCTGGGTGGTTCGGGTTTATCCCGTTCCAGGAAATAGTTCGGCGGCAGTGTTCCTGGAGGTGGTGGATTTGTGCCTGGAAAGCGTTCTCCCTATAGATAGCCACACGTCCGTTTAGCAACACTGCGACCTGGCGGATGTGAGTCGGCACTAAATAAAGTCCCTGCACCTTGCTTTACTTCGGTGGAACATTGTATTCCAGCTGCCTACTGGCGTTATCCTGGGTAAGATTGGGTCCCTTTTTGTCAACAGAACAAACGAAAGGCGTACGAAATGAGCAATCAAACAGCGGCTCCCAATAGGCGTGATTCCCTGAATTCGCACCGCTGCTTTGTGGGTAAGCTATTTAGCCAAAGGCTCGGGCTAGTTTCCCCTAAGTCAACAGCCTACTTCGGCTTGGGCAACCGGATAGTATCTCACCCTCCGAAGAAAACATGGATTTCGCTGTCTGTGCGGTTTTCACTTTATGATAACTGAACCTTCTTTTGATTTCCATGGTTTATGATGGATCTTGTCTATTCGCGGACCGATGCAATAGATCACGCCTCTTACAATCAGCGGTCAGCTACAGTAACTCAAGTTATCCACCAAGCGTGGTGTGGTTTCCTTGACTTCAGCAGTCCTTGATCTCGGATGTGTCTGTTGTGCCATATTAACTTCAACCGAAGACCAACAACCTCTACACACCTATCGGACTCGGTTGAAAGACTAAGCTATGTGCCGGTTCACAACTACGGGCATTGAGTTCTTCAGCTTTCTTGTGTGTTGAAAGGTCAGACACTAGGACACACGGCTACCGTACGCCACTTGCATAGATGGTCGTTAGCACATAAAATACGTGCACGCCCGAAGTTAGTTAGTTCAATTAGCGAAATCAACAGCAAGTGCGCAATGAGTGTCATCACATAGCTCATGGCCGTATGGCTGACACCACAGTAACCGCAGGTGCACCGGGTGGTGAACCAGCTCAAGACCGAAAAGTCACCTGCCCGTCAGCTGAACTGCGTACGCAAGATTTGTGATAAGCTATACCAGTTGAATAGTGTATCGTTTTGTGGCAACTAACTTTTGATCGAGGCCCATATTGATTTTCTTCGCTTCCGGTGGGCTAAGCCACACATTGCCTATAGGTTCGATGGTTATTTTAAGACTTTAAATTTGGTGATCAGGATTCGGTTAGGCTTTTACCCATTCAAGTCCTTACTTGCAAAATGCGTTCAAATTCGTTAGATTGAATTGATACGCCCAAGCGTCACGTGACCCGCCAGGGATGCTACCCATCGATAGAACTCCCTCGGGAGGTACGGCTGCTCGATCTATCACCAAAGCGCGACATAGGACACGTGAGTCAAAAATAAACTTTTTCCGAGGCAGGGTGATTGAAACGTGGAAAAATTCTTAAAATTCTCTACAGCAACATCGTTTATCTCCATAATAAGTCGGATGACTATATGCTTTAAGGGACAATCTCTCATTTGGTTGGCGAAAATTCTCACCTTAGCACAGGGAACTATACACTCTCCGGGTCTGTTCGCTCTCAGTCCATGTGTTCTTTGTCCTGTAGTCCTCACGCAAAACACTTGGTAACTTGATTTTGCCGCTCGACGTAAATACACGAGATCACGTGAGCATCGGATATAACGCACCCTTGTCTGGGTTCATGTGCACGTGCCGATAAGGACTGAGACAAGCCGTCCAAAACACAGAAACCAACGCTCACTTCGCTGCATACCGAGGTTCATTAGCATCAGAAACAGCATGGGCCGTTAGTCCGCACGTTGTACCCAGTGTAGCACAATACACGGACTGCAAGATATGTAGAATCGTCAAGTCGAGCACATCTAAACAGCTTTCTCAATGTTTAGCAGCAACCGGTTATCGAGTTTGGCCTACTTTCGCAGTGCATCGCAACTGAGTTGGCCCTCACAGGGTGTTGTAAAAGTACACAGCGCTAGGCAGTAAAAGCTTTCCATGAGTGAGTAAAGTGCACAAACGAGAGTCTATTCTCAGTGGATCCTGTCGACCAAGCAGTGCTTAAAACCATAGACATCATTGTATGCATCTGATTACTAGAGGGATTACATGCTCGAATTGTACGGTGTATGAGTCTTCGTGACCCGTGAAATTAGGGTATTCACACCATAGTTCTGGCAGACTGTCTGATAGCAGGCAGTATATTCTACACAAAAGTGATTATAATCAATGAATCCTTCGCATTGTCGAGAATAGAAGTTTACTTGTTGGTGTAAATTTACCAACATGAGAAATGTACACTTAACCATGATCATGTAACGAGGCATACACCGATAAATGTGCGGATAACAAACGCCAGTAGATAGAAATATTCATGACAGTGGAATACATTTTAACCTCCCTCTCTTTTCCTTATTTAATGCGCATTGAAACATATCGAGGTCCTGTGCGTTTCGCCGATTTCATTAAAACCGTGTATTACAACTTCCAAGTGCTTGGCTTGCGGCAAGCGTGTCACATGTCGGTCGAAAGCAGTTGTATGCTCCTTACGTGATGGATGGCTGCACATAGTCTGCTGCGGCATCAGCGCTGAGCTTCACCAGCAGATTCAACTTTCTACCTCCCCGATCATTATCTCCCGTTGTGACTCGTGCAGGACGCAGCAACCGTCTGTCGATTAATCTACACTCGCTGTCCCCATGTTCTTGTCCAGATTTGGCTGTGTTCCCCGAAAATGATGAACATCACGCTTCTCGCTCTCCCTCGGACGCCGATCCATTGAGACGGCAGAGTCGACTCCTCTCCGGTTCAGCTGCAACAGGTCCAATGACTGATGGATCGAGCCACCCGACAAAAGCGAAGACATCTGCAGTTGTCACTGTGGACTGCCGACCAACAACTTGCTCTTCGCCTTACCGTAGACGGTTCAGCCCCGAGTCCAGTTTCTACTGTTTTCTCGCCAGAAGTGATTAGGACTGATGCCCAGTGCAACACTAGTGACTGAGGTCCTGTGCTTCCGTAGTAAATGCATCCGCTCCCCTAACGTCTACCACTACCAGTAATCTCCTACATGCTGAAGCCTCGCAGACAACTGCGAAGTGAAAGTCAAAGTCTCAGCCTACGTCAAAGAAGTCAAGACGAAACACATTCTTGATCGGGTTAACCAGCTTGAGGAAATGGTCAGTGAAAAGTTGCTTCCTTAATAGCTGCACCCACCTGAAGATGCAGACATACTCGTGACACGTGTGTTATTGTTAGGAGTGCTCCAACAAGGAATCTCCAGCTGAAAGGATTCTGAATGTTCGGATTTTCCTTAAACATATGGTTTCTATTATGTACGACCATCGTGAGCAAGGTCCTTTCCACTCTTCGCCTCGGTAGAAAGCAGGATGAACGCTCCAATTACCGTCCGCTAAAAATCGTCCGTCGAAATGACGACGAAGTTCGCCGCCTTCTCAGACGAAGTACTGGGCTAAAAGTGGAAGCGTTTCTTGTTCTCAGAGACTTATTCACAGATGTCCATGTAAAAATGAAAACTGCGGTTGATGAAATGCGGGCTCGTCGAGCGAAGGGAGAATCAACTATCCATATTGCAAAAGTACGAGTAGTCCAGAGAGCTTCAAGATTCCAGTGAAAGCCAATATTTATCACTCCGGACATTGAGATTAAAGGAGGGATTATGTGTTACACGTGCGAATGTGCGCAGTCTGAGAAATAAGCTAGATGAGACTCACTCATTTTCAGCGGAACCCTGAATGGATCTGACGGCGTTTTCCTAGACTTGGCCGACCTCGGACATTCTGAACTCTGGATTTCTGAGATCGTTCTGAATGGCGAATTGGCGGAGGTGTTATTCTTTGCTGGAAAGTGGATTTTCAAGTGCATAGCCTTGAAGCTTCATGTGGTAGGGATGGGGAATGGGAGCTCCGTTTTTGCCGGGTTTATAATGCTTGTAGATCGCTTATATTCGGTATTATATACAGGAATCAATCGGCACCTGGTACCGGCTTGTTCGAAGCTATCAGCAAGTACGGAAGCGGAAGAGACTGTTTGTTTATGGGTGACATGAATGCCCCCAGTATTGATTGGAATCACCTTCACTATGTGCTGTCTGTTGAATCTTTTGACTACGCTTTCCTCGAATTTTTCCTAGAAATTAACCTGACTCAACATGTTACAGGTCCTGCGCGAATCCTCCCAGGCTAGGCTCCTCATATCCTTGACGTATGCTTACACCAACGCCATCCGATGCCACCAGCTTAACTGTCCTCCAGCCGCTGGGCGAAACCGATCACTGTGTTGTATCTTTCTCGTGGGCACGACGTCTTGCTTCTCATGGTCAATATGTTTACTCCCGAAATTGCTGGCGTTCCGATGCAGGAAGCATAAAAGCTGCTGCGAAAGCAGTCGAGTTGAGCATGCCAGAACACTTAGAGCTAGAGGATGTTTGGGTTCACTTCTGCACTTTGGCAATCATGCTCACTGATCAGCTTGTCCCAGTTTTCCGACGAAGACGGCTTTTTAGTGATCCCCCTTTGATTGGTGCTGAACTACGATTTTTTGGAAAAAATGCAGTGGCTATGGAATAAATTCAAGCTTGTGCAGTCGAGTTTTACATATTCTGACTACAAAGCCAGCAGGAACCTTAGTAAAGCAAAATAAATGTGAGTAGCGAGAGAAGTTTGAGTGCAATTAGATTGCACAATCTTCAGCATGTCCAACAAAACTCTTTTCGTGTATGAAATGGGCTACGAAAGCTGGCAACTGTGCCGCTACCCTGTTCGCCTCCTGTGACCTTCCTGATGACGATACTAAAGCTGATCTTCTTGCCAACCAGTACTCATCCGTCTATACGATAGAGGCCCCGCTGACTTGCTCTATCGTGGCTACGCACCCGTCTCATCTTGGGTTTGTTGAGATTAACGCGAACACGGTACCAAGGCTTCTCCTTGGATTGTATAGTAACTCGTCACTTGGTTCACATGGTTTGAATCCACTGTTTCTCAACACGGTTGATGAGCATATTGCATCTCCTATAAGTCATATTTTCCGACTGTCCTTGGCAACTGGTCGCTTTCCATCCGATTGGAAAGTTTGTATCATCAAGCCAATATACAAAGGTGAGAACCGGTAAGAAGTTTCTAAATACTACGTGATTTGCCTGAAGTAGGTTATTTGTAAATTCATGGAGAGGCTTCTTAAACGTTCCCTGCAGTGTCATTTAGATGTCCCGTATCTTATTTCGCCTGCCCAACATGAGTTCCAGAGGGTTCGCTCTAGGATTTCCAACCTGCTTGTCGCCAGAGAAAGGTGGGCAACAGTTTTAGACGTTGGTAAACGTTTGTACCTTATCTTCCTCGACTTCAATAAAGAGTTTGATACGGTGCCACATAAACGGCTCCTCCTCTCTCGCCCCATTTTGGGGTGCTGCAGTATCATTGGTGGCATTATGAGGAAATCTGACAGACAAACTCAGGAAAGTATACAAAGGTCATTTACCAAACGTCTGCTAGGCAAAACATCTACTAAGAACTATCGGGAGCGCTGTCAACAATTCCATCTCAATCGGCTTTGGCTACAAAAATTGAGACATAACCTGATGTTTCTGTACAATATGATTCATCAAAACGACCACTGCTGTTTGTCCACCCTAGAACTACAACATAGTTCGACAAGGGAGCTACGTACTGAGTCTACCCTGAGTGTGCCCAGCTGCAGGGTAAATCTGCGGTCCAACGTTTTCTTTATCAGATATGCTGCCTTGTGGAATAAGCTCCCAGTCAAAATCAGATTGTATGAGAGCGCAACGGCCTTTCGCGTTACGCTCACCGATTATCTAGATTTGAACACTGTTATGACCCTGTTCTCTTTGGAGAGATCACTTGCTGAGTTGTTGCAAGAAGTGCCAGAAAGCATCAGATGAGTGAAATAAACAAACAATTAGTACGCAGTGTGATACATCTCCCGTACTGTTACCACTCATGCATGAGTACGACATATTCTGTAAGATATGATTTGTGTCAAATCTGGCCACAGCTTTGCATGCGATAAGAAATATACTTTATTATTATTAGTTTATTATTATTTTTTTAATCTCTGGGCTACTGGTGTTAACGGGGACATCCTTTCTTGGATCGCGTATTTCTTACTGGTTTAATGAGAGTCAGACTAAATGAAGTTCTGTCCCAGCCTTTCCTGATGAGCAGTGGTGTGCCTCATGGTTCGGTTCTTGGTCCTTAATTGTTCAAATGCTTAATCAACAGCCTTCTCTCTGTGCTTCAGATGGATTGTCTAATCTATGCGGATGACTTGAAACTATGGTTAGAGGTTGCCGTCCTCGAAGATGCTACAGATTACTTGACATCCGTAATAATTAGTCCATTACCAGGGATTTGCCGATTAACTACGACATGCTTGAAAGAATACAGAGGTGTGGTTCCAAATCGGTCTCGGCGTTACTTGATATGTTCTGCTATTCTCGTCCACAATAGGTGATCTGTTCTCTTTGGATTATCGTCGTTGCCATGAAGACCTGGTTTACATCAGACGTATTCTTAAGGGAGAATTGGGGACCGATTTGCGACAATGCTCCCAGTTGAACATTGAAAGCTCGATGCGGGGACACAGTTGGAAACTGTTTAAACTGAGGAACCTGCGTGTCCGTCCAAAGATCATCCTATTCACTCGGGTGGTGAACGACTAGAGCTCTGCCGGCTGACTTGCCGAACAACCTACTCGTGGTGCCAGCTGGGTGGTTTGGGATTTTCCCGTTCAAGCAAATAGTTCGGCGGCAGTGTTCCAGGACGTGGTGGGTTTTCGCCTGGCAAGCTTTCTCCCTATAAAAAGCCACATATGTCTGTTTAACAACACTGTGACGTGGCGGATGTGACTCGCCACTAAATAAAGTCACTGCCCCTTGCTTCATCCTGGCGGAGAATTGCATTCCAGCAACCTTATGCTGTACTTCTGGGAAGTATTGGGTCCCTGTTTGACAAAGGAACAAACGAAAGGCGTATGAACTGAGCAATCAGTCATCGGCTCCCAATGGGCGCGATTCCCTGAATTCGCTCCGTTGCCATGCGGGTAGACTAATCAACCAAAGGCTCGGGGTGGTGTCCCCTAAGTTAACACCGTACTTCGTCTTGAGCAACCGGGTATCATCTCGCCCTCTGACGAAACCAATTACTTTGATGTGTTGTGTTTTCCTTTACTACTTCTGTACCCTGTTTTCAGTTCCATGGTTTCCGATGGCTCAATGTCTATTCATGGACTGTTGCCAAATATATATATACTGCCTGAAACTATTGCCAACGCGCCCAGTGAGGAAAGCTTTAAAAAGCTGCTGGACCGCCATTTGCTACCAATGCAGGATCGCCTTGCCTCTATTGCAGCTGTAACCGTCCATTGTGAGTGCCGTTCCTCAATGTCACGCATCATTTCTGCTGTGAATGGGATACGATGAACCTGACAAGGGTTCCCCTTCTGTGTTCTACGGTGCAACGGTTCGATTTCATTGCATCACAACAAATTTCATCTAAATGTAAGGTCAGGAAGTTGTGTACCAGTAACATAACATCTGAATTAAGAACAATTTACTGAAAGTATCTGGCATTACGCATCATTATTTCGTGTAAGTATTCATTTGCATACTACAAATGTTGCCTACAATGAACTAAATTTTGAGACCACCCAAGTATCGTGGCACCTATCAGTGAGTCAAAATAGTTACTACTGCGCCAAGTGTCAGTAATATACATTTACTAAGAAAAGTAGATGTATCGGGCCAACAGTGGACTACATCAACGGATGAAGTACCCATTGGTACCGCACATGTATGTGCACCAGGAATAGATACAAAAGCATTGCGCGCCACGCAACCTCTAAGAGAGATTCTGAAGCTGAGTGGAACGGTTTGTGATCGGAGCCCTACGGATAACTCCACGCCTCAAGTTCTTGTTATATCATGATGCCCATATTAATGCCTAAAATTCATCATACCAGAATTTTATGCTGTTTGAGCATGCCATTCGTCAGTGTCATGGCGTTTCCAAATGGACACTGGCTAGAGTAGGTGATGTGCGTTGATCTGCGTGACGTCAAGTCCTTTCGGGGACACAGGTAACCCAAGGCCAATACTGATGCACAACAGAACAGTCTCCACAATCGAATGGATATATCGTTTTGCTGATGTTCAGCAGTGATGTAGCAGGATGATCGCATTTAGTTAGTATCCAGTAAGTGAGAACGAGGTCGCCGCGAAGTCCTCCGTATTCTGAGCAGGCAATGCCGAGTAAAGGAAGACGCATTTCTTTATTGAGACCGGACTGTACACGAGTCGCTCCTCATTGGGGCTGCTCCAAGAGACGAATGTCTCGTTTTAACTGTGGACGCCAGACCTGAATCACATATTCAACGCGGGGGGAGAATATACTAGTTAATGATCCGTCATACTAGTATTTGCTCAAAGGTGACGAGAGCTCGCCTGAAAAACGTCAAGTACAAGCTAGCCACATTTGCTGCTTTCGAACTTTGTAGCAAATTGATCAGAATTAGAGGATGTTACCTAAGTCACGTTCACTAGTTACGTGTTGCAGAACTCGCTATCCTAGATTTGTTGATGAAGCAGCTACGCTTGACGCTTTGTAGGGTTCAGTGGGAGCTGGTTCCATTCTGTCCATTCGATAATGCGGTCCAGATCGTTCCGGAGATAGGCAAGGTCGGATGCTGAGCGGACTGCTCCCCATATTTTAGCATCATAAACATTTGCATCGAGGATAGAACATTTGCTTGGAGATCATTAACGTACACTAAAGCAGTAGCGGGTCGAGGACGGGTCCATGCACCACACCACTGGAGATGCAGAGGATTTCGGAGTGTATGTTAGCTATCCTTACTTTATTTGTTCTGTCTTGTAGGTAATCTTCTCACCGGGTAAGCATGGAACCATTGATACGGTGGGCAATTCCAGGAGGGTAGGTTTGCTCGACCGCAGATCGATGGAACTCGGGAATCGTGGTCACTTATTCATCTGTCCGGAAAACCAGATGAGCTGAACCCAAGATCAAACCCAGATGATGACCAGCACTCAGGTTGGAACCCACAGAAAAGGTATCGAGCAACCGAATTAATGTCGATTTTAAACCAATCCCAATGCTCGATACAACGATACTCGACGGAGAGCGTACAGTGTAGTTTAGCAGTACTGGCATAACACACGATCAAACGTTAGGAGTGAATAGCCGCTACTGCCAAGTGGAGGGTAGTATACTACTGCCTCAAGCATCAAGCCCACATTAGTCAGGATTAAGTCCAGAAATGATGGCTTGTTGTATGGTCGATACACATTGTCATACAAAACTGCCTTATCCATGAATTCAAGGGTTTTGATTTGAATAGTGACCCACTGGGGGACACTGAAACTATTGAACATACATTGATGTCACCCATTCCATGGTAGCCAGAGTAATTTTCGAAACAACATGGTGGACAGCTTTTAACAGAAGGTTAGCGGTGTCAGCGGAGGCGTTCGGTGACGTATAGACAACTCCTAAAATACAAGCATCACGCCTCTTCTTCTGTGATCCACCATCTAGACCTGTTAGCTGCAGTCGGAAAAATAATGCATAGAAAGGAAAAAGGAAATGTACGGTCCGGGCCTCTCAATTCAAGTAATCTCGATAGTAAATAGCAAACCGCGACCGCGGGATGTACGAATGACTGATCTCTCACTGCTGCCAATCTCCGGGGCTAGTATGTCGTTTGCGAGCCAATTTTCGCTTGCTGCTACTATGTCCCAATTTGTTGTTGCAAGGCGATGGTGCAGCTCCGGGAGCTTAAGATACAACCTATGCGGTTTAGTGTATCAACATTGTATGTGTTAACGTATTAAAAATTCTGTTCGCTGTGTTTTGCCGGCACAAGTAGTGCCGGTGTAATGTTCACCGGTCGAACGTCGAATGACATGCAGCCAAATGATCCGGAAAGAAAAATAAATTTGTCTCACAGTACATGCGGTACTAATAAAATACATACCGTGAAGTAAAGTGGAGTAAACCTCAATTGTTCACGGTCCCGGTTTATCACCGTCAAAAGAATGCAACTAAACGAGCTAGAAGGAAGGGCGCTGTCAGTTTCACAGCTAAAATCAAACCGCAAGAGGACAAGTAAATTGATCGTATAGGAGTAGAACTTCATTCAAAGTGACTGGCCAATCACAAAACGAGCAAACTTAATCGGTGGAAGTCAGGCACACACATAAAAGACCGTGGTCTATGGTCAACGGATGGCCCGTTAATCGCTTAGCGCACGCGCACACTAGTGCAATGCCATAGAAACGGCGATATCAGATTTGGTGAGTAGGAGAAAGATTACCGTGAAGGCAAACAATTATATACCTACATATATACAGACACAGAAATGCAGTATGTTATTGGTTACTTGCTATATTTTTTTACAGTTACCGACCACAGCTGTTTGTGTTATTATGATCATGCCTTCGCAGGCGTGTCCCACACTGCCGAGATTAAGACTATTTATTTACTTATCATGGGCACAGTTAAAGCAATTTTCAATATTTTGGCATGCTGCCGTGGTTGTCTAGGGAGACAACTAGACGAGTAATGTTAAAAGCTACGGCAGTTTGCATGCTATGCAACTCTGTGCTAATAAGCATAATAAGATATTTTTCTCGTGGTACCGAGAAATCGAGCCCACAAAGGGAAGGATCATATTTACATTGCAACATGCTCAGACATGTGAGGCTGTCAATGGTTAGGGGTTTTACGGGCAAATCATAAAAATGTTTTTGCAATATTTTCATTTGATACTTTTGTCACCGTATGTTACCAGTTCGCGGGCATTCTCATTTGCTTCTTTTCGGTGAAGCTTGGTGCTACCATGATGGCGGAAGTTGGACGGGGGGAGGAAAGGTTATGGAAAGAATGAAGCAGTTAGAGTCACCAATGAAAATCAAATGTGTAATACACAATCTTACTTAATAGACTGCAGTTATACAGTTGGTGCTATTTGCTAGTAGCAATTTGGAGAGTTGCGAAAATAAGGACAATACTATATTGAGATAACTTTGGTGCGTCAACATACTCAAGTTGCTTTAGCACAATAATAGAGACAGTATTCGCATCGTAGGGAATTAAGGCATAGTGTGGTGTCTAGACATTCCTAGGTCCAATTATGGAAGTGAACTAATCAACTTGTGTTTTGGGCTGCCAGATGGTTGAGATGCTAAGTGACCTCAGTTGCTTTCCTTTCAGCCTTCGCTTGTACGTGGATAGTTAGGGCGTGTGTGACTATGCATGGAAAAAGTAATGTTGAAAATGGAGAATTAAACAGATAAGTAGACAAAGAAATAAATGCCTATACACTGTAAAGTCAGGATTTATTCAGTGCATCGTAGTATTGTAGAAGATGCCAAAGACAGGGTGATTAGGGAAGTGGGCAATAGTTAACCGCTTTTTGACGCATAGATAGTGAGGAAATGCACCACAACTAAGCGCGAGGCTATGGTCTAAGGAATACGCTAATGGAAAATATCGGTAAAACAGTAGGACGGCAGAGATGAAGTAATTAGGAACCAGGAGCACAACAGATTCAGTGCAGAATGAATTAGGGTAAGAAAGAACAAGTGACGTAATGCGGTCATCCGTGGAACCGTCTCCCGGGGATCTGATTCCATGCGGGGTAGTCCCTCGAGAATTTTCACCCGCATATCCACTCCTCGTCTGGTCATGTATCGGCGTGGTTTCAAAGCACACTGGTCGCTACCGAGATAATTCATCATTTGGACAATTGTTTTTTTTGAGGAGCTAGTTACTCAAGCCAATGTGCCCTTTCGTCATTCATAATCTTATTGCGTGCATGATGACCGGTATCACCGGTTGGCGTCATATGCCATTAAGTGTGTGTTCAGTAGTTCAGCCTGCACAGATATTTTAATGGTTGCACACTTTTTATCTTCGCCAGCGGGGATTTGGGCGTGGGTATACATGTTGCTTAAAAGAGTCAAACGATCACTGCAGGAGATCAGCCCACAGGTGACTAACAGGATAACAAGAGAATAAGAGGAAATAGTTAAGTTAGGGGTAGAAATATCAGCGAACTAAGTAAACAACTCACGTGTCTCGTGACATTATGGGATACCATATGCTTGGGTGTGATACAGTATTGCAGAACTTTCGAATAACTGGTAAAGTTATTTATGAGTTGGCTTCTTCTTTCAAAGCACATTAGGTGATAGAGTAATGGAGCAATGGTTTATGATGGGTATAAAAAAGCGAATGTTTGACATGTCCCGTAGGATGGTGAGGGTTAAAATCGAAATAAAAACGTTGTCAGTAAAAGTACGTGTGAAATGCGTGACTCACCAAATGCTTTGGATTAGTACACAAGCGAGTATTCCTACCTGGACTATAGGGGGTTGTACTGCCGTCCACTGTTTGTTGTGGACTGATGCCATCATTTGGTGGTCACGGGCTATATCACGTAGTGTAAACGTGTCAGAGTGTCGCCAAGGCGTTTACTGAAAAGGGATAAAGTAGGAGCATTAATTACGTTCAGGGAGGCCATTCCAAGAATGACCCTCAGAGGGAGAAGAAGTTTCATCGACATTCCAGTTGGGTGTACTGCGTGACCAAATTAAACTTACCACCTCGTAGAAATGGGTATTAACTGAGTTTAAAAAGAGAATGGCATGTGTGGTTGGGGGTTTTCAGGATCTGATACCCCAGAATGAGATCGCCACTTAGACGCTGGTAACGTCCGCTTAATACTTTGAGGGTATTCAGCTTGAGTGTGTAGGGAAAATGGGAAAAAGCTCTGATCTTCGTTGTCGCCCTGTTTGTGCGGTATCGAGTGCGGTGAGGTGGAGCTTCTGCCAGGGTTGCCAAGCTTGAATAGCGTATTCCGTGTACGGCCTTATGTAGGCGCCAAGCATTTGCAGAAAGCCTGAGGTGTCAAACTTCGCGAACGATCTACGAAGAAGGCCGAAGTGTTTGTTTTTTGAGGCCTTTTCAGTCTGTCCTAAACACCCCAGTTCCTCTTGCATAAGCATGCCAAGATTGCAGTGATGCGAAGCTCGCTGTAAAAGTTCTGCTCCTGCGCGGTAGTCGTGAGTATTCTGATGGCGTATGCTCAGAATTTTGCAATTTGTGATGTTGAAATGCAGCATGTTCTCGATGGACCTGGTGCACGCTTTGTCCAAGTCATCCTGTAGGGCTGTGTGATCCTCCACTGAAGCGATAGCACGCCATATCTTCAGAACATCTGCAAATAGCAGACAGGTTCAAGACGACACAGTTGCAAGCTCATTTATGAAAAGCAGAAACAGGCGTGGCCCGAGTACCGAACTCTGATTTACGTCGCACTTAACTTCCATTGGTTCCGACAGGGTGCTACGGAACCTCGCACTTAGGTGACATTGAACGAGAAAGTTGTCTAACCATCCTAGAACGAACTCGCCGATGCCACAATCCTGATGTTTGTGCAGTAGCATGCGATGGTTCAGGTGGTCGAATACCTTTGAGAAGTCCAAGTAAGCTTCATCCACTTTTACATCGGCGTCCACAGATTCCGTCCAGCTTACATGAGCTATCAATAGATCAGTGGTGCAGAATCGCTTTTGGCGAAATTCGGGATACTCCGGAACCAGAAGCTTATTATTCTCTAGGTACTCCATGAGTGCCTCAATTACAGTGGACTCCATGATCTTGTAGATCATGGGAAGAAATCTAACGTGATGATAGTACACTGGTTCTGCAAGGGTAGACGTTTTGTAGATTAGAGTGATGATCCCGTGCTTTCACATCTTGGGGACGTGCATCTCATTAAGATATCGCTGAAAGAGTGTTGCTAACGGTTCAGCTAAGCTCATGGCGACAAATTTCTATGTCTTCAGGCGAATGCCGTCCTCACCTTGTGAGCTGTAATGGCTCAAGTAAATCAGCCGCTTCAATACAGCTGCGATTGTGAAAGATATGGGATTAAGGCCTGATGGCGGCCTGACCTGCGTAGGCATGGTGTAGAAGGGTCGCACAGTCTGGAAGGTACAGCCAAATTGCTGTCCAAGAACATTGGCCGCCTCTTATGCCTTTTCTGCTAACCCGCATGCTGTGTGCAGAGTCAGAATTCTACGCTTAACGCGGCGAACTTTGTTTATGTGTCTGTATAACAGCTTTGGATTAGATCAACATTTTACCACAAAGTTTTGTTGTTACTTTACTTTATCCTCCCGGACGAGTTTGACACAGGGGTTCCTTTCTGTTGGATAGACGCTCGAAGTCCTCGTTCGGAGAGGCTGCATGGGCAAGCCATGCCAAATCCCTCGAAACCATGCATTTCCGGATCCTGCTCCATAGGAACGACTTCATGTTTTTGGCTCGCTGGATTTTGGCTTCAGATGTGCATGCCACGAGCCTGTTGAATCTACTAACAACTTCCCCGCAGGCCACTCCAGAGGAACATTCAGTTAGGAAAGCCAAGCTTGTCCCACTACTGAGTTCGGACAGGTTATTATAGTTGGATAGGACGTACGATTCCTCATTAGTTTATTTAAGATACTCTGCATAGCACAAATATTTGAACACTATACCATTTCTCGGCAAAGTTGTCGTCTTGGGCAACAGAATTAATCTGAGGGGCATACAACATGAGACTACGCAATTACTTTGAGCTGTGCGTACGCCACTTACTTGTGCAGGTGTGTAGGTGTGCGTGTATAGCCCGTCGCCTTCAGCCAATTGGACCTCAGACGCACTAAGTCATATGGGTGCAGGTGGTCCAATTGGCTGAAGGCGACGGGCTATACACGCACACCTACACACCTGCACACACACCTGCGTACATACGGCTCAAATTACTTGCGTAGACCCATGTTGTATGCCCCCTCATATTAATTCTGTTGCCAAAGCCGACAACTTGGCCTCGAAATGGTGTAGTGTCGCCTGATCGCTGGGGCCCAAAGGAGTGCATGCCGTTACTACGTCGATCATGATTTCCTCATTAATAAAATCGAGGTCCTGAACAACGTTGGAGAAGGGACATGGTTATATAGCGGAGAACTAGCGATTAGCTCTTTCAGATCCGCCTAGTATAGTTCACCCAGAGTGGCCGAGGATTTTAGGCCGTGCAGATTGAAGTCCTCTACCAGGAGAACGGGGACGTAAGATTGTTTTAGTGGATTCTTCATAGCGGAAGATATGGTCTGATCCAATTCTAAAGTGGACATTGGTAGGCGGTTTACAATGGCCACTAGGCACCTATTGCCTTGCCTTAGATGTAGGCAACACCGTAAGTGGTCCACGGTTTGAATCCCATGGTCGTTTAAGCGCTCGATGAGGGGGTCGGAACGGTAGTAGAGAATTACACTGCCTCCTTTTTGGGGGTCGGTCGCTTCACAGGAGTGAGTGCGAACTCCGCGTCGATAATCACGCCGTTAAGCCATATCTCGGTTAGTATGATGAAGTTCCAACACATTGAGGTTTGACCGGGTCGAAGATCTTTCCATCTACTGAGAAGCCCCTTGGCGTTTGTATACAAACAACAGAGAGCGACGGATACCAGAAGCGTATTTAACCATACCTAGGTTTTCCGAGAAGTTATCCCGACTCTTGTGGGCTGATAGTCACTTTTTGGATATATTTCGCTTCAACAACCCGTGGCGGTTTTGACTTGTTGCCTAGAGCACCCAGCACCTGGTCCTTTAGAAGCGATTTGCAACGAATTGTCTGTTTCTTCCTCTTCGGGCGGCCAGGGACTTTCACTGGGTTCCTGTTCGAAAATGTACACAGCGGGGCTAGCGACAACTTCTTGCTAGTTCTGTGTTACCTGAGCCAATAGTGGCCTGGCTTCGACCGCCTTCAGCCGTACATCTGATGACAGCTTTGTGTGCCAAGCTTGTGCCAAGTTCGAAGCACCCTTTCATCCATTTGTTTGGAGTAGAGCATGACTTTCAACACCCTTGGACCACTTCCTTTATAGTTGGATGATATGGGCAATGTTAACGCTGAGTTAGCAATCACGTCATGGAGAGAGAAAGCTTCATGGATGAACCGCCATTCTTCCAAGTCATGAGCTTGGGCTTGCGACTTGTCGCATGACTGGATTTCGGGGACACCGTGGACAAACATCGACCTTTCGTTGGTTTGTTTGCGGTATTCCCCTGGGTTTTGCTACCTTTGCCGACGCTCACTACAAGGGATGACAGGAAATACACGAACGGCGCATGACATATCGCGAAGATGGGGAGCGGACAAGAGGGCGATCTCCGCTTTGTCACCCGAATGAAATATCACCTGATGTAGCCTTGGCTCGCCACAGAGAACTGAATTTGGGTGGTGAACGATAGGATACGAGCTAGCCTGTTTGGCCTGGATTTCCAAGGCTTGGAGATAGTTTGCCATTCTTTCAAGTCGTCCAGTACTTTGTCTCTGATATACTTTGCTTTTGACTCAGACAAGTTGGAGCATATTTTCTTCATCGAATTCTGCTTCTTCTTAGACTTCGTAGTTTTGGATAAAATTATGCCTCCTTTTAATGGTGACGTGATGGGCGGTCTTCTCGGACCCTCATTAGTATTCGTGTTATCTTTAACACACCATGGAGCAGTTGTAGATATAGGCGCTAACCTTACCTTGGGTTTACATTCAGTGACGACGGATGCGTAACTTGTCGGACTCTCAGCAACGTTAGGTAAAGCTGAATGCAATAGTGTGTCATGTAAGACAGGCACATCCCCGGGAGAAAGCACTATCCGCAAAACTGGGGTTGCCAAGGTTGACAGACCCTGGCTGCTATTTCCCGTGATTACGATTGTCGGCTCTACGGTGTTACCTACACACTGAAGTTAGATATTCTCTTCCACGTTTAAACATATGTGTGGGCAAAGTGAAGCCAGTTCCGATGTAGCTGATTCCGATGTGGCCGCGACACTAGCCGTCACGCGCTGCAATATTGCTGACGATTTGTCACATTTCTGAGCCAGCACTGCGATGCACCTTACTACTGGGTAAGTCATTCACAGCACGGAACCAAATGGAGTCTGGTGTGCACTGTAGTGCTTTCCCTTTCTCTACACTAAAATTTGTACACCTGCGATGGCTGTTCATACTGCACTTAACACATTTTACTCCTATTCGAATAGTCTTAGAGCACGATTTCGAATAGAAAAAGCTTGTGTCTGCGTCAGTGTAGACCGTGTACGCATGGCATTCCTTTTTGCCATGTTGCGAGGCATTGACGCGGCGTGATTCACGTGAACATCTCGAGAGCGCCGAACGTGTTGTGACAGGCACACAATGTCGGTCACCGTCTTCTGCGAGAGCGTCCACAGTTGCAAACAAATCCGGCTGAGGTCGGTGCGCGAACTTCATGTGTGGGATGTGGCCGACTAGATATCGATCAGGTCGGACTTAGGCATGGTGGACAATTTTGATGTGTGTGGTAGAATTCACTCTAGTTTGACGAGTGTTCTGATGGAGGATACTAAAAGTCTTGCAGCTATCAAACGGAGTGCCCGATTCTTGTGGTAAAGGAATCGCTAGATAGGCGCTAAAAGCGTTTTATCGAATGAAGTTACAAATGTTGGTATACACCGGAAAATAAGGGTGCTGCGCGACTGGATAGCAGTGAAAATCCCATTGAAATTGCAATAACGGATGCCATGATGGTGTATGAGCTGGACAGTTTTGCAGCGTTAGGTCCACTGGATAGCGCTGGCAAATCGGGAGTTGGACAATGTGTAAACAGGTAGGTTGTGAGATAACATTGTTAAGCTTATCAACCACGAGAACATGCAGCAATGATATGTAAATGAACAACCCAATAATGTCAAAGAGCTTATATATAGTTGTGAATTTGCGCTACCAGAGTAGGCTTAAAGTCACAGTCAGCTGTTTTTGAACTCACAGCAGCAGTCGCTCGCGACCGTAACCATGGCAGCCAACAGTCTAAGCATGTGAGACCGTCAGTCGCGCAGTAGGACAGTGAATGACTCATCAGGATGACTCGGTGGCCGGTGGTAAGCAAGTGCTTTGTGATTGCCGAGGCAGCTCGGTTTCCAGATTCAACCGATTCCGTCGTTACAAACCTCATTCAGCTGTTTAAGCACTTGGGGATGTGTTCATTGACTCTGACACCCAACGTAGCTGCTCCTCAGCGACAGGTGAACTTATATAGACAGTGGGATGTGCATTGCCTCTGTCGGTGTCTTAATCGAACACATAAGCATAGGCCTTGTCGAGGTGAGCAGCTGCAGTTCCGCCCCAGTGTATGCCCTTTTGAGTGAATCCCTGATCCGTTTCTCGGTGTCAATCATAAGAGGTCACCACTGAAAGGTAACTCGATGAAGATCGGCTTCTTCGGAATTGTTGTCACATGACCTCGCCTTAATTGCTTCCCTGATATTCTTAATGAACTGCAACGGATAACCGTTGGAACTGTAGCGTAGTGAAAGTAAATTTCTTTCTGCTTCTGTGGTTTCAGATGTACTGATCATTTGGGCCAGATAGAAGAGTGTCCGGACAAGAGAGATTTTGTGTTGATAGGGGAGAAACTCGTAAAATGCAGACTCTACCAGTCCAGGTTTGGTTCCTGTACACAGAACATCTGATGGAACCGTCTGGTCACCGTGTAACCCATTATGTCTAACTACGGAAGACAGTTATATTGCTCATTATCTTGCGTCCACTATTATCGATCACGATCGACCGCCAGTGTGCTTTCAAAAACAGCTAACTGTAACTTTAATCCTACCCTGGTAGCGCCAATCCAAAGCTAGATATATTCTCTTTGACGCTGGGTCATTCATTTACGTATCAATGCTGCATGTCTTTGCCATTGAGAAGAATGCACGAAAAGGCTCGTCATCTCTCAATCTACTTCTTTTGATTTCCCTGTTTGTAAGCACAGTACCTTGCTCCGAGGTTTGCCATTGGTGACCCCATAAAACAGTGGGAGCGTCGATTCAGCGCGACCACTTGTCGTGAGATATAATCGGATGCCATAGCTCAGTAGAATATATATAAATGTATTAAGAGAGATAAAGCAAGTGATACATTTTTTATACGTTATATAATAATTGGATCTGATGAAATTAACACATTTTAGGTACCTGAAGACCAAATGTTTTCATTATATTCTGCATAGTTAGAACAGGTCCCTAAGTTCATTATAAATTTGGTTAGATTCTCACTTGCCCGTACTTTCAGTGATAGCTTGTTCCATATGTGAGTATACCCTGCCATGAAGAACTCGGTGCGGATTTACGTTCCCCCTTTTATAAACAAATGAATAAGTGTTTTTATTCTCGAGAAATCGAGGCACGCTATTACAGGCATGCTCATGCTATGATAACAAAGTATGGAGAAAAATGAACAAAAATACGACAGGTTTGTCATAACTATGAATATGTGTATGGATGCGTATGCGATTGCGTATATGTGTAGATTTGTAGCTTTTGCGTGTAAATGTGTACTTATTTGTGGCTGTTTGCTAGCCTCGGCGATGTAAGAATAGACGATTGATGTCCGTAGATTGGATATAATTATCCAGCTATCTACGGGGCAGTGACTTTCGGTTTGTGGCGAGTCACATTGGCCACGTCACAGTGTTGTTTAAATGGACATTTGTAGATTGTCATAGGGAGAACCCCTGCCAGGCGAGAACGCACCACCTCCTGGAACATCGTCGCCGAACTATTGCTGGACGGGATAGTCCCTATCCACCCAGGTGGCACCAAGGGGAGGTTGTTCGGCTAGTTTGTGTAGTGAGTAACCCCTTTCTTGTGGGATAAGTTGAGGAATTTTGCAAAGTTAGATCTATTCTGGTCGTGTACACCCGGCAATGTTAACGTTGTAAAAAAGAACTAGCTTATTTCTCAGGCCGGCGTAGCCATAAAGGGTCCAATTTAAGCCGGCAACGCGGTCTTCATAGTTCAGAGTGGTGGAGTGGCCAATAAGGAATTTCGTGAAAGAACGTGGAATGTTTATTAAAGCTATTCGCCGTTCTACGCAGGTGGATTTGGATAATGGTGCAGTACTCAAGCTTAGTCTCACGATAAGCTTAAGCACTTCCAGTTTCGCTTCAGGTAGAACAAAGGATTTAGTGATATAGGCTTTCAATTTCCTGCCCTTGGCTATCTGACATGAAACATGCTTGGAAAAGTTCAGCCGTTCGGAATATATTACTCCATGGTCTCTAACTGAAGAAGAGTTTGGGGATGTCCTGTACCTGCCTAGGATGATAGAGCCATCCGGTTATGCATCATCCATACACAAGCCCTTGCGATTTTGTAGCGGAGAATTTCATGGACAGATTTTTACTCCAAGAGTCCAGTGCAGATAAATCCTCATGTAAGTTCCTAACTCCGACTCAAGGCAATTGGGTGAAAATGAGTATACGAGTTATAAACAGCGCCAGCAAAGAGGTTTGATCTTCCATGTTTGATGCAATCACATATGGTATTTATATATAGTAGGAAAAGTAATGGTCCAAAAGCAATGCTTTGGACAACTGCTTGTAACTTCTCTCGAGGAGGAAAGTTGTTGGCCTATTTTAACGCTCTCTGTATCCGATATTCTAGGTAGGATTTAAACCAGCTTTTCAATGGGTTGCTGACCGTAGAGAGCAGGATGGATAACAACGGTTTAGATGACACACGATAGAAGGCCTTGTGCATGTCTAGTAGAAAGAAAAATAACTGCTATTCCACTGTCAGCAACCTATGTTGTGCGGTCAAAGAATTGTATTTGACAGGTTATACAGGCGCTTCTTGAGAAAGCCGTGCTTTGCGTTGTTTATCAGGTTTAATCTTGTTAAGAATTGAACAAGAGCATACATGAGGATTCGCTCCAGTGTCTTTGAGGCTGCCGCAATATGATGAATAGAGCGGTAGTTTGTCATTGCAGATCGGGAGCCACCTTTGTGTTTTGGTGCCATTGTCGAGAGGTTATAATGTGGAGGGGAATTATCCACTCATTAAGGGTGATGTGAAATCGTGGTAACATCAGCAGAGGAATGTTTTTGCCTCCATACTTGATGACAGCTGGAGGAAACCCCGTCGGGTCCTGGGTGAAAAGACGGTTTTATGGAGAGTATCCTCCTTTGAACACCACGAAGGCTCACTGGAATACTCAATGGCGCTACATCAGTCTTCCGTTTTAGTAGAGGATGAGACATACTGATATCAATAATGAATGTGGCTATATAATGTGGGTTCAATGTTTCACACATTTGGCTAATCTCATCAGTAGTTGAACCATTTGCTACGGCCAGACGTTGGATTCGATGGTACTGTTTTGGATCCCTCCTGTTGAGAAGTTTCATCAAGGTTTATTTTCATTTGCTGAATTTTCAGCGCTTTGTTTTTTTCGGTGATTTCCACTTGCAGTGCTTGATATTTTAATTTCAGTAGCGTCTCGTGAATCTGCAGTAAGATTACAAAATTATTGTTTTTGCGATATTGCTACCTGAGTTACTTCAATTTGGTGGTAATTTTTAAAACACGGCTTGTGGTAACTATCGTTGTGCTAATAGTGCTAACGGTTCGGTACTGGTAATAAGATTGCTTAAAAATCCGTTTATTGCTAAGATTTGGTCCTGTGTTAAGAAGAATTTGTTCCAACTCATGGCACTTAGGCAGTTGTCAAATTTGATCCAATCAATGATATGGATGCAACCTGGTAGGCATTCAGTCACTCGCAGTTTGTTTGCTATTCTAACCTTCATGCTGCAGAGCACATTACTATGGTCGCATCCCATTTGTAGGCTGTCAGTAGTGACGGGCACTGATGGGAGGCCCATGGTAAATATCACATTTATGTGTTGGCTCTGCTTGTAAATTGATTTACTTGTTGAGTCCAAACATTGACCTGAATGCTATGGGTTTATCCCATGAGGCTCCTTGCCATGAGGCTCCTTGCTAATGCTAAGAAACCTATAGATGCAACCCAAGAGTAGGTCACTGGAAGGGCTTGCTAACCACAACAAATCTGCTAGGCCATTCAGAGCCAGAAGATCAACAGACATCTCTCCTGTATCATTTTGAATGTAGACAGCGCATCCTACTCCTCGTTTTTCAGATGGTCTTTTCGAAACATTGGTAGTCAAAAACTTGAACCTGAGAGTCACTAGTGTCCGAGTTGCGGCATGTTTCAGTGGGAAAAGCAAAGTGGGGAGTCTTAAGATAGAAGGAATTCGTAAGAAGATGCCATTAGATATTAGAGAACGATATTTATAATAGCGGAATCTACAGAAGATAAGGAAAGCGGCGATGCGGGGAGGGTTAAGAGGGACTGTTTGCTAGTATTGTTATTGATGTTGTGCTACAATGAGGCATTCGTCATTTGGAGATCTCTAGGTTGCATTGACTCCAACGAAGAAGATGTTCGAATACAGAGATCATCGGATAATTCGTGGGGCCCTAGTGGTGGCACTCCCAGTGCTGGGGGTGCGATGCTGGGGGATTGAATGTCCTAAAAAGAGAGTTGGAGGAATTTTCATGACAGGGAATGGCGGCGGCGCAAAGACTAGCTACTGTGGGAGTAGCTATGAACTTACTATTGGGCGGAATAGGCAATGCCCTAGCAATTTGCAAATTTCAGTCACCGGTTGCGATTTGCACTTATTTTAGCATGCTGCCAATTTGGGTTTGGTGGGAGCTGGGGGCTGTGAGTGTTTTCTGCCGAGGTTATACCATTGATCCTACAGTCAGGTTTAATGTCACCATTTGCCTCACGAAATCGTTTTCTCCGGGACTGTTGTAGCGAGCCATATCGACGCTCTGATGTATGTTCTGGTGGAGGATTTGGTCTTGTATGTTATCACGTCGTGTTGGTGGAGAGCCATTCCATGCTCCAATATAGTGCCTTTGTCTTTCACCATTATCTTTATGCTTCAAATCTGGCACACCATAAGCCAGTACCTTCTCTTCATTTCATTTTCACGTGTTGTGCTCGGGTTGGATTTCTGCTTCTGTCCTTCTGCCCATGGATCGTCCAGAAAAATATAGGCACTGACGGCAGAGTTCAGCAGTGTGGATTTCCAAGAGTTCATCTTTCACGTCTCCAGCTTTTCCAAATGCTACTCGCAGTAACCGAGGTTCCCCTACGTGCGGCGTTCGTGAAAGGCGAGGAAGACTAGTTGGGAGAAGTTTGAGTCCGAATGTGCAGGTTAGTTTGTCAGAGCAGTTTTCCCTTCGGCCCTAGCTACCTTTTGCGATTCGCTAATAGGTTTTGCGACGTTTGATCATATCATTCCCATCGCTTTTGGTTGCGCAGCAACTCCTTGTGAGCGGAGATTTGGTATTTAGGCGTTTGTCTTGTCTTGCTTCAAAGACAGGCAGAGACAGAAAGACTGTTTATGTGTAACAACCGTTAATCACACTACCTGCAGGAGTCAAGTGTTGTTGCCCAGCTACTAACGGAAGTGATCAGGCAAATTGTGCATAACTCTGCATTCATTGCAGCATCTCGTGAGACTTGAGAGACTGTTCAACCGTCCCGTCATCCCTGCTGTTTGCCACCAATGGTGTCCGTTTTTCTCTGGGACTGTGTAGCAATTTTGTCATAGAGGTTTTGTCTTTTAACACGTCTAGAATTGGTGCTACGTAACCCACTAATCTGCAACTGGAGTACAACAAGCTATCCTCCCAAGACAGCGACCAGTTCCTTTTGCTCTGCCGACATAACAGCAATATTGTACACCACCCCTTAAACGTAGGACTAATACGTCACAACAAATCCGTCACAGAAGTACAACCTATTAGTTTCCTAGGCTGTTCTGTACATACGTTCAAGGTTCACGTGTATTGCTTTGGCGAAATTTTCACAGAAGGAGCACATAATTATTGAGACGACCTCTGTTGTCTGGTTGTCTGACCTTTCATTGACCTTGGTTGCCGTGTTCACTGTAGACGTCTGGCCGACAATACTCCGCCGACCTATGCTTCGTCAGCTGGTCACGCCGATTAGGCTGCCTCAGCGGGAGCTGTCGTGTCTGCGGGTTTGTTGGCGGTGCGTCACTCGGCGCACGGGTGGACCAAATCCCACAAGCTTTGTGTGACAAAAATGCACTGACATGCAGTGTTAAAAGTGAGAAGTGTTAGATGGCCCCTTTTCAAGTCAGTCCATTCAAAAGTACGCTTTATGTACCCGGGTAGGCGGATTTCCGGCATGTTACACTATCATTGCAGATGGAGAAGTACAGGAAATTACTGTTAAAGAAGAAGAAATAAAAGGGCTTACAATGTTTCCAGACATCACTCGAACAAATCATTTAGCACAATGCGGATATTTAGGTTGGGTCGAAAAGTGAGCGGGACAGGTAAGGTAGAACAGTGGTAAAATATAGTAACAGGAAATAGAACCTTAAGTTTGGAGCGGGTAAGAGCTAAGATATAAGGTTTTTGATAGGTCAAAATGTAGTGGATGTAAAGGGTCTTTTAGAAATTTGTAGGAAAAACTGGTACAAGTGTCTAGGCGCTTGTTGATAATAATACCCACAAGGGACTCTAGATAATTCGCTGCATCTGGAAATAAGCCTTTTGGACCCTACAATCAAAGCGTAGCCTAAATGAGGATATCAGAAGACGAAGATTGTGGTATGACATTGTCATTTCATGCATACTCCTCAAGCACAATACAAGCAACTGAAAACGAATTTCTCCATTACTTAGACATATTGCTCACACAATGACCAGCTGACTCGATAAAAAGATTATTCTACCGGAAAGCGACTTGGACAAGTCAATACTTACATTTTACGAGTTTCTCGCCGATCCATCACCAGCGCTCTTTACTTAGAATGTTGCGCCATCGGGCTGATATGATCTACACAACGGACACACTGGATGCAGAGAAAGGACTGCTGTTTAACGTATTGCCATCTAATGATTGCCTATTGTGATTCATAAAGCGCTACAGTGAGTCGATGAAACTTGATCGAGAGATAACGGTTCAAAAGAGACAGATGTAGCTTGAGTTGCCACTCAAACGTGACCACATCATGCAAATCACCGCTAAAAGGATAAGGGCCTTAATGAAAAGACACCTCGCAGCAGAGCTACGCTTGCTGGTGACCACAAGGCCATTAGTTGTTTTCAGTGAAGACACCCGTGTCGAAGCAGGGAACTTCCCATTGCTTATACAAATTTACGTGTAGCTGTGTGACAGCTCTGTTGGAGCCACTACTCGAAATTTGGGTGCTCGGACCAATGAACACATTCCAAAGATGGAAAATGCGACGATCACACATGGTGAATGGAGAAGCAAAGTTGCCTCCGAAATTACGAAACGTTTGCTGAGCACTGGTCACCAAGTCAACCCAAATAAGTCATTCACAGTCCGCAAGCGCAGTCAAAGGCCTCATATTCAAACTACTCGGGGCCATTGTGATCCATCGAGAGCGCCCACCGCTGTATGTCCAAAAACAGCTGACAATGACATTAAGCCTGCCGTGGTAGCGTGCAACGCACCAATCAGAAAACACGTGATCTATGGTTGATTCCATGTGACCTTCTTTTACATTCCTTTTTAGTTGCTCGTAGTGTGGTTGAGGAGAATGCACGAAATGACAATGTCATCCCAAAATCCGTCTTCTGATATTCCTATTTGGAATTATGAAGAAATTCATGTTTCAAATTGTAGTCATTTTTTGAGTATTCCAGGGATGATTTGAGGGGAACAGTAGAGCTAATGCGGCAGTATACATGCAGTCAGAAGAATAGGAATCAAATCTCGAGATAAAGAAATTACTTTAAGTTGAGGATGGTAAAGTTACAACCGTCTAAGTTTACGAAACTATTATTGCCGGTAGCAATGGTGCGGAAAAGATGTGCTAAACACGGGAGGGTAGAAAAAATAGAGGCAGTTGAACCCAAAGTATATTGTACAGGCTACAAGGAGTGAGAAGTGAATCAACAAGGGCAAGGAAGGTATAACACGGTACTCACGAGAGCACTTTATGGAAACAGATGTACATTCAGTAATACAAGTGCGTGTTGAGAAAGTTCAACCAAGAAAATCTGCAAGTGTTTTCAGGCGCATCACAAGAGTAACCCAACGTCTTCGCCTGTTCATGTAACTCGCAAGCCTTGTTGGAAGGTTACTATTCCTTACAGCAGTTTGTAAGATTTTGTTTGTTTTGTAGTGTCCCATTATTTCTGGCCACCGCCTTAATGTAGTATACGCTCCACCCATGTTTCAACTCCTCCCCTCCCGCCAGATGCGAAAGACCGTTATGAGTGAGGACGAGTTATGCGAGCGTCTGCGATTTGGGAAGAGGCAGTTGCGACAACATTTGCACACTCCGAAACCTGGTCCGTTCATTAAATCCAAAATTCAGCTGAAAACAGATGCATGTGGAAAAACCACGAGGACAATCCACTACTTCATGGAATATCAGGTAGCTCCATGCCTACAAGGTGTTCATTTCGGTGTCTGGTTCATTTGATCTATTCACCCATGATCTAAAGGCCATCTAGTTGCCTTCACTAGCTTTCCCATGACACTAGCATTAAACGTTCGTTAAGATTAGTGATAGTGAGAGAAACGATATCAAAAGAGTTTCTATGGACATGCTGAAGATTGTGCAACCAAATTGCACTCAAACTTCTCTCGCTTCTCACATTTGTTTTGCTTTACTAAGGTTCCTGACGGCTTTGTAGTCAGAATATGTAGAAGTCGGATGTAAAACGTGGAATTTATCCAGTAGCCACCATCTTTGTTTCAACAAAGATCGTAGTTCAGCACCAATCCAAGGCGGACCGCTAAAAATCAGTCTTCGTAGGAAAAATGGGACAAGCTGATCAATGAGCATGATTGCCTTAGTGCGGAAGTGAACCCAACCATCCTCTAGCTCTAAGTGTTCTGACATCCTCAAATTGACTGCATTCGTAGCAGCTTTTATGCTTCCTGCATCGGCACGCCAGCAATTTCGGGAGTAAACATATTGACCATGAGAAGCAAGACGTCGTGCCCACCAGAAAGAGACAACACAGTGATCGGTTTCGCCCAGCTGCTGGAGGACAGTTAAGCCGGTGGCATCCGATGGCGTTGGTGTAAGCATAGGTCAAGGATATGAGGAGCCTGGCCTGGGAGAATTCGCGCAGGACCTGTAACATGCTGAGTCAGGTTAATTTCTAGGAAGCATTCGAGGAAAGCATAGTCAACAGAATCAACAGACAGCACACAGTGAAGGTGTTTCCATTCGTTACTGGGGGTATTCAAGTCACCCATAAGCAAACAGTCTCTTCCGCTTCAGTAGTTGCTGATAGCTTCGAACAAGCCGGTACCAGACACCGATTGATTCCTGGATATAATACCGAATATAAGCGATCTACATGCATCATAAGGTCGGCGCCAACTGAGCTCCCATTCTCCGTCCCTACCACATAAAGCTTCAAGGATATGTACTCGCAGATCCACCTTCTAGCAAAAATAACACCTCCGCCAATTCGCCATCCAGTACGATCAGCTCATGAAGTATGGTAGCCTGGTATGGAGATCTCAGAGTCCAGAATGTCCGAGGTCTGTCAAGTTTCGGAAAACGACATCAGCTCCAGGCAGTGTTCGGCTGAAAATGGATGAATCTCATCTAGTTTATTTCTCAGACTGCGCACATAAGCACCTGTGACACATAATCCCTCCTTTAATCTCAATGTGCGGGGTGACAAATATTGGCTTCCATCGGACACTCGGAGCTCTCTGGACTACTCGTACTTTTGCAATATGGACAGTTGATTCTCACTTCGCTCGACGATTCCGCATTTCATCAACCGCATTTTTCATTTTCATACGAACATCCGTGGAGAAGTTTTTGAGAACACGAAGCGCTTCCACTTCTAGCCCAAAACTTCGTCTGAGAAGTCGGCGAACTTCGTCCTCATTTCCCCGGATGATTTTTAGAGGACGGTATTTGGAGCGTTCATTTTGCTTTCTACCGAGGCGAAGAGCGGAAACAACCTTATTCCCTTGCTCACACTGGTCAGACATAAGAGAAATCATACGCTTAAGGAAAGTCGGATCATCCAGAATCCTTTCAGCTGGAGATTCCTTGTTGGATCACTCATAACAATAACGAATGTGTCACGAGGATGTCTGCGTCTGTCAAGGGGTGCAGACAATAAGAACGCAACTTTTCACGGAGCACTTCCTCAAGCTTGTTAACCCGATCAAGAATGTACTTAAGCTTGACCTCTTCGAAGCAGGCTGAGACTTTGACTTTCACTTCGCAGTTGTCAGCGCGGCTTCAGCATGTAGGAGATTACTGGTAGTGGTAGACGTTAGGGGAGCGGATGCACTTATTATGGAAACACAGGACCTCAGTCACTAGTGTTGCACTGCGCATCAGTCCTAATCACTTCTGGAGAGGAAACAGTAAGAACTCGATTCGGGTTTGAACCCAGTTCACGGGAGGGCGAAGAGTTAGATGTTGGTCGGCATTCCGCAGTGACAACTGTAGATGTCTTCGCTTTTGTCGGGTGGCTCCGTCCATCAGTTATTGGACTTGTTGCAGAGGAACCGGAGAGGAGTCGACCTCGCCATCTCGATGTAGCAGCGTCCGAGGGAGAGCGAGAAGCGTGATGTTCATCATTTTCGGGGAACACAGCCAAAGCTGGACAAGAACATGGGGACAGCGACTGTAGATTGATAGAGAGACGGTTGATGCTTCCTGCAGTTCTGCACGAGTGACAATGGAAGATAATGATCGGGGAGGTAGAAAATTGAATCTGTTGGTAAAGCTCAACGCTGATGCCGAAGCAGACTATGTGTAGCCATCCATCACATAAGGAGCATACAACTGCTTTCGACCGACAAGTGACGCGTTTGCCGCAACCCAAGCACTTTGAAGTTGTAATTCACGGTTTTAATGAAATCGGCGAAACGCACAGGACCTCGCTATGTTTCAACGCGCATTAAATAAGGAAAAGAGAGAAAGGCTAAAACGTATTCCACTGTCATGAATATTTCTATATACTGACGTTCGTTAGTGGCGCATTTATCGACGTATGCCTCGTTACATGATCATTGTTAACTGTACATTTCTCATGTTGGTAAAGTTACATCGACAATGCGAGGGCTTGATTGATTATAATCACTTTTGTGTAGGATATACTGCCTGCTATCAGACAGCCTGCCAGAACTATGGTGTGCATACTCTAATTTCACGGGTCACGAGGACTCATACAGGGTACAACTCGAGCATGTAATCCCTCTAGTAATCAGATGCATACAATGATGTCTATGGTTTTAAGCACTGCTTGGTCGATAGGATCCACTGAGAATAGACTCACACTTGTGCGCTTTACTCAACCATGGAAAGCTTTTACTGTCTAGCGCTGTGTACTTTTACAACCCCCTGTGAGGGCCAACTCAGATGCGATGTACTGCGGAAGTAGGCCAAACTCGATAACCGGTTGTTGCTAAACATTGAGAAAGCTGTTTAGATGTGCTCGACTCGACGATTCTACAGATCTTGCAGTCCGTGTATTGTGCTACACTGGCTACAACGTGTGGACTAATGGTCCATGCTGTTTCTGATGCTAATGAACCTCGGCATGCAGCGAAGTGAGCCTTGGCTATTGTGTTTTGGACGGCTTGTCTCAGTACTTCTCGGCATGTGCACATGAACCCAGACAAGCGTGCGTTATATCCAATGCTCACGTGCTCTTGTGTATTTACGTCGAGCGGCAAAATCAAGTTACCAAGTGTTTTGCGTGAGGAGTACAGGACAAAGAACACATGGACTGAGAGCGAACAGACCCGGAGAGTGTATAGTTCCCTGTGCTAAGCTGGGAATTTTCTCCAGCTATATGAGAGATTGTCCCTTAAAGCATATTGCCATCTGTGTTATTATGGAGATAAACGATATTGCTGTGGAGAATTTTAAGGATAAATTTTTCACATTTCAATCACTAGTGAGGGATTCGTTGGAAGGTCACCTGAATGGATTTATCTACTTAATAGTGCGCGACTCGGATTCCGGAAATCGTTTTGATGTCTGACGAATTCTTTGGTTTCTCGTGTAGCTTGCGCCGAGGCAGGGGATAATGGACACTTAGTGGATATGCTTTACGTCGTCTTGTCGAAAGCTTTTGATAACGTCCCTCACTTGAGGCCATCACAAAAGCTGAACTCCTACAGCGTGTCTGGCAGCACCCTTCATTGGGTATTCGCGTTCTTGCAGGGAAGAGAGCAGTGTGTACGTGTGGGTCACAGCTTATCCTTTAAGCAAGTGGTCCTTAGCGGTGTCACACAAGGCTCGGTCCTCGTACCGATGTTGTTCTCCACCTACGCGAACGGTCTCGCTGGGGAGTTTGGGGCATCATCCCTATTGTTTGTTGATGACCTTAAGCTATGGAATGTTTTAAATGCCCCTGGGTCTTCTGAGACCATTCAGCATGTCCTGGACAGACTCTGCGACTGATCTACTTTGTGGCTGCTGCTCGTTAATCAGGCTGTGTTCCGTCCTTCGTATAGAAATAACCTTCCCACCTTCGAGATATGTGCTCGGTGGGGTCGAATTCCCCTTTTGCCTCCAACCAGGTATATCTAGGCGTCATCCATCCCTCGTCTTTGCTTTCCGGTGACAACAGGAGGAAGACCGCAAGTAGGGGTTTTAGAAGGTTGAAGTTAATACGCCATTCTTTCGTGGTCTTAACTGCCGGCATATTTGTGAAGCTGTTCTCAGCTTTCTTTCGGCCCCATCTGAAATACTCCTTCCAGGCTTGCCTACCGTGCCTTGTTCGGGACAAAATGGAGTTCAAGTGGGTTTCGACAGTAGGTACCAAATTAGCCGGAAAGTTAAGGAGGCAATCGTACCCCGAGCGTCTACTTAACTTAGGTATGTATGCAGTGCACTACCGAGAGCTTCCAGGAGACCTAATCCTTACTTAGCGCATTTTAACAGGAAAGGTTGGGCCGGACTTGAGCTAGCTATTTAGCCCGGTTAGGTTGTGTTGTTTTCGCGCACATCCCTTGAAGCTACACAAGCCGCATTCAGATCAGAATCAGGGCTGAAACTTGGTTATCGTGTAGAGTTATCGAGCACTGGTACTCATTTCCAGAAAGTGTAGTCACTTAACCTATTGTTAAGGGTTTAGAGCGTCAGTTAGACGCACTTGGGTGGCAACACGAAACCTTTCCTTCTGACTACAGCTATTTTCCAACTTTGAGTTCATATTCTGTCATTCTCCTCACTCTTTAGTGTTATGCTTCATTCAATCGATTTCCTTCCTCTTTATCTGCCATTTTCTTTCTACGTCTTCCTTAGTTCACGTGACCTACACAGCCTGGACTGCTAGTGCAGGGAACGTCGGCATTCTATCACACTTGATTCATTTGGCTCCCTGTGGGCTCCTGGAACCCGAGCAACTAACCTGCCATTATACCAATGATCAAGGCCTTTTCAGTAAGCTGGCCGAACTGAAAGATCGCTAAATTTCGAAGCCATGCGATATCATCGGTATCACGGATACATGATTACACAGTGGAATGACAGACTCTGAAGTCTGGCCGCCGGGCACGTCACTTATTCGAAACGTCAGGCTTACCAAAGGTGGAGGGGTAATCACTTATTACCGAAGCCACCTATAATGCGAGGCCGTTGAGGATTCAGACTTTCAGATTCTCTTTGGTGCTGCCTCCAACTACATGGCCGAGACACCTGCCTTATATCTTTGGTGTACCGCCCCCAACCTCTATACCGGAAATGGACTACCATATTGGGACAGCTTTAAGACGTAGAGTAAAGCGAAAATACACTCACGTTCTTATCACTGGTGGTTTCAACATACACTGTTTAGAAACCCCGTGCTACAATCGGAGAACCATTCAACGCAAATCTGCAAGCGATTATAACCAGTGTTCCACTTTACAATCACGTCACTACGCCCACTCGTATCAGAACAGGTAACAGACCATCTTTACTGGATGTTGTATTCACCAACGAGGAACATATGATTGATGTATTGATTGTAGACTGCAAGTTAGATCGCAGTGATTATGCACTCATCAGTTTCGACTTCATCTGCTATGCGAAATATCGCCACCAGAACACCGAGCTGGTGTGCAGCATCACGCGTTACGACCGCTTAGCCCAGCACCTCGGTACCACAACCTGGTCGTACCTCGCTGAAGGCCATCCGGAAGTCGCTTAACTTGAATTCGTCAGCATCTTCAATCGACTGGTTACGGATACCTCAGACCAGGGGTTTCAATGGGCGTACAACGGTTTCTTTCTTGAGGAGCAGAACTAGCAAATGGATGACTGTACGCAACGCAGCCTAGCGAGAGTACAGAGCATCACCGACGCCAGATAATTGGGACAACTATGTGGCCCATCGTAACCACTGCACTCAACTGCTCAGAGATGACAAAGTCGCATATCAGCAGAATATGGCAAAAGATTGCGGCGCTAACCACAAACTGCTGTACAAGTATGTAAATGCGTAATGAACAGTAAAAAACGATTTATGTCGGGTAAAGAAGCTGTTGTTTGACAAGTCCCGCAGGGTGGTGAGGATAAAAGTACAATTGTCAAAAGATAAATGACTTGTCTGCTTTAGCGTTTATCTAGTAGCTACCCTGCTGAATAATAGTACTGTAAGTGGGAAGTGAATGCGAATGAGGAGACAAAATAAGGATAGTTATAGCTGTCGTACTCTGTGAGAAAATTAAGAAGTTAGCAGCTGAATACTCAATTCTGTCTCGCATCGTCAGGTTTATGTAACTTACTAATCCGGTTTGGAGGGATAATTAATATATTCCAAAGTAGCATGGCATAGGCAACGAACTGATGCGGACCAAGGTCAAGTTTCAATCATATTTGGAAAATATTCAGGGTGGGGGAGGAAACAACGAAGTTTGGATGAGAATTCCAGAATTGGCAAACGCAAAGAGAAAAATAATTTCGCAGGTATTCCTGTCGGCTAAACTGTGCGCACAATTTCAGAGGCTTACCTCTGAGATTGGTGTTATGGCTGAGTTTCAGCAAGTGAAGCCATACGTGATTAGGGTCACCTCATATTTGGTAGACTAATATGAGATCGTCACACAGCCTTTGAGAGCGACCACTGAAAACTCCCAGTGATTTCAGCATATGGTGGTAGGACAGGTATCATAGACCTTTGACGCTCTTTGTGGTCCTGCTTTGCGGTTTCTCTAGCACGTCTAAGTCGCATTTCAACCAAGGTTGCCAAGCTTAGATGGCATACTCAACGTAAGGGCGCAGGTTGGAATTTGCTTCATGGAGAAGATGGATGGGTTCAATCCTCCGAATGCTGTCCGCAGTAGCCGACGTACTGATTGGCTGTCTTCACAGCTGCCTCTGACTGTTTTGGACAGTTAAAGTCACCATGAATGAGCACACCAAGGTCCCGTTCTTGGGAACCTGTTTGCAATACATGTAACCCAAGCCAATACACGTAGTCATGTCGATGGCGCAATTGAACAGCGTGACATATTTTCACATTGAACGGTAGGGTATTCAAAACTGACCAGTTTGAAATCGTGTTGAGATCATGCTGGCGCTTTTCGTGGTCGTTCAGTTCTTTGATCGCTCGCCATAACTTTATATCATCCGCGAAGAATAAAAGTCAGAAGTAACTTACCTCGGCAGATCGTTTATGGAAATCAAGGTTAAACGGGGCCCGAGCACCGAGCCTTGTGGTACGCCACACTCCACCTCAATTGCGTCGGACAGGGATTCTCGTACTCTCACTTCCAACCGATGTCCGTACAGGAAATTGCCTATCCAACACAGCAGTGGGTCACTAACATCATACAGCCAAAGTTTATGGAGGAGAATTCGGTGGTCTAAGCGATCAAACGCTTTTGAGAAGTCGAATTAAATGACATCAGCTTCTGCTCCGCCATCCACTGCTTCAGTCCGGCTGTTGGGTGCAATTAACAAGTTTGCAGTGCATTAGCGCTTTTGTCGGAAGTCATGTTGCTGTGGTGCTATCATCTCGCGATTTTAGATATTGCATAATTGCATCAGCGATGACAGACTCCATAGTCTTGAAAAGTACAGGGAGTAGAGTTATAGGACGGTGATTAGTTGGGTCAGTGCGACTACCTCCTTAAAGAATAGAAGTGATGACCCCTCGTTTCCTTATTGTTGGAATATTGTTCTCCTCCATACAGCGCTAGTAAAATATAGCCAGAGGTTCCGCCAGATCACTGCCTGCTGCTTGTGAAGCCTTCGGTCGAATGTTATCGTCACCAGGAGAGCTGTAGATACGCAGCGATAACAGTTTCTTTGACACGCTTTCTGCAGCGAAAGTAATATTGGATAAGGCTGGTGGTGGGACAATAGAAACAGGGATAACCGTTTGGCCCGTTACACTCTGGAACGTTTGTGAGTAATGGAACCGTAAGAGATCGGCTGCTTCCGTTGCTGATCGCGTGCACCCGTCAGTGGTGGTCAGTGCTGGAATTGCGCGTTGCACCTTGCGAAGGTCATTAACATGTTTGTATAATAGTTTGCAGTTCGTACAGTATCTCTTCATTAACTCCTGCTGATGCGTCACCTTGTCCTCGCGGATCAATCTCACATAGAAGTTAGGCTGTGCCACCTACGCAGTCCAGGTTTCAGAATTCGGGGAGTTCTTGTGAGCTCTCCATGCTAAGTCCCTCAAGGACAAGCGTTTGCGTGCACTGCTTCTCAGAAATGGCTTCCTTCTCCTTTGAAGATGGAAGGATTTCTGCTCAGACGTATGCGTTACCAGTGTGATGAATGTCCTTGTGAAAGTGTCCCAGGCGCTTTCTGGAGGGTTTTCCGTTAAGAAGGTTTAAGATACCTAATTAACAAGCGCGGATAACGCGTTGTAGTGCGTGACCGTATAAACTTTATCATCCTCTTCCTCAGGATATTCCGCATACCATACCTAGTTAAACAGTAGAGTCAGATGGTCACTGCGACGCATTGGTGTGCTTGTAATTATTCCCTCTACCATGAGTTCATCGTTGGTGAGCACAGGATCAAGTATCGACGGCTTCTTTGCAGTTCGGGGAGGTCGTGGGAGGTCACGTGGTTGTACGGAGGGTAGCTGGAAATTACCTCTTGTAAACAGGCTTTGAACTATATGCTATCGGTCGCCGCTATTTCCAAATGGTGCACATTAAAGTCGCCTGCCATGAGAATGTGACTGTATGTCTTGCTCAAAGCAAACTGAAGAACGTGGTTTAGTTTGGAGCCCATGTCACCTGTAGAGTTTGGTGGACGGTAAATCAGAGCTATAAGACGTGGGGCTTTGTTCCGCAACCATAACCGGCGCCAAAGCGAATCTCGCGCACTGATCTCTGGGTGATCAATAACTTCAAATCGGAGGTTAGTCTTGTAATATAGAATTATTCCACCACCTCTTCCAGCTCTGTCATTCCGAAGCAGTGACATATAAGGCAAATTGTCTTCAGAATCTGTTATCCCAAGGCTTAACTATGTCTCCGTAAGCATAATGAGATCCCGCGGTGGTGACACCTGGCGTCCTCTAAGTTCGGCCAGCCCCACTACGGAGACCTTGGGTGTTACTATACAAACATGCTAGTGTTTTTGAAGTTAGAAGTGTGTGGGTGGACAACAAATTCGTGTTTAGTTTTAAGCCAACCGTTCGTCGGTCGGCCACTAATCGTTTTTTGGCGTAGGTCATTGATTCTTGAATTGCAGTCAGGCTGCATGGTAGCAGGGAGCATCCCAGATCGAGATGCCCTCTCGTTGGTCTCCATGTCCCGTCAGGTGTCGCTAATGCCAAATATTGTCTACAACTGGGCAGGATTGTGGAGGCAAATATTTTACTGAGGTTGCATATTCCAATGAAGTGCTGAAAACTAGTGGCCGTGCGTTTGCTATCTTTATCCTAATCTCGGAAGGTAACCTTGAGCAATGCTTCAACCAGCTATCCAATAGGACTTGTTTCCTTCCATCGGAGTGTAGCATGACTTTAACTATGTTTGGACCGCAGCCCTTGAAGTTTGGAGACGAAGGAATTCTCCTTGATAAGTTGGCAATAACGTGGTCCAGAGAGAGTGCTTAGTGGATGTAGCACCACTGCTCTCGGTCATGTTTTGGCGCTTCGTGCTCAGGAGAGCCCAGTAGTTCAGGAACACCATGAGCAAATGCGTTTCTTTTGCTTTCGTTCGTAGAAGGGCCGCCATGCTTTTCATTTTTCCTTGCCTGTCCTTTCCAAGGAATATGGGGTAGTATGCTTATCCCGCTCGATGAGTTACGAAGATGAACTACTGAGAGTGGGACTGTCTCTGTCTCCCCAGTCGAATTCAAGGTTACTCGAAGAAATCGGGGTTTGCCGTAGTTCACTGAATTTGGGTGACGCGCTACGCGTCATAGCGCAGTTGGGTCAACCCGAATACCAATCGCATCGTAAATGGAATGCCACTGGTTGTGAGCATCCACCAACTTGCCCTTTACTGTACGAGAACTGGACTCAGGAAGGTTAGTGCATACGACCGTTAACGCTGTGATTAGGTTTGACGAATGTAGCTTTGACTGTTGTGGCCAATAACGGGTTATTTGGATGGCACTAAAGAACGTTGTGAAAGTGTCTTCGAATCGCTCGTGCTTGGTCCGTAACATAGACACACGCGTGTCTCTTTAGGCGCTCTTATCGAGGCGATCGTCCCTGGACTGTCTGTGTCGGTGTTGTGACCAACTCGTGAGATATGGCATCTAGGGATGAGTTAATATCAGTCACACCGGATGTCATGCCCACTTAAAGAGTTAGTAAATGTCGGAGGAGGTGTCGCAGATATCATCGAGCGGTTAGCAAGCCTGACTTTAGCCTTCAACTTAGGGACAGACCTCTGAGGGGTTCGCTGTAGAGCAAGATCGGTGTTGTTAGCTCCTACTGGCAAAGCCCTGAAGCTCGCCATCTTCTGGACTGTTGCAGTCAATGTTTTTCACTTTTTCACAAGTGATATTATACGTTTGACTGTTGGGATTGCTCTCTATGTTTGGCAAAACCAGAGCGAATCAGCCAGGTTGATTTGTCTCTTGTAGTGTAGTTGATTTAGACCGGAACGGAAGGCCGCAAAATTCATAAATAGTGACTCGCTTAACCGATCGTATACACTCCTGTTTGCCCCATTTACGGTTAGATGGTAGCAGGTTCATTGAGGACCGTTGTTGCAAGCGAACATTTCCCTTGTCTGGTCAAGTGAGGTAAATGTCGAGTGACGCTCGCGCTTTTTGTCCCAGTTGCACTGTAGACGTCGGTTGCCGTAGATGAGTGTGCACGACGAGGACACACGTGCAAGGAGTTTGGCTAGCTTACTGATCCACACTGGTTCCTGTAGGACAAAGCCGTTGGAAGTGGCTTGTAGTGGGTGGCTGACAGCGGAAAGTGCCGGCGATGGGTGAATGCAATTGAAACCACAATTGGTGTCGTAGCTTCGTTATAAATGATCCTATGGATGTAATTCTGGGAACACCAGTTGGCGCGGGGAGTCCTTGAGCCATCACAGTATCGTAGCAGCGGAAACTGTTAGGAACAACAGAGTGGCGCTTCTGGATAGAAGCACGAAGCGCACTAAAATAACTTGGGTAGCACAAATCATTTTCCGTAGGAAATAATTCCATAACAATATGCCCACTGAACACGGGGAGTTATTCAGATTAGAATGAGTCTATGATGACTGCGCTAGTTGAAGTGGAAGGCATAAAACTCTGTGACCGAGGAGAGCAGGTTTACTGTGCGATCAGTCAGGTGGGCGACACGCAGACATCGTTAGCTGAGGCAGGGAATTCCTTCGCTCCGGACGACTGATGGTCCAACTAGAACAGCTGTAGAAGCAGAAAACGCGTTTCGGACGTAATGTGCTCCCACATGTTAGTGCGTCTTACCCGCAGACCATCTTTCAACATTTGTTTTCTCGCTTCCAGGACTCACCCATATCTCTTTTACTGCAGAAGCTGTATTGCAGCAGCTGAAGTCTCTAATCAAACACAGCTCCCTGCCGACACCATTCGCCCAGAGACACTGACAGCAGCAGCAAAACAACTGGCAAAACCTTTGGCGCAGTTCTTTCAGCCCTGCTTTGACCAGAACCAGATTCCTGCGATGTGGAAACCATGAATAATAACTCTGATTCACAAAGGCGGAAGCAGGACTGAGCACTCAAACAACCGCTCACTGCCTCTTCTCCCTGTATTATCCAGGTCATGTAATCCATCGTTGCCGATGCGTTGTTGGGTTATCTAGGAAACTGTAACATTATTGCACCCGAGCAACACAGCTTTCGTCGACAGCGTTCGTGCACAACGATTCCATTAATCGCGCAGAGTACTTGAACCGAGCCAGCTGACATTGGATAGGACGTTGATGTGATCTACTTGGATTTATCGAAGCATTCGATCGTTTAGAACATCGGATTCGCCTCTATAGGCTCCAATCGTACGGGATTGCTGACCCCCACTTGAGCTGGACCACCAACTTTCTTTTGCAACGGCATTTTGTGGTCAGAGTCCGGAGTACCTTAACTGAACCCATACCGGTCGAGTCTGGTGTGCCTCAGATCTCAATCCTAGGTCCACGATTGTTTTTGGTGTTCCTCAATGATTTGCTCGAAAATTGCTTCCCATTTCCTGCTGCGTGCTGACCATATCAAAATATGGCACCGGATTAAGGCGGATACCGATCAGAATTAATGTTAATGTGATTTGGACATGGTAAATGAGTAGTCAATGCGAAATTTTTCATAAGTTAACGACAGCAGAGTACCTATTCCTACAAGCTAGGAACACAAGTACTGCAGCGATCAACCATCGGACGCGACCTTCGGGTGCTTGTTCAGGATAACCTGGGTTGTTCCAAGCACTCCGCAACCAGCACGTCGGTTTGCTAGGACTGGCGTCCGGACAAGTAGCCACCAGTATTTTCAGGCAGATGCTGAACACGTATGTTGATCCCATGTCGAATATGCCATCCAAGCCTGGCAGCTTTGGCTGTAGCTGCACCTTGCTGCACTGGACCATGCTCAACGTCGGACTACAAAAACCTCATTGGAATGCGTCCCCTTCCGTAGGAGCAGAGACTGAATTGTTGGGCGCATTCAGCGGGCGGTATCATAGATTACGAGGCGACTTGCTTGGGGTGTACATGAGTTTACGCAATCAAAATCATGTGTGCCGCTCTTTACTGCAACTCAGCAGTAACACCAAGTTTAGAGGCCACTGCTTGAAATTAGCAGAGTGGTATAGCCGTTCGGCACGACGTAGAAATTACTTTTACATTCGTGTGTATCAAGCATGGAACGTTCTCCCGGAATCCGTTGATTCTGCACTCACCCTACCCATATTTGAACGTCAGTTGGATGAAGAACTCTGCCACTTACAATTCCTTACAACGCTACTATCCATCCTACTCCAGGGAAATACGGTGGATTTATTTTTTCTCATATTTTAGCTATGGGAACACTCCGAGTGCAGGGCTAATGCATTAAATACGATAATTCCATCCTTTTGACAGCAGAACTACTAAATGCATGATTTATATGAATCTCTTTCCCTAATCCCTTCGTCTGCCCAACGTGGCTTGTAAAGCACTGCTTCTTAACGCGCATACAATCATTCTTCATTTTGGCGTATGCATGACAGATCGAAGCAGAATTGTTTAGGCTGCATCAGAAAATCATTCCCATCAGCCAATCTGCACTGGGATACAGGGCAGCCCTGTCACACACCGCTAATGACAGCGAAGAGCGAGCAAAACTTGCCGTAGACCTACACTCTGCCGGGGGTAGGAAGGTAAAGTACGCGTAGAATGGCGGTATACTTCTCTGGGGGCCACGTTAGTTAGCAAACAACTCCTAGGGCAGGTCGACCAACCGAGTCAAATGCCGCCCGTATGTCTGGGTATGCGACGATAGTGGGCCTGCAGAAAAGGTGGCGATGTACGAGGAGTTGGCAGAGCTTGCAGATTTAATCCACGTATCCACGGTCGCGACGGGAACCAGTTAGTACTTCCAGGTACTGCCATTCACGTGTTGGGATATTCTACGAAGCACTCTGGATGTTAATCATATGGAGGAAACTGAAATGAGACTAAGCCCGCGATGATTGACACATAAAGTGCGAACGCTGTTCTTGAAAATCGGGACAGCCACTGATTCGCCGCAAGAGGAATGTACTTTTGCTTCATGCCAGATTTATGCGAACAACGAGGTCAGCTGGTTAATGATTGCCACGCCGCCGTACCTGAACATCTCCGGAGAAAGTCCGTCTGAGTCGGCAGCTTTGTATCGCTTCAAGCGTCTACTCTCGAGATAGATTTCCGGTTTTTTGAATGGATCCAGTGGGACGAGCCAGGGTAGGCAACAATTTGTACTGCGTGCACTGATGGACGGTGGAGGCCAGTTCCAGTTCTCCACACACCTCTGTTGGTTGGTGATCGGGGACCAATCCGCCTCGCAAACGACCTCTCTGACACCAGGCTTCCTGAGGTCGGTGGACCGGATGAACGGAAAACGCTTTCGAGTGTTGCCAGAGAGGACAGCGATCTCATTCTCCAAAGCACGCCCAAAAATCCGGCCTTGCGAACGTTGCATTGGCCTTGCTTGAGCAGCCGGTTGGCAGAGCGCCGCCACACGTTAAATCTGATATTGCAGAGATATCTCTGCGGCCGGTCGAGCAGCTCCAGTGAGTGAGCAGAGCTGCAAGATTTTAAGCGGCGTCTGGCTATGCCGCAGTATGACTGTCAGGAAGTAATCACCACCTTCTGTATAGAAGTCCAATACTGCTCTATGTCACGCAGTAGATTGCAACTGAGCGCATATGCCAGTGAAGACTGATATCTAGGCTGTAGAGAGGAATTACTCAATCTGTTCGCAACAATTTCGAGTACCCCCCAATACACATGCAGATTTTCGCGCAGACCAGCGCATGATCCTAATTAATAAAAGCGGGCCGAAAATACCTTCAGTCCTGTATGCTGTCCCGCCATCTGAAGCTGTGTGCAATGTGATCCATTTGAGACCGCGACTGTGTTGGCGAAAGGGGACCCCGTGTTACGTAAAGTTTCAACTGCAAAAGTGAAATGGATCTTAATAACTCAACTTGATGATGGAAAGCTGTTTGAAGAAGGGCCGGATCATGTAGTATACCGGAGGACATCGAGTCGGATCAAGTTCAACATATGCACCAGCGCCAACTGGATCATCTAAGTTGAGTTGTTACAACCGCTTCTCATGCCTTTCCTTAACGCAGCTTCTTACACGGTTTACTCCTTTCAAACTTACTTCATACCAACTGTCTTCTGATCTAAAACCGAGAGCAAACTTATTTACTGATATGAGGTCAGGAACCAACTTCGTACTCCTCCACACAAATTGAGTAATTCGTAAGATTTGTTCTGCGGTTCCCTTCGCGTCATTTGCTCTGTGCTGTTAACTGTTTCTCATTGTTTACTGGAATTAACAGTTCAGAAACACATACCGGATTTCAGTGATTGGCGATATCGGATTCCCTATTGTATGAATACCTGCTACTAATGATGGAACAGAAAATTCGCTTTAGTAACTTTTTCCCTACGGATAACTAGTGCAGTTACCTCTCTTCGGCTGTCACGCCGCGTAATCCAATCGTATGATGGGCTTGATCCATTTTTACGCTTTGTAAAACATCGCTGTTTATTTTCAGAATTAAGGATATTATATCTATCGCACATTGCATTCTTCAATCTTTCAATATTGGTCACGACTGGGCTGATCTCCTGAGGTGACAAATTATGGTTTCCAGGTGATAAAATATTATCTCTATGCAAGGCACATTGTTACCAACTGATTGGCCTATAAAAAAGTGCCATAATTGAACGGTCCGCATGACGGACCGGGTTGAGGCTTCATCGCCCATGGTTGGCGGCATCCGGTACCAGATTTGCCTGTCATTATGGCCTCCATGGGGACAGCCACAAAACGCCTACGTTTACAGAGGGACCATTGATGGCGTGCGCTGCACTACCCACAGCTCCATGCACGAGCCACATATCCAGTGTAAAATGGAAGAACTAAGACCGGAAGGCATGCGTATAAGAGCGACGTTTCATCAACGGAGCCGACTTACACTCCTTCAACATACACAGCAGCAATATTCCAGTCAGTCTAATTGGGAAACCATGCGTATCAGACATAAACTACGAACAATGAACAGTGAATATATACGCGTTAAGTGCGAATGCTTTCCATATCCCGTTGCATGGTTATCGAAAATATAAAGCAGTGGGTTAGTTAGGTTTAAATGTGGCTTATCATTAGTTTCGCTTTAGGCCTGCCATCCGTGTAGTTTCAGAGTACAAACATGTAACAACGAATAAATCCAAAGTATACTCCCGGAGTGGGATGGAGATATAGTACTACGTAACAAAGTGTAGAAGTGCAGGTGAGTCCTCCATCCATCTTTCAAATATAGATAGTGATTGTGTAGAAATTACCGCTTCTGGTAGAGCATTCCACGGGTGACAGACGCGGACAGAAAAGAAATTCCCGCGTCAGTCCAGACGGCTGTACTGTTCTGCCAGTTTTAGTATGTGATTTCTCAAGTTTTTACTACTGCTGAGTTGCAGTAAACATTGGAACGCATGATGTGGATCGCACATAATTAAGTACACCATTAGCAAGTCCCCTCGTAAGCGGCGGTAACGTCTGATTAATACCCCCAAACGTTCCAGCCTGTCTTCATCCGGAAGATGATGAATTCCAATAACGCACTTTGATGCTCGAACTTGTAGCCTCTCTAATGCACTAACGTCGTGTTTTAGCCATGGGTGCCAGGTTTTTATTGCTTATTCGACATGAGGACGAACATATGCACTAAGAATCTGCAGGAAAACAGAGCAATCTATTTGTCCGAATGCCCGTCGTAACAAGCCGACACGTTGGTTAATAGTTTTGCAGGTTTTTATGGATTGCCCGGAACAACCTAGATCATCCTGAACCAGTATGCCCAAATCACATTCGGTGGCACCTCGCTGCAGCACATGCTTTCCGAGCCTGTAACAGTGGTTGCTCTGGTGTCGTATAGAGAGCATCTTGCATTTATTCACATTGAATTGCAGTGAATTTTAGTTGGACCCTGATGTACCGTGTCTAGACCACTCTGAAGCAGTTTCTGGTCAGTATTCCTCTAAACCTTAAGCCAAGTCTTGACGTCATCGGTAAACAGCAGGAAGTTAGATGTAATTGCTTGTGTGAGCTCATTGATAAATCTCAAAAACAATCGAGAACCAAACACCGAGCATTCAGGCACACCATATTCAACTTGTATAGGGTCAGAGAAGGAGCCCGAACTCTGACCACCAATTGTCGCTGAAGGAGATAGTTAGCAAACCAGCTTAGAAGAGGGTCACCGATCTCGTAACGCTGTAGCTTGGAAAGAAGTATCCGATGATCTAGACGGTCGAATGTTTAAGAGAAATCCGGGTAGATCACATCAACACCCTTTCCAGCGTCAGCTGATTGAGTCCAAATACTCCGGGTTATTTACAAATGCGTTATGCACGATCGATTTCGACGGAAGCCGTACTGCTCAGAAAGCATAATAGAGTTTCCAAGAGCCCACCAACGCATCGGCTGTGATAGATTCCATCAGCATGGACAGTGCAGCGAGAAAGGAAACTGGGCCTTAGTTTGAAGCCTCGGTACTACTTCCACCTTTGTGAATCGGTGTTATTAATCCAATATTCCACATGAAAGGAACGTGGTTTTTCTCTGAGCAGCGTTGGAAGGTCTGAGCAAGTGGCTCTGCCAGTTGACTTGCTGCTACTCCCAGGGTATCTGAGTGAATAGTGTCGTCGACGGAATTACTTTTCCCTTCGGGTTTGAAAACCATGAAACGCACTCCCAGACTCAGTAGTATCCTCTCCTACCCTGGATGTTTTCAAAAAACGATTAGATGTTGCTCTCAGCTCCTAACATTTTGTTACCTAAGCTCCTCTGTTGTGGATTACGCCAAGCATGTTTTCAACAGGACTAATGTATCAAGTGGACCTAAGTGAGCGACCATATTTTACTTTTCTCACTCCTTACCTCAACTATCACTGCGCCCCAGTGTCTTTCTGAATGTTTACGCGTGATATTTCTTTTTCATTTTACACTGACGTTAATTATCAAATTATTCATCTCGGCAGACGTTCGATAGATGACCCAGACATATTTTAATTGCATCATATTCACCGCTACCATCCTACGGGACGTGTCAAGCACTTGCTTTTATCCCGTGATAAATCATTGTTCATTGTTCATTGACACCCGGGGCTTTTTGCTTGCCTAAAGTGGTCAGCATCTGCAAGATAGTTTCGGTGGTAAAGGAGATGTGAGTGAATCCCGATGGCGAGGAGATAAAAGCTGGAGGATCTCCTTATATTATTACTCTCTGGAAGGTGGGGCATATTACATCCGCAGCGCGTTTGCTGCTTCCGTAGCCGTTCATGTTGGGCCGTCAGCCATCACGAGTGGCGAAACTCCTTGCCTTCCATTCCGTAGACCATTGACGTGCTTATACAGTACTTTGTGATTGGTGTTGAAGGTTTTTGTCATTTTCTGCTGATGCACGGCTTTGTGCTCTCTGAGCAGTTGAGTGCTGTGGTTTTGTTGGGCTACGTAATAATAATAATAATAGGTATATTTCTCAGAAAGGTGAGACACGTTCCAGAGACCCTGGACCGATCATTATGTATAAGTTTTCTCTGAAACTGAAATTGTTTATCGGATGCGAGGAGATTCGTATTGAGTGGGAGTGGATTCAAGTTGTAGTTTATTCTTATGCAGATCCAACTTTCTTCGGTAGCAAGTATCTCATCGTACCGTTGAACGAGTTGTGGTCCGGATCAATGTAAATAGAAGGGAAATAGCAAGTATTAGTAAGTATTAGTGCGATGGAGGCCGAAAACTTCCTAAGGAATTATGTACATGTGTGGAATCGAGAATAATATAGTGTGGGGAGGGTCTCGCAACCAAATTTCTGGACTCAACATAAGGAACAGCAGTATGGGTCTGGCTAACAGGGAAAAATAAGTCCACATTACTGCACAGTGAAAAAGGGAAATATTTAAGCAACTACCTTATTATTGTATTGCAGGTGTTGTTTACAATTAGGAGGCGCAATACGGATTTCGGATTACTTAAGATGTGTGGGTTGTGAGCTGTGAACAAGAATGCCGAACCTTTAGTAGTTTGGCTAACTGCGCTAGGAGTTTGATTATGCTGGGAATTGGTCCAACAAAACGCCAGTGATATGCTTACGAGGTTACAGTAGTCCTGAGTGGCAAACATATCGATGTTGACAATGTGTCGGTTGATTCACCAGCAACATATGGTCAAGTGAAAACCGAAGCTAAGTGTTGGGGAGCAAGGTGGGTTGAAGATGTAAAGAAAGGATCCGGATGCTTTACCTACCAAAGCGTCAGTGCTTTCACAAACGAATGGTAGGTGTGCCAGCGGGTGAAACGGAAGTGAAGTTACGATTGGAGAGATAGTTAACCGGATTTGGGAGTCCAGCTAACCAAGTTGCCAGTGATTCAACTGACACATGGTTGCAGTGGAGCCAAGTAAAATCAAGGGGAAATATAGTGAGCCAAGGTGGGATGAAGAGGATAACAGAAGCCTGGACGTAGTTATCCCAACTTTATGGTGTTGGGGATAATCTATACTCTCGCGACGCTGCGTTGCGTACTGCTAGCAATGTTCGAGTTCTGCTCCTTAGGTAACTAACTGTTTCAGATCCGTTTCAAACTTTTGTCTCTGAAGCATCCGTAAGCGGCCGATTGAATGTGTTTAGGAATTCGAGCCAGGCGAGATTCAGGTAGTGTTCGGCGAGGAACAACCAGGTTGTGGCACTGACGATGTGGGCTAATCGGTCATAGCCTGTGTTGGTTCGCGCCGTCTGATGGTCCGCATCTCGGTATTCCGCATAGCAGATAAGTTGAAACGAAAATTTTTGTGATCACTACAACATAACGAGCAGCTTACAACTAACGCATCAATCATATGTTCTTCGTTAATAAGCAGAAGATCAAGAACAGATGGCCTATTACCTGTTCTGAACCGAGGGGGCGAAGTGACATGATTATAAAGCGGAACACTGGTTACAAGATCCTGTAAACCGACTTTCAGTTGTTCTCCGCTCGATGCAGGGGTTTCTAAACAATGCACATTAAAATCACCCATTGTCAGGAAGTGAGTGTATCTTCCTTTTAGAGTTCGCCATAGGGCAGTCGCAATTCGATAGTCGGTTTCAGATGTAGAGTGAGGAGGACGGTACACCGAGGCTATAGGGCAAGCATCTCTGCCTTTTAACTGCATGCGACATCAAAGTGAATCAGGAATCAGCAAACCTGAATCCTTTATGACTTCGCACTGTAAGCCACTTCGTAATACAGGCATAATACAGTTACGTTTCCTCCTTTTGTCAGTCTGTCTTTGCGAATGAGTGACGTACCAGGTGGCGAAATTTCAGCGTCCGTCATTGCAGTGTGTAATCACGACTGCGTGATGTCGATGACATCATATCTCTGAGAAACTTGGCGATATTTCCGTTCGGCCAGCTTATTGAAGAGGACCTCAGCATTCGTGTACAAGCAGGCTAGTTTGTCGGCCTCTAGTAGACCACAGGGGGCCAAGGAAGTCAGGTGTGCGGGGGTGTCGACCGATGTGAGGTCGGTCGTCATTCCTATATTCGATGAGGTACTGATACTACTACCGTAGCTTGCCCTGGACAAGCTGCGTCACAACCCACATCTAGATCTAGGTCAGTATCTGGTAAGGGTGCAATCATCGCCGGTACGTCTGCTTTTTCAAATGATTTCACAAATGGTGGTTGAGAAGTATCTGTACTCCTTAACCGAAGTTCCCATGGATAGTTTTTTCTATTCTTGTGCCACCTATGTAACATATCCGTCGCTGCTTGCTCGGATTGAACCACGAGTTTTAGAATTCTCGGGCCGCATCCTCTATAATTGGGTGAGAGAGGTAGTCTTTTGAGCGGTCACGCCTCAACATTATGAAGGAAAGTGTTTCGCGGATGAATCGCCATTTTAGTAACTTCTGATTTCCGGTCTCTTGACTATCGTGGGAAGGAAGCGGAGTCGTAGTCCGCACACACTGGATGGAACCACACTTTGACCCTAGCACGGTCACGAAAACTATTCACCACATATTCTCAAGTAATGATCAACTGTATCCTCTAGCCAGTGTAATCGAGATAGCGCTTTTTCGATGGACACTTTGTCAACACCGATAATATCGTGGTACGGAAAGCAGGGATCATGGGTGGAGAAGTAAAACCCCGGAAATTAAGGAATATGAAAGGTAACGAGGACACCGGGGAGGAAAGTTGTTAAAGCAGCTGGACGCCTAGGGAACAAGTCGGAAATCGGCCACGAGTGACAAACGATATCAGATCCAGGCCGAGGAGAGGGGTGGACATTGTGGTGGACAGCCCAAATTTCCGGAGAAACCCTTTTGACTGCGCCTCCGGGAATAAGCACGAATCGCGCGACGCAACCCCGATTAAGTAAGTCAAGGGCATGAGAACGAATCTAGTTCGATAAAAATAAGACCAGCGGAAGTGTAGATACATGGGCAAATCGACGAACAGCGACCCTTGGATCGGTTGAAACCGGGGCAATTATGTGACACCGAGCGAAAGGACAATGTGTGATACGTGGTGGGTTGGAAATGTCCTCCATATGTGCGCGCCTGCTTGCTAGCCGGTGAACATGTTTTGCGTTGGCAATATCAGACGGAGACATACCGTTCAATGTAAGGAAACCAAACGCGAATTTTTCACGGAATATGTAGTAGAATAACGGAAAGACTACTAAGTCGAATCTACTGTGTTAGTTCATATCAAACAAGTAACAACGAAGATGAGAAACAAACGCGCGAAATAGGTGAATATTCGGAAGACTAAAATGACTAAATAAATGAGATAATATGAATTAAGTCAGACTTAGTGTAATGCGGCAGAAGTTTAAGTATAAGGTTCTCTCGATTAACTACGGCGAGGTAGCATAGTGGTGGCTTAGAAACGACTCTTCGATTGTCGGCTCCGCTTCCGGCGGCATCAGTCGTGCCTGAGTAAACAACTACTTGTCAAGGGTAGCTGGGCGACTGCTGCCGACTCTGGCCTAGAAACGCATGTTAAATCCTTGGATTACGCTAAAACCTTCGACAAAGTCAACCATAACCTACTACCACACAAACTGTTATCTTCCGACGTATCAGGAACCTTGATGGACTGGATCCAAACTACCTCCAAAACCGTACCGTCCAATTACGCGTCAACGGTGTGTTGTCCCCCACATCCTTACCCTAGTGGAGTTCAACTAGGATCGGTTCTCGGACCGAATGTCTTCGTAGAATTCATCGATGACGTCACAACACAAGTGGAGTTTTCCTTGCTGCTATATGCGGATGACGCGAGGCTGCGACGCAAATTAACGCTCCAGACGATGACGACGCACTTCATATGGACCTCGACCGTCTACACCAGTAGTCCCTGGACAACAACCTTCCGTTTAACCCTACGAAATGTCTCGTCCTCTCTACCCGTCCCTCCGCTTCTTCTCCTATATACTTCCTGGCAACATCTATTCTTCAGGTCTCGTCAGCCGAAAGAGATGGGTATCGTTACTCAGACAAATCTTTCTGTATCCGCGTCATACCGGAAAGCAGCTTCTGCTGCTAACCGCATGGTGGGGTTGTTGAAATGAACCTTCGGTCAAACAGACCCTAAAAATTTCCGACTCCTCCTCAACGCTTATCTTCGAGCCCACTTGAAGTTTGCTATTCAGGCTTGGAGCCCCTGGTTGCTGAAGGACCAGCGTACACTTCAAGCCCCATAACGGCGAGCTACAAAACTGGTACGAGGTCTCAAACACCTAGGGTATCTACAACGGCTTCACTGCCTGAGCTTTTACACGCTAAAATACTGAAGTCAACGGGGAGACTTGATTCCTGTATTTACGATTTTATCCAACCCTGGACATCCCTGATGCCACCTACTCACACTGCACCAATTGTGCTCCAAACTACGTGGCCACCCACTGAGGCTCACATATCAGCACAGTCGGCTGAACTGCAGGCAACACTTCTTCGAATTGCGAATCAGTCGATCGTAGAATACTCTGCCTGACGCGGCACCAAGGGTGGCGGAATTTAAGACCTGCCTGAACAGTTATCTTGTCGAACTATCCTCTCTGAGACAACTATTACTCAGTTCCATATTCCATACTAGCCCATCATATTCCAGCTGTCTCCCACCTGACGCAGAAGCTTGTTCCAACTCACCACACATCGATATATACATTGACGACATTTCTTTTCCTTTTTCCTCCACTTACTCCCTTTCCATAGCCATTTCAGAGGGTGTGGGAGACATCACGCATTGAGCCGGCGTGCATTCTGTTAAAATGCCACAAAAACCTGGTGGATACGGCTAACACGCCAGTCCCACCCGCAATAAGATTGCTTGGCCTTACCTCAGACCCGAAGCTAACATTTTTTACCCCATGTGTCATGAAAAGCTTGAGCATTTATTCCCATTAAATACAACATGCTAATAATCCAACATCAACCTCGGCTTGTAGCAGTGTTATTGCTACTGACTTGCTATTACGCTGCCACAAAACTTGGTGACCTAGGTGAAGGTCGATCACACTCGCGCGATTTTGGAGACTCAAGGCCACTTGAAGGTTGTGGTAAAGCTACGCATTCTATTGGCCACTCTTGGGTCAAGGTCAGACTGATCGTATCGCCGCATTGTTTACTGGTTGGTGGGCAGCCAATCAACAACAGCGTCTGGAATCCTCCTACGCTATGCTGATTATGGTCATATTAAACTGAATCTCGCTGGCTAGCCAACTCGTGAAGTGGATTTGCCCCGACTGTGACCTCTTATCTCGTTGACTCTGTTGAAATGGATAGCGATTCTCAGGAACGGGTCATTCCCATTTCCACCGATTCTCGCACATTCGAACAAAAGAAAAAAGATATGATGACAGATTTGAACAAGAATAATCATCAAGAGGCGAAAGCGCGGAAAGCAGTTTCCCCAAAGAAGTTAAATGAGACCAACAGTCAACACAGGCGCCGTGACTGGGCCGATGAGATTGACCACTGGCTGGGTGGGACGTACAAACGCTGGAATGATTATATGCGTCGCATGGAGAGGGATACGTTTTCACTGGTGGTAAGTTTACTTCCTAAAAACATTTCCTATCTTGTGTCTTGTTCGTAGTTTAGCACACCGAAACCTAGTCTCTTTTATGTCTAAGCCCGGCCCGTAGCCTTAAGGCTCACACGCCTGCCTTGCAGTCTGAGGGCGCGGGTTCGATCCTGCGTAGGGACCGGGCGACACTCGCCGTATCCTTGGCCCGCGTACGACTGTTCGTGGTTGCGCGGTAACGAAGCGTCGGTACTGCGTTTCGGCGTACTGCTGATACGTTTATTTCCGTTCTCTTCTTACATTAAAGCCTACCACTGATTTCGACTTGGAGCCGTTTGTTCCACTGGGGTCGTTCGGTCACATCCCTTCAATACTTCAACGCATGGAACGACAGTTAGAAGCCGCGAATCGTCATTTGGACAACTTCCCAATGCTGACTGAGCATGGCGAATGGGGCTCGATTGTTCCGTCATACGCGCGCACAGATGGCCCACTTGACTTCCTTAAGGACGCGTACGAAGTTGGTGAGGATGGGAAGGTGGGTGTAAACATGCCAACGTTATCAACTGTTTTCTCGTAGTTACATTTCAAAGTAACGTTTAATGTGAAAGGATTCGGACCGAAAGATATCAAGGTGTCGACGTCAAAGAACCGGCTTACTGTGCACGGAAAGAAGAGCAGTAAAACGAATTCTTCTTCTAGCTCTTCTGAGTTCTGCCGCACAATCTACTTACCGGAATCGGTGGACGACGATCGGTTTCAGTGCCACTTGACATCGGTGAGTTACTGTTTCGTGATTTGTGCTGCTGTAAGAACTCTGTTTGAATTTAGTTGAATGACCGTTCATTATGCGTTATATTACTCATCAATTCCTATAGGACGGTATCCTGATGTTAGAAGCTCCTGTGAAGACGCCAGACTACCAATCGTTAACATTTAATCACGAGCCTCAGCTGGCAGTGAAGCCAAGCACGGACAAATCATCGGCTTTGCAGGTTACCGGTGAGCGACCTTTGTTACTGCTATTTTGCTTGCTGCTATCTCGCACTTTTAGTGTATGACCTCGGCACAAGCTTATTCGTGTATATTTTTTGTGGCTAGGTGTTACTGGACCGACAGTGCTGAAGGATGGCGCTACGGGACAGAAATTGCATGTCGAGGTCCCGATCGAACCTGGTTTCACACCGGACGACTTGAATGTGCGTATCGACGCGAACCGTGTTGTAGTGTCCGGACGGAAGCATGTGGTAGAAGAATCCGGTTCGTCACATTGCAGCCACACAAAGGAATTCCATCGGGCATATACGATTCCGGAGACGGTGGATCCGCTCTCTGTGGTTACGCAGCTTCAGGGTGAAACATTGGTCGTGGAGGCTCCCATGGTGAAGTCGACGTAGCTGCGGTCTTGAACGTGTACTCTTCACCCCAATTGATTCGTTAATTGTGCGCCTCCCCCTCAACATATTATTTATCCATAAACTTCCTATTTACTCTGATTTGGCTTACTGACTTATCTACTGGATTCTGCGCGCCCTCTAAACGGCTTTTACAAGTTTTGACTGGCAGTTAGTGTAATCACGCGGTATGCACCTGCCATATGTATCGTTCGTGGGCCTGGCGGAAAGGGTGCTACGAGCTGGTCGATGTGTATATTCGTAAAGCCTGTGGGTTCGTGCAGTTTGGGTCGCTTTTGCTGTTGTATGAAAACGTGCACTGACCAACGAGCCATACACCAATTACATATTAAACCTGTCCAATCAGTAACGGCGTAACTAACACTCAATGAAGACGATTTATTCTTGTTCCGCTGTCAAATGCTTTGCATGTTCTGTGCCTACGTCGACATCTAGCAGGCTTGGTAACGTCGGTATAGACAACGGGTTATTCTAGGTTGGTGACCAATGAAAGTCTCTTCGGAGACTATAGGTTGACTGATCTCTAGCCTGCGTACCGTCCTTGAGACTGCCTTCGCAACACAGTCACATTGACGGGTCCCACCACAGTTCCGTTTATCATCAAGTGAAGTTGCGCTGACCGGCTGCGCGTAACAGTGTGACTGCGACGTCTTCGCGTCAGTCGAGGAGACATTATCAGTGCAGGACGCTTAAAGGCTTTTAACAGATACTGTCGGAAGGCAAATCCGGAGATAGATATTGCCAACTACTACACTGACGACGAGACGTCTGCAATCAGATTGTCCAACATTAAGCAATTCAACAACCGAACGATACCCATTCCCGGTTTGCTTTCTACCATTATCTAGTGCAAATCCGCTACACCTGTGGTGTTGACGTAACCGTGCAAGTTGTCCCTTGTCCAAATAGCATAGACCTTCTTACTGGACCACTAGAACTGGAACACAAAATAAATGCCTCATAGGTGGCTGTATGCTCATCTCACAACTACCTAGTACAATGCCGCGCTATCGAAGACAGCATAGGAAACACGGAAGAGGGGCAGGACAAACAGCTGGAGAGGAAATAGGAGGTAAGGGTTAGAGGAAGAAACAATAGTAAAGTAAAAAAACCGTTATCGAAATGTTACTTTTTAACGCGTTATAGCATCACTCCGACTGCTGGCGAAAACACTGCAATCAAATTGCCAAACTCAGCGAACAACCTAACAACTGAGAATACCAGTTCTCTCTTGTTTCACATGCGCTGTTTTGCTTTTCGTTTGAAAATTGGATAATATACGCTAATTTAGGACAAGTTGGATCCGCTGGTATCGGTTGTTGGCTATAACATCCAACGTTTTTATTCACTGAGAGTCAGTGTCGCGTGGTCCCCAGCTTGGAATGAGAGCTGGACCGAATGATGCTAATCTCGAGGTTGCCATCTTCACGTTATTGATTGTCCACCGCGTGGATTCTTTCGGTCATTTCCGGTGAACACTATAATGCTCGGCGGGGAAGACCATAGGTTGGCCTGAGCGATACGTGGCCCAGCCAAGGCGCACGGTGTTGCTTTGGAAGCGGGGTCTGTTCACCACAAGCATTCGGTCATTAACTTCATTTGCTTTCGTGATGTTGCCACCATACGCGAGCAATCCTTTACAGACAACGGCCGTCAAAACTGCTAATAGTCTCATATCTTCCATGCGAACAGCTCAATTCTCGCAGCCGTACAAGGAGACTGCACGTACAAAGGCATTGTAAATCCCACCTTTGAGTTTGAGACTGATATCGGGAAAACGTCATAGATGTTTCATTTGGATGAATAAGGGCGAGCCTTTGAAATCGGTTGTGAAACCTCATCTCAATAACGACCACCACCCGTGACGCAATTCCATACATAAGTGATGCAGGGGACTTGTTCCAATGTGTTATAAAAATTGTTGAGCCCGAACACAGGCATGTACAAATCCCGGGATAGTTCTTTCCACTTGGCTGGGTTGAAGTACAGACCAAATTTAGATTCCCCCATCGCTATGCGGTTTAGCGTGCTTTGGACGAATAGTGGATTGTCTCTCAGCAAAGCGATATCATCGAGGTAATATAAGTCCGCGAATCTATCGTCAAGCAGAGCTCAATATCCCAGTTCTGGACACGTTCCAATACTAGTTGGAAGACAAAATCGAAGATACAATCGAATAGGAAAGTTGAAGTAGTGCAAATTAGGCGAACGCCACTGGGTACGTCGAAGCCCAACCTTGCCCGACGTGTGAATGTACCCTCCGCTTAGCATTGTTACAAACTTGGCGGGCACCCATTTCCTTGATAAACAATTCCACAAAACAGATCCATCTAGCGAGTCAACTCTAACCCAGATATCCAGCGATACTACAACTTTCGGTCGATGGTGGGCGTGAGGAATTCGAGAATGCGACGGAGCATGATTTGGTCGCCGCGATTCCCGCTTGTTCTTCTGGGGGTAAAACTTGTCCAGCAGCTGAAGGTCTGTGAACTAAGATGGTTAGAAAAAACCTGGACTCAACAGAGATGGACGAAATCCCACGGTAATCAGCACAGCCTTCGTCTGAACTTTCTTTGTGGATTGGGACAAAGACAAATTCTAACGAAGTGTTGGGAACCCCCTCCCCGTCAGTTTAAGCTTTCGTGAACGGCGATAAGTTCTCGTTGAATATAACATTCCTGCCGTTTTTGAATAGAGTCAGGGCAATTCTGTCAGGGACGGGAGGTTTATGACTTTCAGAGCTAGGATTGCACTGCGGATCTCTGCCTGGTTGGAATATTTGTGGGGTCGGCCCAAGCACACCATCCGATGAATAGTAAAGTGATCTGACCAGCGATTCAAGCGCCTGTGTAGTTTCGTGAATTACATGTGGTCTATCTCACAAACAATCAGAGTGCTGGCGCGTGATTTTCAAACGTTATCCTTGATGACGCAGAACAAACTGCGGCTCCCAACCCAGCGGCTCGTCTTGATTACAAATATTCATCAAGACGAGCTGCTGGCATGGGAGCCGCAGTTTGTTCTGCGTCACCAAGGATACCGGTTGAAAATTACAAATATTCATCCATCGCAATGAGGCTGGACCTTACCGTGATGCGATGGTTTGTGTGCCTCAGCGATCTATTGAGCTATGTTGAGTGGTGCTTTTGCACCTTCATAGTCACTCATGCCAGATTGATCAACGGTTAAAGGCCAGACAAACTCAGCCTTCTGATCCTCCAGGTTGAAGGTTGGAATGAGGGTAGCACCTTATTCCTTAAAACGGACTATTTGTAGCCCAACACCAAACCCGCTGTCTTGCGGTCAGGTTTTTCGAAGTAAAGGCTTTGGTTGAGAACCTTAATAGTTCTTCTGTCTAGGCCTGGGCAACCTGACAGTATCCTGCCCACGCAACACTATGAATCATTCGCCAAAACATTTCTTGATGCTCTGGCCACTACAGAGGATAATCAACGGTGCCTTATCTGCTGTATCGAGCAGGGTGGATAGGGGTTTGGATGCTACTGCTCAAGTCTTCCCATCCTCTTATTCCCCTCTCTCGCTTTTACCGTCCCGTTCCAACTTCACTTTTATCCACCCACTTTCAACCCCGATTCTTGGCCCTTCCCCAACATGCTTTGCCAGGCATTTATCTTCTAATTTCGACTCACATGCTAACGCGGAGCGTCATTCCTCTCCTGCCGACAAGCCCATGTCCAACCAAGCGGTCCATTCCAGTTCATCGCCTTCCATTTGTAGCCCTCGATCCTCCTTCAGATCGGCATGCCTCAATGTACGCTCATTGTTACACATCGATCAACAGGCAGCACTTGCCCGAACATTGGAGACCCTCTCGATCGATCTCTGCTGCTTATCGGAGATCCGCCTGCAAGACTCGAGCTCTGTACTCACTCTGCGATCCCTTCATGTGACACCAGCAGCACTTTCTCAGTGAGCCTATCCGGTGACGATGCAGCTTCGAGCACCGGCCAAGCTGGTGTTGGCATTGCTTTGAGTCCCCGGGCTGAAGCTGCTCTGGTTGATTGGATTCCAATCAGTAGCCGGATGTGTGTGGTCCGATTTGCTGGTTCGTTCAAAGCTTCGAAGTCACGTGGGACTAACAGGTGTCTATTCAACACAGCTGCCTACGCACCCACAAACTGTAGCGATGATTCGGTAAAGAACGACTTCTACCGCCAATTAAACGAGCTCCTTCGCCACAGAAGAAGCACGGACACTGTCGTTCTGGCTGGGAATCTAGAAGCGCAAGTTGGAAAGTTGTCCACTGATGAAATGCATTTGGGCGGTCAGCACGTTGTAGGCTCCCTTAATGATAATGGTAATCGGCTAGAATTGTTCGATTCTTCGCCGGCCAGTGATCGCCCTGTTCCGTGGGCTGTCATTTTGGATCCACCCTCTTGCTCAGAACTCGAACGTGAGATCGGATTGTTGAAGTTGAACATTGCCGCGGGACCAGATGGTCTTCCTCCAGCCCTCTTCAAATTCGGAGGCTCTACTCTTGTTGATGTTTTACATGAATTACTAGTGAAACTGTGGGAGCAAGAGACTGTCCCAACCGACTGGAGCCGCTCCGTTATTGTTCCCATCTTCAAAGGAGGCTCGCGTTCGGAATGCGGCAACCATGGAGGAATCAGTCTGATCTCCGTTGACTCCAAATTACTTGCCTCCATAATCCTTCACAGACTGACTGTCGCTCGTGAAAGCCAGATTCGTGAGGAGCAAGCCGGGTTTCTTCGGGGTCGTGGCTGCAGCGACCATATCTTTACCATACGTCAGTTGTTGGAGCACCGTCACACATATTGGCGGCCCGCCGTAGTCATGTTTCTCGACATCAAAGTCGCCTTCGATTCGGTTGATCGATGTGCCCTTTGGAATTATATACTCAGGAAAGGTGTGCCCGAGAAATATGTAAATATTATCCGAGCATTATATGCGCGTAGCACGGGCAGAGTGAGGGCTTACGGCAAGCTGTCGCCACACTTCAATATCTCCAGCGGTGTGAGACAAGGATGCCCGCTGTCACCTTTCCTCTTCAACTTCGCTATTGACAAAGCCATGGAGTTTGCATTCACAGGACATGACTTGGATGGTGTGGAGCTACTCCCAGGAGAACGACTTCTTGACTTGTAGTATGCAGACGACATTGCCCTCATATGTGACAGTTCCCAGACGTGCCAAGCCGCGCTGGACAGATTAGCACTGGCTGTCAGCCGCTTCGTGCTTTGCTTTGCACCATCGAAGTGCAAAGCGTTAATCCAAGGTTGGCAGGGATCGCCTCCTGTGCTGACCCTTGATGGGGATCAGCTAGAAGTCGTTCAGCAATTCAATTATCTGGGAAGTTGTATCAGCGCCCTTGGGATCGAAGACGAGATCACGAACCGCATAGCGAAAGCTGGAAGTGCTTTTGCTAACCTTCGCCACCTATGGCGACGGCGCGACATTACTCTCGCCCTGAAGGGTAGAGTGTACAATGCAGCGGTACGTTCGACCTAACTGTACGGTTGCGAAACCTGGCCCCTAAGATCGGCGGACTTGAAGAGGCTAGTTACGTTCGATCATCGGTGCCTTCGCAGTTTGGCTCACATCTGGTGGGAACACCGCGTGAGTAACGAGCGTGTTCGACGTCTTGTTTACGACACAGAGAAAGGAGCTGAACCGCTCAGCACCGTCATTTCACGCACCAGGCTCCGATTGCTCGGCCACATGTTGCGCATGCCAACCCACCGACTTCCGCGACGTGCGTTGTTTGCTCACCGGGGGTGTGGATGGAAGAAGAGGAGGGGGTGGTCAAGCGATGAGTTGGTCGAGAGGAAAGAAGGCCCTCACTTTGGAGCTGGCCTCGGTTGAAGCGTCACGGCTCCATGGTTGGGGTCCAAAAGGCGATGAACAAGTTTAGCTGGAAACAGTTGGTGACATGGCAAGGAGCCGACCTCAGTGGCGTTCCTGCTGTGAGTTTCTTTGTCCCTCCCCATCCCTTTTAGCCTCCCATCCATCTTCGATCTCATATCCAAGCGTAAAACATAATAATTTTTCTTTTTGCCTAATAGCCGGCTGGTAGCTTACTGGAACGACGCCCATCCGTTGCTGGTAGCTCAGCTGCCATGCAATTGTTGTATTTATTTTCCTTTTCATTATGTATTGCGGCAGAGTAGCTGAGGTGTTTCCAACCTCTAGTGGAGGTGTATAATGATGATGATGATGATGACAAATATTAATGGCCACCTAATAGTATGTCCAGGAAATCAGCCTGAATATACAACTGGACGCTGATCATACACTTTGATCCCGTGTTATTCGATCGAATCGATTAGGCGTATAGTAACAGTTGAGCTGAACTACCAAAATGCGTGAGTTTGGCCAGTCAACGGGAATGTGAGACTTGTTCGGGTTTCTAGTCGATTCAGGCATGTAGGCTCCACGATCCCATACAAATGGTCATCTGCATATGCTCACCTACCTACGAACTTACAGGCTATTTATTAGGACCGGGTAAACACTGACACGGTGAACACTGTGTCATTTCATTTCTAACAAACCATACGTACAGTAGCTGAACGGAATTCATATCAACAACGGGCCCACGAATCGTGGTTAACAAAATGATGGTTAGGATAGCCAACATATAACACAGTGGCCAGGCGAGCACGGGGCGATAAAGAACCGCACTACATCGAGCACTAGGTTGTACACTCTCAATCAACTCGTCATGTGTGGGGGACAAGTGTTTGACCTGTCGAGTGTGGGCACTGAGCAATGCTTGTAGTAATGTAGATCACCTATGGACCACTTTGAGGGAGCATGTGGCCTTTAATATGCAACTCCTTAACCCAGCACATGAGGTTTCAGACGAGGGCTACTGTGGAACGGTTGTGACAATTGGCGTGTAGATTCTGTTTATCGGCGAGGACGATCGTCGCAAATTGGTGCTGAGTTAGCAACTCCGACATATGCTACTCGTTCTGGTGCGATTTTGAGGATACAAAGAACCGGTGTAGCGGACCGGCCATTATAAAGATATTCCCTGTCGAGGACGAACTTGCCTGGAGCGGTGGACTCATGTGTCATCACACCGAGCTATGTCTCTTAACGTGCTGTCTCATCAGGCGACGCTGCTGCTTCGATCCTGTGTAACTAACCAGGTCGGAAACCAGAGAAGTAAACTGGAATTCTGGTAGCGAATTCGTTGCGACGAGATTTTGCATGTAATGGAATTCTGTGATGTACCTCCACTATTCGATATTGTGCTTCCGTCGTTCGCTGTTATCGTCATGCTTTACTTCTGTTACACCCCATGAACCAGCACCACTTTCGGCTTCCCATGTACACGTGACTCCTTCGGGTTAGATTGCCGCTTCTGTCTTTCTGCCATGGCCTGCACGGAAAATTGAGGGCACTGAAAGAAGAGTTCACTAGAATGTGGCTTGCTAAGAGATTACCGTGCAGCATCAGTGTGTTGCCAAAGGTTGCTCGCAGTAACCGAGGTTCCCGTACTTGTGGAGATGATAAATAGCATAAAAGGCGAGTATGACTAGTTGGGAGCACTTTCAGTCCGAGTGCCCAGCTTACCTCAGCCTAGCGGTTTCTCTCATCGGCTGCCTACCTACCAGCCATTTGCTGGTTGGTTCTAGGACGTTTCGTCATATCATTGTCATCGCCTTTTGCTTGCGTAGCAACTGTTTCTTCTGCAGTTCCTTATGAACGTAGATTTGTCGAGTGCGAGTGCCTGGCTTGTCCTCCGTGGACGACAGGCCAGGTATACAGCAAGAATATTTACGTGCAACGCCGTTAACTGCACTAGCTGTAAGAGTCAAGTGTTGTTGCCCAGCTACTGACGGAAGTGATCGTGCAATTTGTGCGTAACTCTGCATGGTTTGGAGCATCACGCGAGTCTAGGGAGAACATTCGACCGGCCTGTATTCACTGCTGTTTTCACCAATGTTCTCTGCCTTTCGATGGACTGCGTGGCATTTTCGTTAGGGAGCTTTTGCATTTTGACAGGTCTGGGATTCGGGCTACGTAATACATTAGTCTGCAACTCGCGTTCGCGATATTTTCCCTCCCAATACCGCGATCCGTTCCTTTTGCACTGCCGACGTAACCGCCAACAGCACACCTTATCGTAAGCGCTTGAACTGACTTAATTATCGGACTATCTGAACATAAGTCACAGAACCACAAGCTATCTGTCGATGCGCTTTTACCTCCGTCACGTGAACACTTCACATTTTTTGGGTCATAAGAATGGCACAGAACGGACAGGTGATTTTCGAGAAGATCTCTGTTTCCCGCTTGTCTGAGCTACGCCTGTCCTTGGCTTCATTGTTTACTGGATTCCCGGCCGACACAATTCTACGGCCCATGGCTCTATTGTTCCTATGAACTTTTAGCTTGCGCTGGTCATGCCGTTTTAGCTGTCTCAGTGATCTGCTCTAATCAGCTGGACGTATGTCAGAGGGTTTGGTAATGGCGCGTCATTAGGCGCACGGGTAGCCAAAACCACAAGAGCTTCGTGCAGTGAAATGCAGGTAACAATACGGTGGTATTGTGAGACGACAAAGATGCCTGTAGCTGCGGTCGGCAGTGGTGCGCAGTACTAAGTTACATCTTGTGTGGTCGCCATAAAGAAGCTCTGTCAACCGGAATCTCAAAGGTGCTGATGAAAATCAATTACGCAGTTACACACGTTGGTCTTATTGAGTAGACTTCCGAAGACGTTCCTTGTGGTGTAGTTCGAAAGTATAAATCCCCTTGCATAGAGCTCGGTGATCCGAATCAACTGAGAGTACTTTCGAAGATGTGGCACAAGGATGTGAAGGATACGTTCAAGTTAGCATTGAGCACCAATTGTACGACTGGCACGCAGTGCGACTTTGAAGCAAGTAAAGTCAACAGCAATAAAATCGTCCTATCTAAGCATGTTAACATCATTTGGAAAGTGAAACATGGTATCCGCCGACTTAATAAGACACTTGAGGGGGCAAAGAGCGCCGAAGAAGCAGCCAATGCTCTTCGGATGTAGTATACCGTGACCCTCCAACGAGACGTCCGCCACTGTTACATATCTACATCCATAGCCCCAATTTCAACACTTACCAACATTGCCTTCACTGCCACATTTGTGTTAAAGACTTTGCTCTCATTACTCACCTACAGGTCTCTCGAGGAATAACAGTCTTAGTAGTGGGGCTTGAGGGACCCCACGATCGGGTCGGAGAGCGTGCTACGAACCCGCGCATATTCAAGCGTCGTTAGAGTAGAAGTGAATGAACTCAGCGTAGAATAGGGTCACCGACCCCGTGGCTGCGGAGCTTGTGAAAACGAATCTGGTGATCAACGCAATCAGGTGCGCTAGAGAAATCAAGGTAAGCGGCGTCGATTAGCACTCCAGCATGGACGGATTAAGTTCAGCTAGGAGAGGCTGAAAAATATACGTGGTACATGAACGGTTTTGACGAGATAAATGCTGCTATTGTACGATGAGATATCACCTTTTTAAATATCCCCTAAGTGGTTCTGCAACGACAGATTCCATGACTTTAGCAAGTACAGTCACTGACCGTTAGATTTCCGATGCTTGCTGGTTTTAATATATATTAATTACCCTTAAATGAGTAAATCTGTTCCATGTTTCACAGCATCGTTGGATGCAATCCAACTAGATGATCTGATCAACACCGGTTGGGGGATAGCAGAAAACAGAAAACTTCTCAAGTTGCCCACAGGATTAAGCAAAGGATTTCCAAGATTGATAGGTTAATTAAATACAGTAGAACCCTCGAATTTGACCAGCTCGTTAAGCTGACTGCTTCTCAAGGATTAAACCTTCACTATGCAAGCTTTATGGAATTGTAAGCCTCTGTACCTTGATCATCTCCATAAGTAGTATGCTGACTCTTTGCGCCATAACAGTTAATATTAATTTAACCTATATAAATTGACCATGCGAAGGTTTACCGTACAATGATCGCCGAACAATCGTTAGTTTGTGGAAAACACCTGGACATTCGCTAACGTTTAACCCCCATTTTAATCTGTTACGGGCAACTGATGTAATCGCATTTGTACCACAACGCGAGCTTACGATTGGCAAGGTGTCAAGCTTGGTCCTCACATTGTCTTGAACAGTGGTAACCAAACTTCGGCTCGCGACATTAGCTCATCCGGCCCACTGACGGTACTCGTATTTGAGTACCCAAGTAATCCGCACGCCCACTTTAAACCGCATGTTTACAGTCTTCGTACGAATGTGCATCCCATCACTTCGTTGCATGACCACACTCTGAACGCGTCCATGCCGTATCACCGCCACAGCGCAACCTTGTTTGGCCCCTTCATGTCGCATAGCAGGTTCGACAGATTGCGCGATGGAGTGTTATCTACTCACGGGGACCGCTCACACTGCACTTCATTCGGCAATGTTGGGCATCCCTTATCCTGAATGTCCATTTGACCTCACTCACATACTCGAATGTTAGTCGGCCTGTGATGCATGCAGGTCGTCTCGTTCACATGGGCACAGCGCGGTGCGCAACGGTGGCTTTCGTGCAGCTGTCCTAGTCATTCAATCAAGCGACAAATTTGCCTCGGCATGGCTGAGTAACCTGTCCGAACACTACTTGCGGTGGCGGTTATGTCCCGGTCTCGTAGTGGAGTTTTCCAGCCCATGTTGATCACGAGAAGGGCAATCTGGTAAAGACAATGGAGAATGTTACATGCGTCTCAGAGCAGGTCACATATCCGCGAACTATGTAGTCTGCGAACGGTGTAGTGCTTGCGAAAAACCAAATGGGAGGAAGCATTGGATTTAGGTGCTTTTTGGTCTGCCTCTGCGGCACCACTGGGTACCACTCGGGGAACCGCAGTCAACAACCATCACTTCAAACAGTTTGCTTAGGCTGGTCATATGCTTACGTTTGCAACACTACTTATGTGAAATGCTGTGTTGGCAAACCTACCTATACACTGTACGATATGGCTAACGTGCACCTTTGGTGAGCCGTAGCCTCATCACAGACCCTTAGTTATTTGTTTTGCTTATGTTACGTTCGGATGTATGCAATTGCCTGGAGGGTCCTTTTGAAGTACTCGTTATGTGAATGGATTACGACACGCAATGCATGGTATGGGGTCGGGGTATTTTATTGTCTTGGCACTTGGTAGTGAGGACACTAGTCAAGCGGGATAGGATGCAGGGTTATTTCCGTAGGAGAGCAACACAGTTTATATAGCATGATGATGATGATGATGATGATCAATGAACAATGATTTATAACGGGTAAAAAAGCATATGCTTGACAGGTCTCGTAGGGTGGTTGGAGCAATAGATAAAATGGAAGGATAATCGAACAAGTACATCGTTTTTTAAGCCTCTACAGATTTCAACGCACCACTTCATAATGATAGATTGAAGTATGGACTGGATGTCTGCACCCAAAGTAGAGCTGTTATATTACAGCAAATGTGGGAAAAAGAAATCAAAGGAACGGATAACGCTCACTCGTGTGTTGCTTCCGTTGAGAGATGTGGTACGTTACTCCAGTTTGGATACATCCATGTCGCTCATTGGGACACTTCTGTATGTAACATCACCGCCACTTTGCGGGGAGGGTCAGTAACCTCATGGTTTGGGTCTCGTTATTTCGTCCTCCGAATAGGACGTGCTGTGCCAAATAATGCAAGTTGGAAAGTGTGTCATCTAGGCGTTTTTTAAATAGTGCCAATGTGGGGGCAAGGACGACGTGAGTGGGGAGCGCATTCCAAGCACGGGACACACGGAGTGAGAAAGAGTTTCGTCGACAATCAAGTCGGCTGTAGTGTGTAGCCAGTTTGAGCTGATGACCTCTCAGGTTGGTATTTTGGCTCACCTGCAAGAGACGGCGACATGGGTGATTTGGATTCATCAGTATTAAGTAGACCATGATGAGGTCTCCTCGGTGACGACGATATTCACCACTGTACAATCCCAGAGACTGCAGTCTGCGTTGGTAGGGGATGTGAAACAATCCTCTGACGAGCTTCGTTGCTCTACGCTGTGGAGCTTCAAGTGCACTGATGTCGCGCTTGCGCCAGGGACGCCAGGCCTGGATCGCATACTTCACGTGGGGTCTCACGTAAGCGCTCAGCATTTGCGGAAATACAGATGGCTCGAAATTTCCGAAAGCCCTCCGTAAGAGCCCGAGATGTTGACTGACCCTTTTCGATGCCTTTTCACCTTGTCTGGAGAAGCCAAGGTCGTCCTGCACGATCACTCCGAGGTCGCATTCCTGGAATGCATGTTGCAACGGCTGGTCCCCGAGTAAGTATTCATGGATGAGCTGGTGGCGTAAGCTCAAGACTTTGCACTTGGCGACATTGAAGTGGAGCATGTTTTCGGATGACCAAGTGTACGCCCTGTCCAGATCGCTCTGCAGTGTTGTGTGATCGTCCTCTGTCCGGATGTCATGCCAAATTTTGACATCATCTGCAAACAGCAAGAAGTTCGACTGTACTACACTGGCAAGGTCGTTAATGAATGTTAAAAATAAACGTGGCCCAGTACTGACCCTTGTGGCACACCGCATCATCATCATCATCATTACACGTTAGCTGGAGGTGGAAAACACTTCAGCTATTGTGCCGCAATACAAAATAAAAGAAAAGGAAAACAGTGACAAAAAGTGGCAAGCCCGCTGAGTCCCCAGTAACGGATGGACATCGTTCCGGAGAGCTAACAGCTGGCTGCCGTAAAAAGAGAATCATATTATGCCTAACAGGTGAGATTGTGATTGGAGGGGGATACTAAATAAGAGGGGGATGGGCAAAGGAAATCACAACACAAACGCCATTGGTGCCGGCTCCGAGCCATATCAGCAACTGTGTCCAACCAAACGTGTTCACCGTCCTTAGGACCCCAGCCAGGCAGTCGGGATGCACCAACCGACGCCAACTTCGAAGTGAGGGTTTTCATTCCTCTCGACCAAGTCATCACTTGGCCTCCCCTCCGCTTCTTCCAACCGCACCCACAACGCGCAAACAATGCACGTCGCGGGAGTCGGTGTGCTGGCACACCGCACTGGACGTCAATTGGGTCGGACATGGAGCTGCAGACTCTCACATTCAGCTGACGTTGATTGAGAAAGTTGGCGATCCAACCAAGCACAGGGTCACCGATTCCGTAGCCTCGAAGCTTGTGTAGGAGGATGCGGTGGTCCAAACGATCGAACGCCTTCGAGAAGTCCAGGTAGACAACGTCGACTCCAAATCTAGCATCAGCTGACTCCGTCCAGCTTGCTCGGGCCAGCAGCAAGGTTGTAGTGCAGGATCGATTTCGGCGGAATCCGTGTTGCTGTGACACTATGATATTGTTGTTCTCCAGATATCCCATCAGCGCCTCCGCAATTATACGTTCCATTACTTTGGATAAAACTGGGAGGAGAGTGATTGGACGGTAGTTCGACGGCTCCGCACGATTAACGCTTTGGTAAATGAGAGTGACTAGCCCATGTTTCCACATTGTGGGAATCAGCATTTCGTCAAGACAACGTTGAAAGAACCGAGCTAATGGTTCGGCAATGTTTAGGGCCGCTGCCTTCAACGCCTTCGGTTTAATATCGTCTACGCCTGGCGAGCTGTGCACATGCAACGACATTAGCGTTTTCAACACATTGGTTGACGTGAACGATACGTTGTGTAAACCTGGGAACGGTGAGAGCTCTGTCAAAATCGGGTGAAGGGATGGTTCACTCCGGAAAGTATGGAGGAAGTGTTGACGAAACACGTTGGCCGCGTCCTGTGCAGTTTGCGCATGACCATCTGTTGCACACAAGACCGGGATCCCGCGCTGCACTCTACGGAGTTTGTTGATATGTCTATACAACAGCTTTGGATTTTTGCTGAATTTCGCCGCTAAGTTCTGTTGGTGCTGGAGTTTGTCTTCGCGAATCAACTTGACACAGTGGTTTCGTTGAGTTGTGTAGACTCCCCAGGTCAGATTACTTGGGCAAACTTTGTAAGCGTGCCAGGCCGAATCCCTTAAGGCCATAGATTTTCTCGTACGGCTTCTTAGGAACGAATCCACTTGCTTCGGGCGAAAGGCCTTGCCTTCTGATGCATTTGCTACTAGCTCAGTGAATTTGGTGACAAACACCATCCAAGCCTCATCTGGCGGATTCTCGGTCAGGAAGGACCAGTTGGTGTCTTGAACAAGGTTAGACAAGATGTCGTAATGTGCAACCATATAAGTTTCCTCGTCGTTCTCTCTAACGTACTCCGAATAACAGATGTAACGAAAGTGCAACGTCACGTGATCACTACGACCTAGTGGTGTAGCTATGGTAACGGTGTCAATCATTAGTTCCTCGTTGGTGAGCACAAGGTCCAAGACAGAGGAGGTGTCACCCGTTCTGAAACGAGTGGGGGAGGTGACATTGTTATACAGTGGTACATCGGTAATCAGTTCTTGCAAATCAGCCTTGAACTGTTCGCTGGGCGATGCTGGAACTTCGAGTGCGTGCAGATTGAAGTCCCCCACCAGAAGAATGTGACTGTGTGGACGTGTCAATACTCGTTTCATCGCAGCAGCAAGGCCTTGATCCATTTCCAAGGTAGACATTGGAGGACGGTAAACTATTGCTAGCAAACACACATCGCCACGTCTCAGGTGCATACGACACCAAAGAGAATCGTTGATGTTTGCTTCTGTGTCATCAATGATCTCAACATGTAGGTCGGATGGATAATACAAAAGCACTCCGCCTCCTCTGCTAGGCCGATCTTTTCGTAAGGAACTCATGCCAAGTAGCGCAATCTCGGCATCCGCGATTTCCATGCTCAGCCAGGTTTCGGTGACCATAACTAGGTCCCAGGGCGTGGAGACCTGGCGAAATCGAAGTTCGGTTAGCTAGCTGAGAAGAACTTGTGCATTAGTATAGAAGCAGGTGAGGGCATCGGTGGTTAGAAGAGTGTTTGTAGATTCTGGTTTTCGGTTGGAGTTTACGCCGACCCTTGTGGGGTCGGCTGCCGGTAGTTTTTTTGTAGGACCGATGCTGCAGACCCTAGTGCCAGTTCAGGTGGTTGTATTGAGCTCTCAGCGCCAACAAGTGGGTGACCAACTTGTCCCCCTTCAGCCGGCAGCGTGTTTTGGCATTGTCTCTGGTCTGAGCTACATGGCGGCAGAATTGTATTGGTACGTTGCTTGCTCAGTGTGACATGGCCTGTTGGTGGTGCAGTGCCCATCGTCTTTATACGTATTTCGGATGGTAGCATTTGACGCATTTTGCGCCACGTATTGATCACATATTCTACCATCATTTCGGAATGCAACGATATTTTCATCACTCGGGGACCACATCCTTTGTAGTTAGGTGAGAGTGGTAACCTTGAGGTCGAAGTAGCAATAACGTTTTCGAGTGAGAGCAGTTCGCGAATAAAACGCCATTCATCCCAGTCATGCGCTTTGGCCTCTAGATCGCTTGAGGTCTTGAGCTCGGGGACACCGTGAACAAGAACAGATTTGGCGTCTTGTCGTTTACGGAAGTCGTCCGGATTTTGTTTGGGTTTTTGACGTTCGCTCCAAGGAACATCTGGAAAGATTCGAACTGTGCATGATGTGGTACGGAGGCGAGTAGCTGACAAGAGAACTTCCTCTGCATCATTAGCTGATTGTAGTGTTACCTGGAGTAAACGTGGATCACCATAGTGTATGGAGTTTGGGTGACGGACGAGACGCATCATACTGACTGGTTTAACTTGAACCTCCATCAGTTAACACAGGGAGTCCCACTGTCTTTTGTCGTCCAATATCTTATCTTTTATAGAGTTCGCCTCGGATTCAGTCACATTGGAGCAAATAATTGTCAAGGGATTATGGTGTTTTTTAATGTCCACCTTCTTGTGAGGACCAGTAACTGGTTTCTTCGCTTGGGAAGATGATGAGGTCTTGAGTCCCGTGGTGGTAACGGTAGTATTAACTTGTTTGGCAGCGGGTTGCGTAACGATGAAAGGGGCCTCAGCCGTATGAGTAGTGACAACGGACGCGTATGTTGTCGTCCCTTTAACAGCGTTCAGCGTGGTGGGTGATTCTGGTGGAGAGTGTGCGGTGAACGCGTCTTTATGAGCAGCCGCTACTGTCGCGGTGACTAACACTGGAACATTGTTCATACACCGTTCTGGATTGGAGCATGATGTTGAGCATGGGTCTTTATGTATAGAGTTATCTGGCTCATATGGGACAGCTTTCACTGCTGTTGCTTGCTCTACAATCTTTGACAACCTATCGCACTTCTGTGCCAGCACAGTTATACATCTGACGAGTGGAATAGATGAACACTCAATGCAGAATCAGAGAGAATCGGTCGTATCATGGAGTTTGTTTATCTGGCTGGTACTAAGGCGAGCACACCGAGGATGAAAGTATTTTCGACAGCTAGTGCATTCAATACCAAACCGCACAAGTTTTACACAGTTGCCAACGCCGCAACTAACGTTCATCTCGGTAGCTTGAGGCTTCGCTTTCCGCGGGTAAGAGGTACGTGCCACTGTAGAACCAATCTAAGATGGCGGACACCGCCTGTAGTTGGGTGATCAGTGAGACCTCCGAAAGTAACGAGGGGATATTCACCAAATTCGCACAGATAAAACAATACACCAAAAGAACTGTATTGGTGTAAAATTCATACACAGAAAACACGTATAACACAGTATTCCAAAAGAAAATTGCACATCCAGCACGGCATAGCAAAATTCCGCAGCGTCCGTGGGTACAGCTTGATGATGCTGATGATGATAAGCCGTGCACTGAAAGTGTGCGAACAGCAGAGTCAATAAGGACCGAACAAATATGCAACCAATCAGATGCATATAAATGAATGGAAGTGATAGAGCTGGCAACAGACTGGAACTGTGATCCGCGTACAGAAAAGATGCCCGTCAAAAAGCAATTGCGTTTAACGAAATGATCCGTTATAAGAAACTTACGTGAGCGAGCACAATAAAACCAATTCTGCAATTATGAATGCTTACGTAAACATAGGTGAATTATTATCACCCGTTTTACAGTCACTATTCAGATACAGTAATTCAAGTTCTTCACCAGGCGTCTAGTTCTCAGTCGAAGAACGGTCACAATGGCTACTGGAGAGGGTTAAATTAATGGGCTTTCGTTAACTTGTCTCAACTCTACATACTTGCAAGGCGCTCATGCAATTGCAGAGATTCCCTTGGCCTCAACAGTCAATGATCGCAGTTGTGACTGTGTCATGAACGCTCGCATCTAGCCATGTTAGGTTAACTGTAACCGGAGACCAACCACCTTTATGCATGAGCTGTTACATCAGCCAGGAACCGTGCTTACAAGTTCAGAAACAGGCTGACATACAACTGGAAAGTGGCGAAACAGTACGCGGATACAAAGATTTCATGCGTCCCCGCACCTCCATACCACCACCATACCTGAGGAGGAGAAGTTGGTACAGAAGAGCGGGAAGAGACGGACAAAACACAAAAGGATGAAACTGATCAGCCGATCGCTCTTCGGAAACCGCAACGTTCACCTAAACAGATAGAACGATACGTTTTATAAATGTGACTTCATCTGCCACGTGAGGGAATGTTACGGACGCACCAGTTGACGTTGCCCAACCATCCACACACACATCGATCTGATCGAACAGCCTCCTCATATTGGTCAATATTAACTGGCTATCTATGCCTGTTCTGATTGGCTCCTTTTATCCGTTTTGCCTTCCAGTTCGATTCACATGGCATAACACCATACCGCGTGTGTCCTCTGGTTTTGCCTCCTCACTCATGAGTACCTGAACAATACGCATCAGTTGCCGCTAAGCGATTCAGAGTGGTTTGGACGGATGGTGGGTCCTCTCCACCATCGACGAAGTACAAGCCCGCGATCTCAACAGTTAATATCCGACATGTGAGAATTAGTTCTCCCTAAAGCCGTCGGTATGCTGTGGAGTACACACCGAGTAAACGAAGGCGCAGTTAGTAACTGAGACCGGATAGTCCACGCATTGCTTTACTGGCTCTATTTGGAGTTGTTCTAATAGCCGAGTGCCTCATTTTAGTTATATATATATATATATATATATATATATATATATATATATATATATATATATATCGTATGGGTGACATGGCTTGCAAACAGAATCAGTGGAAGTAATGTATACAGACTTGCATGGATTCATGTTTGACGCACAGAACATCGAAACTAAGAAAAGGTACCGGTGTTTGAAAAACATACTAAACATGTATTGTTATCTTTTCGGTCTCATTGTACTTTCCTGTGATTACCATGGTTATTTGATGGCTCCACTGATTCCGGTTACGAGCCACGGCTTCAAGCATGTTAACACTCATTGGTACTCCTCATCCTTTGGTCACCATCAAGAAAGCAGTACGAGTCCAAAGGAGGCCAGAAGTGATATCAACCGTTTCAGTTGCTGTGGTCAGGTGGAAAACTGGCTACCACGCGGTCGTCTCCAGCCCGATCCTGCACAAGTGAATAAAGCGCGGCGCTCAGGCGCCATGCATAGGATTTGACTGAGCTATCTCAACTAGTGCAGCAAAACCAGATGGTTGAGGGGAATATCAGCATTCCCCAAGACGCGACCTCGAACGTCCTCACTATGAACTCGATGTAGTCACCACACACAGGCGGTCCTCTCCAAACAACCGTGGTCCAAGGCTGAAATAAGACCATGTCATCCAGGCGAATTGACCAGTGCTAGCTCCCATACCATAACACTGAACTAACAGTGACAATGTAAATACGGTTCTCTGTCGAGATTGAGACAACAAGACAAGACAAAAAGTGTCCGAATGACAAACGCTGTCCAGACATAAGCAATGCGAAGAGAAAGTTCCTTGATGAGTGTACCACCAACAGAAACACAGCTCCGAGATAAACGGAACTACCTACCTCTTCAAGTTGTGCACCTTCAAGCGTGGGCACAGGAGGTGTGGGCCAATTCTGCAGCAACACTTTAAAATTCAATAAGGCGAAGCTCATGCCGAATGATTTAGAATGAGCTGCATAACCCGTGGATCGTCCACAAGTAATGCGATCTCCTCAGCATAATCGAAGTTGTTTGCACGCTGACCCGGCAAAAGCGTATTATCCAAATTTTGGAAACTTTCCAGAACTCTCCACAGCACGTCCTCGGTTGCGAAGTTGAAGTGGCATTGGGATATAAGGCAGCCCTCTCATACTCCGCTATTGAGAGCGGAAGACGAGCAAACCTTGCCGTAGACACTCACTCGGTCTGCGGTATGAAGGCAACATAAACGTAGAATCGCGATATACTTCTCCGGGAGTCCCATTCTTTAGCAAGCAAGCTTCTAGGGCTGGTCGACCAACCGAATCGAATGCCGCCCGTATGTCTGGGAATGAGAAGATTGTAGAACTTTGGCGAGATACGAGGAATTGGCAGATTGTGAAGCTTTAATCCACGTATCCACGGTCGCGACAGAAACCGGTTAGATTTCCAGGTACTGCGATTCACGGATTGGGGATATTCTACGGAGAAGTATGCATGTCAATCGCTTAGAGGAAACTGAAATGAGAATAAGCCCGCGATGATTGATACATAAAGTGAGAACGCTGTTCTTGAAAATCGGGACAGCCACTGATTCGCAGCAAGAAGAAGGCACTTCTGCTTCATGCCAAATTTATGCGAACAGCGAGGTCAGCTGGTTAATGATTGCCACGCCGCCGTACCTGAACAACTCAGGAGGAAGTCCCTGTGAGTCGGCCTCCTTGAATCGCTTCAAGCGTCGAATCTCTAGGTAGACATCCGCTTCGCTGAATTGATCCAATGGGACGAGCCAGGGTCCGCAACAGGTTGTACTGCGGTGATTTGATTTTGCAGACAATCTAAAACATGCAGCTTTTCGCGCAGACCAACGCACGACCCGAATCAATAAAAGAGGGCCAAAATACCTTCAGTCCTGTACGCTGCTCCGTCATCTGAAGCTATGTGCAATGTGATCAATTTGAGACCACTACTACGTTGACGAAGATGGACGCCGTGTTACGTAACGTTTCGTCTTATGTCTGAAGTTAGTGCTAGTGAGAAACAAGTGGTTTCTTCGAATAATATGCGTGGTCCGTCTTCGTTATCCGAGTGGTTCTCTTTGAGCGCCTGATGACCACCGAGGTACGGTTCGTGTGTTAACAGGCGACCAACGCGTGTATTGAAACCCCAAGCAACAACAACCACATTCAACATTTTAGCGTTACTCAGTATCTGACGAATCTCCCAATAAAACTTGTTCTTGCCCCAGCCACTACCGCAGCCAGTTGGAACGCACGCCTATTGATACAACCTGGACCTGGAAACCGAACTGCACCCAATCGTCTGCTAATCGGGTATCAGTCCAGTACTGCCTCCTCGGCCTTGCCACTTACTCTACCTATACCAGCCAAACGCGCTGAAATTGCTTCAGAGTCTACAGCATGAGGAAAGTGATATCTGACTTCGTGATTGGTGCAGCACCTCAGCGTAAGCATAGGTGTGAGGTGTTGCAATGAGGTTACAGAAAGGCAGCAAACGTTAACATCGAGGGACTCTTGGCTGTGCGCTAGACCTGCTTGCTATCCAATCTGCATTCGTGTCTATACGTTGAAGTATGCCAGGCGGAACGAGGATCCGGGTCGAAGAAGAGTCTTGGGTTGATGTACATGGTTCGCGGCGCAATTTGGAAAAGTTTGACATGACTTACAAGCCTACTGATTAACCACTAACAATGCTCGTTAGCTCTGACAAAAGGAGAAGCCTCACCTGTAATTCCAGCAAGTGACAGGAATCGAATGAAGCGCTCACAAACCCCTCTGGTTATAGCCCAACCATAAACACTGCAAAAACTAAAGTTTTATCTTCTGCAAATTCACTTGTCATGAAGCGTCAGCTGCCAAAATGTAAAGCGACCATAAACCTACACTTTAGAAATCGCTTAGCTGCTAATGCCCATAAACGTGCAAATATTGCTGATCTTGTCAACTCACTGACAAACAAAAATGTATTATTAGAGGAGAAATTAAATGAACAATGGGTAAAATTTTTCGGCTGGATTCTGTTGCGTACAGCCTGACATCTGTTTCCTAGTTACTTGATCCACTAGCTAACGCAGAGCGCAGGTATATGAATGGGCAATAAACTTCTTAAATTCTGTTGCGTCTGAGGTGACTGAACGATGTAAGTGTGACAAAACGCCAACGCCCTCAACATACCGGATGAAATGAAGCTAGAACAAATCAGGAACGCGGTTGCCAAGACCTACAGCATGCCGATAAATGCTATCAGTCGCAATAGACTACGGAAAAATTCCTTACATCATTCATGCCCTGCACTTTTTCTATTCGGTCGCGAGCATTCTGCTAGCATGCTAATTGCAAATCAAAAACCGTTGCGTCTATTCCGATGTTAATTTCTGCAATCATTTTTGGAGAGCGAATGTGCATTTCATCAGAGCTCTTGAAAAACAATTACAGTAATTCCTCGCTGAAATCGATGAATAGAATAACATCCGATGTAGATTGCATTGGACTCATAGACAGCATCGTCGACTTAGATTGTACTGCAGTTAGCACAGAAGCTCGAATTGTTATAAAGAGAAATCATGAGAGCAATACCGGTTTACACGTTTTCGTTTCATGCCCAGATAGGTAGCTAGCCCCTACTGTAGTCATATGGTCGGAAATTCGCCCATGCAGCAAGCATGAAGCAGATATCTACCCAGAAGAGCTTGTTGGTTCCAAACCGGTGACACAGCTATCCTCGATCGCAACACAGGGTACTGATGTCAGTGTGATTAATTCACCGAAGTGACACTCATATCAGAAAGCGAAATATCTAAAGGTATCCCATCTATATGTTTGGATCTCCTCCTTTAAAAACGCAGATAATCTTGACAAGGTTACTCTCCACACAAGCGATGCTAACCTTGGCGACAGCGTAGCGAAAATTGAGAAACTCACATCTTCATACGATATCAGTGTTGTGGAGATAGGAAGTAGTGGAGATTCACTCCATGCAACACGTTCTGACAAACCAGTATGGATTGGCATCAATCCCCACATCGCGATTAAAACAGATAGAACGACTGAGGCAGTCCAAACGGCGTGAGCAGCGCCAAGTAAAAGTGCATACTGAACATTGATCCATCGGCAGGAGAAGTTTGTCGACCGAGAATCCAATGAGCAACTAATCCAAGGGAAATCGTAGCTCAGATAAGCGGGGAACAGACATCCTCTCGAAAATCACGTGTTCGTTTTGTGTCAATTCATATGACGCAACAAATGTGAGCATTACAATTAACGCAGGTAACAGCGTATCGACAGATAGGAAGTCGTTCTGTGCCTTATGTTTAGATAGTCCGGTAACCAAGTGAGTTTAGACGCTTACGATAAGGTGTAAGATATTGGCTGTTGCGTCAGAAGTGCAAAAGGAACGGATCACGGTATTGGGAGGGAAAATATCACGAATTCGAGTCACAGATTAATGAATTACGTAGAGTGATGCTCCAAAGCATGCAGAGTTAAGCACACAAATTGCACGATCACTTCTGTCAGTAGCAGGGCAACAACACTTGACTCCTACAGCTAGTGCAGCTAACCACGTTGCACGTAAAAATTCTTGCTGTATCCCTGGTCCGTCGTCCACGTAGGACAAGCCAGTCACACCTACTTGAAAAAATCTACGCTCACAAGGAAATGCAGAAGAAGCAATGAACAATGAATTTATACGGGTTAAGAAGCGTTGCTTTACAATTAACGTTGGATAGTTGGTGGGGATATAAACATAACAATAATGGTAATAAGGATAGTAAAACAGGTAATACTTTAAATATGAAAATAAACAACTTAGCGTTTGCTTCGCTGTAGTCCTGCGATCCTCTTAGATTCACAGCACCCACAGTTAACAACAAATAACCCATGATAAACTCCAGGGGTAGGAAGGAGACGTAGTGTTAAGTGACAAAGTGTAAGTGGATGAGTGCGTCATCCAACCGTTTTTTAAATACTGTTAGTGTCGGTGCAGAGACGACCGATTCTGGGAGAGCGTTCCACGGGTGACAGACACGAGTGGGAAAGAAATTTTTGCGGCACTCCAGACGACTGTAGGTTTCGAGCGAGTTTTAATGAGTGGCCCCTCAGGTTTGTATTGCTGCTGAGTTGCAGTAAAGGGCGACACACATGATGTGCATCTCGCAGAATCAAGTATGCCATAATCAGGTCGCCTCGTAGTTTGCAATAGCTTCCACTGAACAATCCCAGTCGTTGCAGCCTCTCCTGGTAGGAAAGATTGCGCATTCCAATTACGTTCTTAGATGCCCGACGTTGTAGCTGCTCCAGTGCATTAAGGTCGTGTTTCAGCCATGGATGCCAGGCTTGAATTTTGTATTCCACATTGGGGCGAACGTACGCACTGAGCATTTATCGAAATATGGAGCTGTTTATTTGTCCGAACGTCCGCCTCAACAGCCCGACGTGTTGGTTCCCGGTTTTCGAGCCCTTCGAGCAACCCAAGCCATCTTGAACCAGGACACCCAAGGCACGTTTGAGAGTTGAACGTTGTAGTATATTCGTCTTAAGTCGGTATGAGTACCTGCTCTCATGTCGGATGGAAAGCACCTTGCATTTACTGACGTTGAAATGCAATGAGTTTTGTGTCGACCATTGATACACCTTATCTAAATCACTTTGAAGCACAGGTTGGTTGGCGTTCGGTTGTATCCTGCGCTCGATCTTGATATCGTTGGCAAAACATCAGGAAGTTTGAAGCGATTCCCTGTGCAAGGTCATTAATAAACATCAAAAACAAACGTGGACCTAGAACTGAGCCTTGCGGCACACCACACTCAACTTGTATGGGATCCGATAAAGAGCTCCGAACTCTGACCACTAATTGCCGTTAAAGTAGAAAGTTGGCAATCCAGCTTTAAAGCGTGTCGCCGATCCCGTAATGCTGCAGCTTGGACAGTAGTATCCGATGGTTTAGACGATCGAAAGCCTTAGAAAAATCCAGGTAGATCACATCAACACCTTCTCCAGCGTCGGCTGCCTCGGTCCAACTACTGCGTGCAATTAGTACATTCGTTGTACATGACCGCTGTCGACGCAAACCGTGCTGTTCAGGAGTGATGAGGTTGCAGTTTTCCAGATAGCGCACAAGTGCATCGGCAACTATGGATTCCATGACCTTGGAGAGTATAGGAACAAGGGATACTGGGCGGTAGTTGGTGGGATCAGATCTGCTTCCACCTTTGTGAATCGGGTTTATTATTCCAAGCTTCCACATGGCGGGAACTTGGTTCTGGTCTAAGCAGCGCTGGAAAAACCGAGCTAAATGTCCTGCCAGTTGGCCTGCTGCTGCTCTCAATGCCTCTGGACGAATGGTGTCGACACCCGGCGAACTGTGTTTGCGTAGAGAAGTCAGCTTTTGCAATACAGCCTCTGCGGTAAAACTGATGTGGGTTAGTCCTGGCGAGCAGAAGACAAAGCTTGGTAGATCGCTTGGTTGCAAGACTCTTTGAAACGTGGGGCGTATTGTATCGGCAACTCGTTTGCTGCTTCCACAGTCGTTCTTGTTTGGCTATCAGCCACCATGAGTGGAGGAATTCCTTGCCTCACGGAATATTTTGACGAACTCGAGCCAGGCAACTTCCGGAGGTTATTCTTCGAGGAAAGCCCAAGTTGTGGCGCTGACGAGCTGGGCGAGTCGGTCGTATCTTGTGATGGTGCGCACAATCTCATCATTCTCATTCATATATTCTGCGTAGCAAAGGAAGTTGAAACTGATGACTGCGTGATTACGGCGACCCAACGGGCAGTCTAAAACCAACCCATCAATCATATGCTCATCGTTGATAAGCACAAGATCCAGCACAGATGGCCTGTTACCAGTTCTGAACCGAGTGGGCAAAGTGATGTGATTGTAAAGAGGAACAGTATTTACTAGATCTTGTAAATCGGATTTGAATTGTTCACCGATCGTGGCAGGGGCTTCTAAACAATGTAAGTTGAAATCACCCATGATAAGAATGTGAGTGTACTTTTGTTGTAAACTGCACCTTAAAGCAGCCGCTAGGTGGTAGTCGGTTTCGGATGTTGAGTTAGGGGCGCGGTACACCAAGAAAATAATGCACGCGTCCCTGCCTTTTAACTGCAACCGGCACCAAAGAGAGTCGGGGGACTGCGAGTCTGAATCCTCCACGGTTTCGCACTCTAAGTCGTTTCGGTAATACATGATCACCCCTCCTGCTTTTGTGAGCCTTTCGTTCCGGATCAGCGACAAGCCCGGTAGCGAAACTTCAGCGTCCGTCATTCCAGTGTGGAACCATGTATCGGTACTACCAATGACTTCATATGACACGGAAGTTCGGGATTCTTCAGTTCAGCCAGTTTGTTAGAAAGACCCTGAGCATTAGTATACAAGCAGGCCAGTTTCTCGGTCTCTAAGAGCCCATAGTGGGGTGAAGCGGTCACGTGTGGGAGAATGCCGACTGATGGGAGGTCGGCAGTTACTCGCTTTTTTGACGGGTCAATGATACCTCGTTTGCAACTTGATTCGGCCAAGGTGCGTCCCAACTTTCGTTTAGACCTACGTCAGAGTCAATTAAAATACCAGTCAAGTTACGCTTTTGTCCATTCGTCGGTATACTTGCTGCTTCAGTTGCTTTAATATTTGAGCTGTGCGAAGTGTTTGCGACCTTTAACCGAATTTCGGAAGGAAGATGTTTCCGATTTCTCCGCCATCGATCCAAAACATCCATCGCTTGTTGCTCTGACTTAACCACAAGTTTTAGGATTCTAGGGCCGCATCCTCTATAATTTGGTGAGAGAGGTATCCTGGGAAGCGATAGTGTCACAACATTATGCAAAGAAAGTGTTTCACGAATGAACCGCCACTGTTCTAAATCGTGCTTTCCGGTCTCTTGAACATCGTTAGAAGGATGTTCTGGCACGCCATGTATGAAGATTGTGTTTAGGCGGTCTTGCTTGCTGTGCCCCTCTTCGGTGTTTCGTTTTGGTTGTCGCGCGCTCCAAGGGACATCAGGATAGATACGTATCCCACCGGATCCGTATTTTAGCGCGTTTGCGGAGAGCAAAACGTTTTCTACGTCGGTTGAGGATTCTAGAGTTACTCGAATAAGTGGGTTCGCCATAGTGTGGCGAGTTCGGATGATGAGTAATTCGTAACAAATTTATGGGCTTGGCTTTGATACTCATCTGCGTACACAATGCGTTCCATTGCTCTTGGTCGTCTGATAACTTATCCCGCAATGTGATGGTGGTAGATTCAGGGACATTTGAGCATACAACAGTTCGGGCACTGTAGTTGGATCCCTTTTTCGTCGATCTACAAGGTATGGTACTCATTTGTCCTGACTTGTTGACAAGTGATTGTTTGCAGTTTTTCTCTCTATTCGCGTTAACGGTGTTTACAGTGGAAGAGGACGCAACGGCGGCCTTTCGGTGAACCCTTGCGACAATCTCTGCATATGTAACCGATGTTCTGGGAGGCTTAGTCTCGACAAGAGATATTTGAGCTACAGGTACCAAGGGTTGGTGTTTGGTTGCTTCATCCTTGTTACTGCTAGATGTCAGGTCTAGTGGAATTTGCTTAACCAGACGTTTTGAATGATGCGTGATTTTCGTTGCTGTGAGTACTGTTTGAGTCTCGTAGGTACAGTCTGTCTTCGCCAGGCGTTCTACCAAAATTGGAGAAGACAAGGGAGGTGGAGAGGTGGCTGATTGCGGTCTAGGGGAAGTGGATTGTTCAGCATTCCGTTGCTTAGAAGTCGCTACGCTTCTGTGGTGCATACTCGTTTCCATTGAAGTAATCTTATTGTTTATCTTCTGCTCTGCTTCTGTGATTAACCGGTCGCATTTCTGAGCTAGGAAAAGCAAGCACTTAATGAGGGGGGTAGTGGAACACGCAGTACAGAATCAAAATGCATCTTGGAAGCTATTTCACTCCCGTAACTGTTGTTGCGACACATTTGCACATTTCGTATAGTAGCATTCGAAACAGTGCGAACAAGTCAGACCGATTTTTACTACCAGATGCCATTCTCCTAACCCGCAAGCGCCTTTCGCTTGGAGTCTCTTCAGTTTCGCCTTTCTGCCACTCAATTTGGTGTCGTTACCTGACCCAGTGGGTTGGTTAGCGTTCTGTACTTTTACAGCTTTGAGAGCGACGCACATCGGTCAGGCGAGCGTGGTGGTTGCAAGGTCAAATGAGCGGTCGGCGTGGTCGCGCAGTCCGTGTGATGGATTACGCAGCCGCACTGGCTGACAAGGTCACAAGAAATGGCGAGTGACTGGAACATGAACAGAGCACTGAACACAGATTGACAGATAACAGACCACAGATTATTTCACAGCTGTGTTGAGAAACACTGGATCGGAATAAGCTTAATTTTTCCTGCCTGCCTCGAGTATGCTGTATCAAATGGTTTCACACAGAAAGGCAATCGGCTCAGTATGATTGAATTAAACGCTTGTGCTTAATCACAGATGCCAGTGAAAACGGTTAGTGATGGCGCAGCCTCTAATCGTAGTAGATGTTTCCACATATGATGGATCACTGTGTAGCGCTGGTAAATTCGGTTCGAATGAGCGTACAGTGACAACGCTAGGAAAAGATGGGGAGAGGATAGAGGGGAATAATCCAAATGAACCAGGAGCACGCACGTAACGCGTGTGTGAGGTTGACCAGTTACTAGGCAAGCAAAAGGCGATGACAATGATATGATGAAACGTCTCAGAACCAACCTGCAAATGGCTAGTAGGTAGACAAGCCGAGGAGCGAAACGGCTGGGCTGAGGTAAGCTTTGCACTCGGACTGAAACTTCTCCCAACTAGTCTTACTCGCCTTTTATGCTATTTATGAGGTGCTAGAATTGATGCATGGCGATAGCAGTGAACGGCAGAACCACGACATCGAGGAGTGGAGGCTCATCACATAGCTCTACGATGTGCAAAATATCGTGGCATTTGACATGGCCCGTTTAGTAGCCTCCACAAACTACCAAGGAAGCGGGCCATGAATTTTGAAAGTTACATTGGCTGCACTCGTAATGTTCACAGAAGACGCTTGATACTTGCATCTTGGCAGTTATCCATAGGACTCCGAACTCGTCAGGCGACAGAGATAATATTTTTAAAAAATTAAATAATTTGTATCCTTATCGACAAACGGTACTGGGTCCCATAGTGAATAGGTTTTAGTGTTTTGTGGCGTTAATCACTATAGTAAAGGAAAATTAAATAATCGAATTTCGGATCATAAGTTTTCCTCGTGTACCAGTGCACCTAATATGTAAAGTTTACTGATATTTGTATCATCATTTGCTGGCTTGTGGTGCTCCGGAGTAGGTAATAAAGGAGAGGGGACACTAGGTTGCACACGCACGGGATTTGGTATTGTAGCTAACGGCATGTAGTGGGTAAGCTGGTTCTAAGCAAATATCCGCTCATATGCTTTCTATCCCAGCTTCTGTCAATGTTTAGTTTGCTGTGAGTCGAAGATCTTCCACACATTTGATATAGTGAGGAACGTCTGTAGAGAATTTCGAAATAGGACATAGTGTGCACTCATGCGTATCTGTGGAGGTAGTTTATCCCATAGATCAGTATATCTCACTAAGAAGAAATTCGATCGAGTTTTATGGCTTGCAAGTTTTGTGCGTAGCAAGTAACCGCCAATACGTGTGGGGGTATACTGCAGTCTTCCGTATTTCAAGTGCCGTGCTGTCTGCATAAATTCGTTGGATTATAATGTTGTAGAAGAAAACGAGGTGGTTCCTTAAACATCTCAGTCAAAGAGGATCCAAATGGAGTTTTCGACAGCGATCATAATAACTCAGGTTTGAGCAGAGCCCAAAGACCAGCTTGGTAAATGATCATTGGACATTTTCCAGCGCCGTTCTGTCTTTCTCAATTGGCGGAATTTCGACAACTGAGCGTTCTTACATCCGGTTGGTTTGTATCGATCGCAGCATCAGAAACAGTGGCCTGTTTGTACCCGTGCGATTCTCCTGCAATTTAGACAGGTCGTTTAAGCCCTAAAATCCTAGTCCGTATCTTCGGCGGCTCACCGGCAGGTGTTTGATTTGTTTCGATCACAGTAACTGAAACGGTGAACTTTGTTCGCTAGTGTCTAATTCTTGTTCACGTAAAATAAATTTTACAAGCCCCAAAAACCGAGTGACTAATCAGTAAAAATGCTCGTTACTTCAGTCAAAACAAGAAACTCAAAGAGGCGACAGGAAGTCACTGAAACGCTGGCAAAACATCCTGGTTATAACCTGTCCGAGAGCACGGAAAAAATCGAAAGGCTAATCATCTAAGGTGAAGCCGAAATCGTGCGCAAAAAGAATAATGGAATGCTAGTTCTCATAAGGTTTCTCGGGTAAAGCGTAGTACAGCTAATGCAGAATCATCCTATAAAGCAATTCAAACGATTGCTGCGCTTGTATCATAGCTGAAGGACTTGAGGAAAATTCCATTGCGCAAACGACTATTTCCACTCACTGTTTATCGTTCACCAACCAGGTGTATAGAGGTTCTGGCACGAAACCGAAAACCTCCTCCCCAAAAAGCTGTGTACCTCTACGAGATCAAACAGTGCGGAACAGCCTTGTTGTAGAAAACACTAGTAGTGAAACCTCACGTGGCATCTATACAGGTGCTACTAAGCACATAAAACACAGTTGTTTTAAAAGTTCCACCAAACGTTGTCAGCACTGGAAACCTGCAGAGAATCCGCACATCACAAACCATGTAGCATTTGAATATGCAACCTGTGTGCTCCATAACCTGTGAGTTACTTGTTAGTGAAATTCACGTAGTTGAGAGAAATTGGCACAACCGAAATCCTTGCAAACTACCTCAACATGTAAATAACCATAACAGGCAGGTAGGTCCTACGTAACAGCCAGCAAAATGTATTCACCCAATGCGTCGACATTTTTCCCAGTATTTCGCCCGTCCTAACATTTTGGGGGTTCAGTGGTGTTTTACCCGCCACATCCCCAAATGACACCAATTCTGCAAAGTATAGGTCCTCTGTGTACACTACCCCCAATCCAATCTCTCCAAACACCACCTTGTTGCTGGATTCCTGTATACATCCAAACGCAGAACAAGACACTGCACTTACTGTTAATTAATTCGCGTTCATTGTTAAATAAAATGCAGTTCCTGCGTAACATTCTTCACCTTTCCTCTCTTGATATACTACTAATAAGCGAAATATGGTGTTCAGCGGAGATGCCAGACACCTTACTCGGAATACTGGGTTATAACATTCTTCGTAATGACCGCTTTTATGGTAGTGGTGGCTGTATAATCTACGTCAATGATAAATACTTGGTTCTTCCTCTGAATGAACCGCTTCTGCGAAAACTTATTGCTTAGACGTGGAATATCATTTCTACTAATCCAACAAATCTTTCAGTAGGTTGCATTTACAGACCCCATCGTCTGCACTCACCGCAATCGATAACTTGGTGGACACCGTTTATTTTATTGCTGACCTCTCATACACTAACAAAATAATCGCTGGGGATTTTAATATGCCCGAAACCCCGTGGTCCCTTAACAATAAACCAGAAAACACACAATACGTTCATGTCTAGTCTTGGTCGACTAGGATGGGTACAGCATGTCAAACAGCCTACTCGGTTAGGTAACACACATCAACTAATATTTACCATGGGACGTTCACATGTGTCCACATACATCAGTGACAGATTGCAGGGTGGTGATCAAAACATCGTTTGTTGTTCTTTCCAAATGCTTTCTAAACCGATAGAATCAGTGATCAATTACCGCCCATTTCCTTCTGTGAATTGGTCAATTTTCTCGGATTTAATAACGTCTTCAAATTGGGATCCATTTTTCTTAGCGCAAAATGTACAAATTGCTTGTGATGAGTTCTAGCACCGTATTCAGCTTTGTGTTGAGGTAGTGGCTTCAGAACGTACTAAGAAGTTGTAAAGGACTGTCGTACCTGTAGGCATCTCAAAAAAGAAGCAACTGCACTTCAAAAAATAAAGAAAAGTTTTGAAAATCCAACAATTTTACTCTGCTTATGCTTCACACCAGAATGTTTACAGCGTTATACCAAGGTCATTACAAAACGCCATTCCCTGAGGATGTAATGGTACTGAAGGGCGCTAAGGCGGTAGGCTGCATCTCAAAATATTTGAACCGTAAGCAGAACATAAAATCAACTTGTATACAGTCGATCATAAACTCTGATGGAACTGCCATATCCGTTCGCGCAATCATATGTCCGAGCTTCAATGACTAGTTTATGTCTACTCATGGCACTAATGCAAAGAGAATTCTCAACTCAAGTTGATACACAGAGGCAGTAATACACTAGAAACCGTTGAATTTACACTTAGTGACATATGTCGCCAAATCAGATTAGTTCGGCCATGATACTCATCAGATTCTGACAACATCCCGCCAATTGTAGTCAATCCCGAAAGTCCCGACATTCCCCTGGTTTTGCTTAATGTATTTACAATTTTCAGGCTCAATGAGGAGTATCCCATGAACTGGAAACTATCAACTAGAATACCACGACACAAAAGCCGATACAAGCAAGATGTGAAAAATTATCGCCCAGTCCACCACACATTCATTATCTCCAGAATCATGAAGAGATTAGTTAAACAATGCATAAAAGAATATTTGAATTCCATGAGCCTTCTCAACAAACAGCAGCATGGTTTTTTTAAGATAGGTCATGCACTACTTGTCTGTTGGATTATCTTGATTATGCGACTAGAGCAAGAGACGCCGTCTTAGTAATATTTCTTGACATCCAAAAGACTTTTGACCGTCCCACAAAACTTATTGTTGCCGGAAGATTATGTCCTATGGTATGTCTTATGGTATCACAAGTTCGCTTCTAGTGTGGTTATCTTCCTAACACGAGCGTAGAAAGTAAGTAGTCAAAGTTGGTAACTATAAATCTGAAGCCACCTCAGTCTCTACTGGAATGATTCAAGGTAGTGTGCTAGGCCCGCTTTTATTCTTAATATATTTCAACGATCTCCTTGATGAAATCTTGTACGGGAAGCCATTCCACTTCGTTGATGATGTTACAATGGTGTATTGTTCCGCCGCTGGGCAACGTAGTGTTAAGTTAGCCTGTATTCAGTTTGACTAGTCCGCATTGAAGCACTGGCCTAACTCCTGGAAGTTGCGCTTTGCCACTGACAAGAGTAATCTATTGTACCGCGCCTTTGGCCCTTCTCCGAACATCCTTACATTAAACGATACCTCTATTCCTGTGTGGCGCAGTCCGAGACCTTGGTCTGAGATATTCTGCTTCGTTCAATTTTTTTAGAGCATGTTATATCCTTGCAGGTTTCTGCCAGAAAGGTGATCGCCTACATAAGTCGAACTCTTCTCTTGAGGGATTCCAAGCTTCAAACCTTTGAAACGTGTTAGGCCGAAGGTTGTGAACTTTATGATGGTGCACGGTAATCTGAGAAAAGTGGGAATCATAGCACTAGAAAACATTCAACGATCATTCAAAAAGGGGTTCTCCAACATGCACAATGCGATGACATACTGTGAGGGTTGCGAGGCTGTAAAGCTGGAGCCGCTATGGCTAGCAGACTCGAACGTTTTCTCCGTAAAATATGCGTTCATATGAGTTTAACTGCGACGAATCTATACAAAACCTAATAGATCTCCCTATACTTACATACCTTGCTTCTGTTATACGATTTCGCAAGCCTTATTTGTTTGCTGATGATCTAAAATATGTTTAGAATTTCTCAGCTTCGCAGCATACCACTGAACTTAACAATATCAGAAGAGACTTGAAAGGCATTGAGAGATGGGCTGATAGGTTACAGATGACTTTCGCAACATCAAAGTGTACTTACGATTCCGGCGTATGGATATCAGATAGCAGCAGAATTGTTCTGGCTTCATGACGAAGTCATTCCCATCAGCCGCTCTGTCTGTGACTTAGCTTTGAGATACACTAGTTCGTTAAACATTGGCGAACACCACATCGTATGGTGAAAATGGCCAAGCAGTCGGTCGGGCTCATGTGCCATCTACTCACGTTGCAAGAAACCAGACTAATTGCTTTCAAAATCAGCAACAGACCTTTGAGTGAATATTGCTGTGTTGCGTTCAGCAACCTGCGAAAGTGTGATTTGAGAGTTATTGAAAATGTGCGACGCGCCTTCACGAAGCGTATGTTTGGTTATTCAACCACTCTTACATACAAAGATGGGTGCAAGAAGCTGAATCTTGAACCTCTGTGCTTACGAAGAATGCAAGTAACGCTGTGCTTTCTCCAAAATCTCGCTTGGCGGAAAACAGATCTTGAAACTTATTAACTGCACTTTCCGGAAAATACTATTTATGTACCGAGAGATAGCGAATGTATGATCTCTTTACCTAAATTCCGGACCAGCGTAAGGAGCAATTTTCAGCTTCCTAGATATGGCTCCGCATGAAATAAGCTGCCAAAAGAGCTTAGATGTATTGAACATGTTTGCATGTTCAAGAAAAGGATAAAATATATCTGACAACTGACGAAATGAAATGGATCTTAAGAATACAACTTGATGATGAAAATCTGTATGAAGAAGTGCCGGATCATGTGTGATACTGGAGAACATCGACTGGAGTCAAATTCGACAAATGCACCAGTGCAAACTTGATCATCTAGGTTGAGCTGCTCCAACCGCGTCTCACGCTATTCTCTAACTCAACTTCCTACTCGGCTTGCTTCCTTCGAACTTAAATCATACCAACGGTCTTCTGACTTGAAACCGAGAGCGAAATTATTTACTGTTGTGGGGTCAGGACCCATCTTCGTAATCCTCCACTCAAATTCACTTATTCGTAATATTTGTTATGCAGTTCTCTTCGCTGCACTTGTTTTGTAATGCTAATCACTTCCCCTTCCTTTCTGGAGTTAACAGCTCAGAAACATATACCTGATTTCAGTGATGGCAATAACCAATTCCATAGTTGGCACTTTGCCTATGGACAACTCGCGCAGTTATCTGTCTTCGGCTGTCACGCCGCACAATTCGATAGTATGCTTGGCTCGACCTATTTTTACGCTGAGGTTAAACATCTCTGTTTATTTTCGGCATTAACGATATCATATTTATTGCGCAAAATTTTTCTTGGTTTCCATTCTTTTATATTTCATTGTTGGCCACGACTGGGCTGATCTCCTGAGGTTGCGGATTATGGTTTCCAGATGATAAAAAAACCATCTATATACAAGGCACATTGTCACCAATTGACTGGCGTACAAAAATGTACCATAATTGAACAATCTGCATGAGAGACCGGGCTGAGGCTTCATTGGCCATAATACATATATACAAGCAGCCTTAAAAAGAACACCACATATGTTAAACAGGTGATGGCGTTTACGCTACTTCGCCACACCGGCACGCAGAAGTGCGGGCGAAAACTTACGGGGGAACACCCTGCGTGGAAGCAGGTCCCCTAGGGACGGTTCCCCCGGTACACACACTAATTTACTTGGAACATTTGTTAAAATCACTAACCGTTATTGTTCCCGACTTTTCAATTACTTTAATACCTGGACTTGATCAAAGTCATCCACACACACGCATGAGGTGAGCGCTCCTGGTTCATTTGGATTATTCCCCTCTATCCTCTCTACATCTTCTCGCAACGCTGTCACTGTAAGCTCATTCGAACCGGAATTACCAGCCCTACACACCGATGCATTATACGTGGAATTACCTACAATTAAAGTCCTTGCCGTCACTAACGGATTTCACTGGCATCCGTGATTAAGCGCAAGCGGATAACAATCACATCGAGCCGATTGCCTTTTTGTGTGACACTATTCGATACAGAAATCTCTAGGCAGTCCGAGAAGCCTATGCCTATTCCGATCTGGCGTTTCTCAACGCAGCTATCAAAGTATTGGTGATCTCTTAATCTGTGTTCAGCCCTGTGTTCACATTCAGTTAGCAGGTCCCAGTCACTCGCCGTTTCTTTTGACTTTGTCAGCTAGTGCGTCTGCTAATCCATCACACGGACCGCACGACCACGCTGACCGCTCATTTGACCTTGTAACCACCACGCCTGCCTGACCGATGTGCGCCGTAATCAAAGCTGGAAAAGTACAGAACGCCAACCAAACCACCGGGTCAGATAAGGACACGATGTGACATGCAGATGGAAATGCTTGGGCACAGGTAGCGTTCTAGGCACTGATGAATTGGTTGAGATATGCTAGCGGTCAGAACGAATGACCAGGTGGAAATAAATCATACAACACGATGGACTGCCTGGTGATTCCACAAGCCCGTTACTTGCCGCTCACTTCGGACAAGCGATGATCATAATCAGCTCTGGTATACCTTCTCAAACGGATATTCCGCTTTGGTTTTTGCATTCAAGTGAAGGATTAGGTTCACATGTGTATACCGAATGAATTCGACGTGAATTCTCATACCGCTTTTATACGGCTAACATAGTGCAGGAATGCGGCAAAGCAAAAATAACATTACCAGAACATGAAGAAGGTGAATTTATGAGAAACTGCTATGGACTTCAGGTGTTGCGAATCCAAGTCAAAATTGATCGATGCTAATTCCGTGGACTGATCAAAAGTGCGATTGCCCAGGTGCAGGAGAAGGCACTATTGCAAGCTGGATAGAAGCACGATACCTACGCCTCCCTTCGATTTACTAATCCAGGCCAAAATGGCAGCGGATGAGGTGGGTTGGCCTGAGTGATAAGTATTCTTGCATTTCAGAAGTAGATGTTGTTTGAACTCCCCGGTGTGGATGCGCTTGATGTGAATGTTGTCAAGCTGCCTACCTGTCTACTACCCAGTATCTCGTCCATACTGGCTCCAGGAGACAGTTGGTCGTTGCCGGAGGGGACGGAGTACACCGTTCTCGTGACGATGCTAGACTTAAAGAGTGATTCCATGCAACCTGTGTGGAAGGCGCTACGACCTAGCCATCGCCGTGAGTACGGTTGGTATGCATGGTTTTCCAATTGGACCGGAATACTTCTGTTCTGCTTGTTGATGGAGTGTGGGCCGGCTCCGTTGATGAAACGTGACACCCATCCACACGCCTCCGGTCCTATTCCTTCGGGTTTACACCGGATATGGGGTCGGTGCATGGCGCAGCGCAAGCAACCCATGGTCCTGCTGTCGGCGCAAGCATCCTGTAAGAAGCACTTAACGTTTGCTCCGCTCTAATCCCACACCCCGCTTAGATTCACAGGACCCACAGTTAACATCAACTAATCATTTCGTATCAAGTAAATCCATGGTAATCACTAGATGTAGGGTAAAAACGTTGCACTAGGTGACAAAGCTTAAGTGGACGAGTGCGTCATCCAACCGTTTTTTAAATACTGTTAGTGTCGGTGCAGAGATAACTGCTTCTGGGAGAGCATTCCACGGGTGACAGACACGAATGGAAAGGAATTTGCTGGCACTCCAGACGGCTCAACTGTTCTGCGAGTTTTAATGAGTGGCCCCTCAGGTTTGTATTGCTGCTGAGTTGCAGTAAAGGGCGACACACATGATGTGGGTCTCACTGAAGCTAGTATGCCATAATCAGGTCGCCTCGTAGTCTGCCATAGCTTCCACTGAACAATCCCAGTCGTTGCAGCCTCTCCTGGTAGGAACGATTCCGCATTCCAATTACGTTCTTAGATGCCCGACGTTGTGGCTGCTCCAGTGCATTAAGGTCGTGTTTCAGCCATGGATGCCAGGCTTGAATTTTGTATTCCACATTGGGGCGAACGTACGCACTGAGCATTTATCGAAATATGGAGCTGTTTATTTGTCCAAACGCCCGCCTCAATAGCCCCACGTGTTGGTTTCCGGTCTTCGAGTCCTTTTCGGATTGCCTGGAGCAACCCGTCATCTTGAACTAGGAGACCAATGTCACATTCGAGAGTCTTTCGTGTTAGGAGATTCGTTCCGAGTCGGTATGAGTAGCTGCTCTGATGTCAGATGGAAAGCACTTTGCATTTACTGACCTAGAAATAGTAAGTTTTTGGGTTGGCCATTGATATACCTTATCCAAGTCTCTCTGAAGCAGATGCGGGTCGGCGTTCGCCTGGATCCTGTTCCAAATCCTGTTATCATCGTCAAACATCAGGAACTTTGAAGTCGACCAACCATAGTCGTATCCTTGGACATTCGAGCCTCGTTTGACTCTGTCGATAGAATGTCTCTTTGGTACTGCTTAGTGAAGAGGGGAATACCTGAGAAGTACCTCAGCATTCTCCGTGCCATTTACCATCAAACTTCGGACCGCCTCCGAGGATGCGGAGACATTTCACTCTCTCTCAATATCACGTTCTGTGTTGGACAGGGTTGCTCAGCCTCTGCATTCTTTTTCAAATTCGCCATGGACGAGATCCTGGATACTCCTCTGGGAAAAGCTGAGTCCTGCGGTTTATATATATATATATATATATATATATATATATATATATATATATATATATATATATATATTGCATGCACGTTATCCTAAATTTTTACAGCAGTCCGTCGAACGTATTCCATGTAATATGCACTACATTCAGATGAAGCTAGATGCAAAACCCGTTGCAATTGGTCAAGCTCCGCTTATTCCGCCAGCAAAACGTCAAGCTGTCTCAGCGGCCCTGCAAGAGGCGCTAGCAAATGATTTGCTTGAACCCATCGACTGTTCTGCATTGGTGTATCCAATGGTAACTGTCCTTAAAAAAGATGACACAGTCAGAATATGCAACGATTTGCAGGGACTAAAGAAGCAGATCTTGGTCGAGCCATTCGTGTTGCAATCCAACGAAGAACTCACTGTACATTTAGCTGGTGCAACCGCTTTTTCCAGGATAGATTTGAAAAGCGCATTCTTCCACATAAGATTGACTAACCATTCGAATCGTCTTACTGCCTTCCTTACTACCGATGGCTTATTTCGACACAAAGTGTTACCAGTGGGTCAGAGTTCTGCGCCCGCTGCTTGCCATAAGTTTATGACTCACGTCTTGGCAGGTATTGAAGGGGAGGTTGCATATATGTATGATATCTGTGTTTTCGGCCGCTTACAAAAAGAGCACGTTGAAAGGGTACACAAATTATTTCGGCGTCTCAGTGATCTTGATTTACGTCTGAATGCAAAAATAGTCAGTTCAACGCCCCAGATTTAATTTCTGAGATACATCATAGTGCTTGGAGGCATTCGCCCAAGCGACACAAACATCTGGGTCATCGCAGAACCGCCCACACCCAAGAATGTGACAGAACTAAAATCCTTTGTGGGAATGTGTTCCTACAATCTGCGCTATGCGTAAAATTTTGCAACCCTAACAGATCCATTACGACGAGTAACAAAGAAAGGTGAATCGTTCACTTGGGGAAGCGAGCAGCAAAACTCTTTCAATGAACTGAGAAGAAGCGTTACATCTGCTACCTTAGTTGCCATTTTTCGCTGAATCATCCCGCACTTTCGTGTCGATTGATGAGTCTACTGTTGGTCTCGGTGTTGTTGTGTTACAGTTGTAAGACGGAGAGGAAAGATTAATAACTAAGCATCCTGGAAACTCTCAGATGCTGAGCGTCATTATTCATCTGGGAAGCAAAAAGCGCTCGCTTGTGTGTGGGCTTGTGAAAAATGGTATCTTTCCCTGTTGGGTTATCGTTTCACTCTACGAACTGATCACTCCACCCATACAGTCCTCCCCAACAATGGATCTAAAGGATTGCGTCCAAGGCGAATCGATCTTTTGGTATGCTAGACTTATTAACTACTATTTTAAAATTGTGTACCGGCCGGGTTTACAAAACCAGGTTGCTGATGGATTATCTCGCTTCCCCGTAGGACTGTATGATGATAAGTAGAGATCTAGATTCAGATTCAGATGGACTGGAAAGATAGGAAAGTCCCTTGAGTGTTCCTTCTTGAGCAAATCGTTGAGCCAGGAAATGATAAGGTGCTGGTTGTTGATAGATCTAAAACGAAACACCCGAAACACACCCTGATCAACCAATTGCTGCCCACGTTCCCTGCACTAGCAATCCGCGCTGTGTAGGTTACGTGAAGTAAGAGGCAGTAATACTTTCTAGCCATGGCTCCGAGCTACCAGCATCGACTATCAAGAAATTACGAAAATGCCAACGACCTGTTACTAAATCTATACAGTGAATATGTGCAACAACGATGGCCTAAAAGCAATAAAGTCCCCAGTGAGTTCATTCCGTATTACGCAATTCGAGATGAACTGTCAGTGAAAGATTGTTGTCTAATGCGTGGTTCGGTGATTATTGCTCCACGTCAGTTGGTAAACAAAATAACTGCTTGTGTACATGAGGGACACCCGGGTATCGTGCGGACATTTTTAGAGTTCCCTAGTGTCTAATGACTCTATGTCTATTCGTAGACGGTTGCAAATATATATATATATATATGTATATATATATTTATATACATATATATGTATATATATGGTTGGCGGCATCCGGTTTCGGATTTGCCTGTCACTGTGGCCAGCCACAGGACGCATGCGCCTACACATGGACCATAGATGGCTTGTGCTGCACCACCCACAGCTCCATTCACATACCTCATATCCGGTGTAAACCCGAAGGAATAAGACCGGGAGGCATGTGGATGTGAGCCACGTCTCATCAACGGAGTCAGCCCACACTACTTCACAGGCAAACACAAGCACAATGTATTTGGGGAATCAATCGCACACAAGGCGGTGGCTGGACCGTAGTCCGTTCCACACTGATTGCATGAAACCACCCTTTGATCCTAACACGGCCACAAGGACCTTGCACCCCGTCCCCTCCAGCAACGACCAACTGTCTCCTGGGGCCAGTATGGACGAGGTAGTGGGTAATAGACAGGTAGGCATCTTGTCAATATGCACATCACTAGCAGCCACACTGGGGATATCATACAACGGCCAATCAAGTGAGAGAGAGAGAGAGAGAGACAGAGAGAATAACGCGATTAATGCATAAGGAAACGGTGATATAAACCTTAAGTTAATGAGCATATGAAATAAGTTGTTTACAAATGAATCCTAGATAAGTTCACGAGGTAAGAAAGTATACTTTACGGAAATGCTACGCACACAAAAATGTTATGGAAATCGAATACAATTGTCTTAGGCGATGTGTGCAAGTTAATGGAATAGAGTACAGGTAGACATTTATATGAGAAAGAAAGGCATTAGGGCAAAATTGAAAAACACACCACCTGAAATAAAGAGACTTAGCATGCAAGTACGCGGTTAGTAAATCGAATGCAGCGTACCTACAAACGCTGCGCCAGTTCTGAATACTTCTCTGCAGGACCCGTCGTCGCTTCGGTAGTAGTTTCGAGTGGCCTCACTCATGGCCCACTAAGCCTGTCTGAATAAGGCACTCGCGACCGCATGTACTATAGCACAATGCGCTCGATGTCGCTGGAGAACAGTCCATCGGTGCTTGCCGCTTCCGCAATTGCCACTTCTTCTCTGCATGCATGAGGGCTTTCCCCTGCACCTCAGCAACTACCTTCGTGATCAGATCGCGCCATGAACCACGATCAACCGCCTTCGATTCCCATGATATGCAATCAAGATTAGAACGTGTGATGCTCATTTTAATCATATCCTGGTAACGTAACTTTAGTTTCCCCACGTGCCGCTTCCCATTACTCAGCTGACCATATAATAGCTGCTTCGGGATCCGCCGCGAATCCATACGCCACACATGACCGAGCCATGTCAGGTGTCTGAATAAAAGTATGCAGTCCACTGCATGCATCCCACTTCGGCGCAATAGGTAGCGCCTGAACTACCATCGACCGGCTTCCTCAGCGGTTCCAACCTCAGTCCATACACCGCCTTCAAGGAGTCAAAGAATTCCTTGTGTTGGCGGCGTTCGGCGTAGCATACCATCTGCTTCGCCTTCTCCGTCCACCATGCAATTTTTAATGCGACGGAGCTCTCGGGTCAGTCGCAGTCGAAGTTTGTGAAACTGATTGCTCTTTCCCAAGTCACTGGGTCTGCAACATGTGCAGCAAACGCTGAATTCTTCTCACACACCAATGCGCCGATCGTCGCATTGTTGTCATCAAACCAATCAGGCCGCTTACAGTTTACGCGCCCGATGGTCTCCTCCGCAGCAGCTGTCACCTGGTCGCGAATGTGGTGCCACGGGTCGCCCACTGTGGCTATGCAGTCCACATCACACAGGCGTACAGCCATCGCCTTCTCCAGCTCAGTACTTTTCGCCACAATAACGAGGAAGAGAATGTTAAATTTACGCCGATTCACGGCGGGAGTGCAATACATCGATTTACGAAAATATACGTACAGTTTGATCCGCACCAACTTGCGATCAGTGCCACACTCAGCTCCACGCAGTACACGTGTCATGCGCACTTCACGCATATCACGCTGACGTACGATGACATAGTCGAGCAGGTGAGCGTGACCACTCCGTGTCTGCGTCCAAGTTGTTATATCACTCGCACTCAGTGCAAACCGAGTGTTCGTGATCGTCAGGCCGTGAGTGGCACACAGTGAGAGCAGCTTGTCACCTTTCGCATTCGCTGAACCAATGCCATGCGCACCGATAACATCTGCCCACGCTGATGCATCACGCCCAACGCACGCGTTGAAATCACCCAGCAGAAATAGTCCGCCCCCTCGGCACAGTCCGTAGCACGCAGGATAGTTGAGTGCTGAATTGATCCCGCTCGTCATCAGAATACCACATGGTAGAACCGTACATGTTTTGTAAGGTGACAAACTTACATCTTCCTATTCGTAGGCGAACTGTCATCGGTCGCGCACTGATTCCTATTGGTTCACCCACCAGCTGGCCATGGAGGCGATCGGATATTCCAAATCCGATCCCATGTTCACGTGGTGCTGAGGCGGCGTTGCCTACCCAGTAGAACGTGTAGCCAGCACCTGCTTCGTGCAACTTACCTTGCTCAGCGAGCCGAGTTTCACTGAGCGCCGCAATATCGATGTTGTAGCGCGCCAGCCCCATTGCGACCAGTGCAGTGCGTCGCTCCGGGCGCTCGCTGGAGTTCCGGTCCAGTAGTGTGCGCACGTTCTTGCACCCGATGCTGAGTGCTTTGCGCGCAGGCATACGATTGCATTGGTGGGCAATCGCACGCGGGGCGGTCGTTGTGCTTCGGAGGTTTGCTTGAGGGACTCCGCCCGGAGCCTTTGGCTCAATAGCCTGACCCACAAGGCAGTGGAGAGCAGATCCAGCTCGGGAATGTGATTGCAGAGACAGATTGGGATCTGCTTGACGGCCGTCACAAGCAGCCTTGGAGGTTCTAGAACGTTTTATATGTTTTGCGACCGTAATTGGATACGCACCTGCGACCACGGCCAGACGCAGGTGGGTTTTTGGCGGGTTTGCACCAGTTTGACCAGGGGGTGCCTGGCTTGAGGCGGGCAGAAGCAAACCATTGAACACCCGGAGGTGTCCTCCCACCGTCAGAGACAATGCGTGGCACTCGTGCTCTACGCCAATCGAGCTGTGAGCTTATAACACGTAGACCTGTTGTCTGCCATGGCTAGGTTTGCGGGAAGAGGGCATCGACCACTTCCTAACCTCCGAAGAGGATGAACCAGGATACTGCCAGAGCGCTCACACGTGACAGGAGAACGACTCGGATCCTCATCCAAAGCGTTCGATTAAATGAACACCCGAAAGGCAGCGGGTCTAGCACATGGTCAGTTCACTGACTCATGTGGATTGGTGTCCTGGATCTTAGCAGGGTGAAGGGCGAAACCGAACTCCCACCCAGCGGTCGAGAAGAGGAAGCGCCCAGGATATGAGCAAATGATACAATAGTAGCAGCACTGGGTAGACCATCTGTCAGGATCTAGCCACCACCAGCCTCAGCGCACCATAGGCTCTCCCTCCCTATATATATATATATATATATATATATATATATATATATATATATATATATATATATATATATATATATGCATATATATATATATATATATGCATATATATATGGTTGGCGGCATCCGGTTTCGGATTTGCCTGTCACTGTGGCAAGCAACAGGACGCTTGCGCCTACAGAGGGACGATGGATGGCTTGTGCTGCACCACCCACAGCTCCATCCACACACCTCATATCCGGTGTAAACCCGAAGGAATAAGACCGGGAGGTATGCGGATGGGAGCCACCTTTCATCAACGGAGCAGGCCCACACTGCTTCACATATACATACACAAGCACGCTGTATTTTGGAATCAAGCGCACAGAAGGCGTTGGATGGACCGTAGTCCGTTCCACACTGATTGCATGAAACCACTTTTTATCCTAACACGGCGACAAGGACCACGTACCCCGTCCACTCCAGCCACGACCAATCGTTTCCTAAAGCCAGTATGGAAGAGATAGTGGGTAATAGACAGGTAGGCACCTTGTCAACATGCACATCAAGCACACCCACACCTGGGATATCAAACAACAGCCAATCATTCGAAATGCCGATATCGAATAAAGTAAACGCATATGACGACATAAATACTCGCTAAATGATCACATAGAAGAAATTGGTTATAAGTGAATCCGTGCTAAGTACAAAATGCCCGAAATTTGTTCAAAAAATACCGCACGATTAAATTACGCAAGTTTACCACCATTTGCGTGAGTGACGTGTGCAATTTGGGAGAAGATTATCAAGTACGCAGAACAAACCAAATAACATGTAATGAATTTTGTCCACAATAATATATATATATATATATATATATATATATATTCCTTCGCTTACACTTTCAACAGCTAAGCAAATGGTGATGTCCACGTAATCGGCTTTGTTACTGTTTCAATATTTCTTACAAACAGCAGGAAGCGGCTAGTTGCAGTTAACCTCTCCAAAACGGATATTAGGCCTCTATTGGGACGTAATGCCATGGTGGCATTGAACGTATCACCATGTGGCACCCCGATGACCATTGCCAGCGTCAACTTTCATTCGTTAGGTTCCAGTTACCCAAATCTCTTTCTTTCGGATATTGGTAGAGTCGCAAAAGCAATGCACCGCATTCGGTTGAGTGTGGATTCCACCCCGTTTGGCATTTTCCAACCTGGACCTGTACTTCTGACCAAGCGAGAGGTTTTGTCGCAAGTGTTGAAAAATATGGTCACGGAAGACTTGATATAACCCATACAGTGGTCTGAACGGTTTCATCTACTAGTTGCGGTTCACAAGAAAGATGGCTCTATTCGTCTATGCACCAGCTTTCGAGAGCTTAATCGGCATATAATTGTGCACAAGTTCACCCTGCCTATGATCGACGAGTTGCTGGTTAGGCTTTTAAACGCCCAAGTTCTCTCCAAGCTGCATATTCGCAGTGCATACTACCACATGCCAGTGACACAAGGTTGTCGACATTTGACAGCTTTCCTCACGCAAAATGATTTACATCAATCCAAAGTGCCACCAATGGGACTTAGTTGTTCCCAGCAGCTTGGCAGATATTTGTTACTCTATCGTTATCAGATCTCAAAGGATGTGTTGTGTATATGGATGGTATCTGTGTCTTTGGTAGTAACCCCACCGAACATCAGGAAAACCTTCCCAATGGCCTGCATAGACTGATTGAACTAAACCTCCGTCTGAATACCAGCATATGCCAATTCGCTGCAATGGAGGTCGAGTTTAGTGGACATGTTATTTCTACCTCGGGTATTTAGCCTAATGGGCAGAACACCAGAGCCATTCGCGATTATCCAAAACAATGCAATGTTACACAGATGAAACAGTTCTTGGGTCTGTGTTCTTACTACCTTTGACATTGACAGAATTTTGCGACCATTGCCGAGTCGTTGCGGAGGTTGACGCGCCAAAACCAGGAGTTTCGTTGGGTCAATGGACAAGACAATTCTTACATGACCATACCAGCGATGATTGAATCAACTCATACGGTGATGATCTTCATTGAGCAATGTCCAACTTTCATTTCAACGGATGCTTCAGATGTTGGCTTGAGTACAGATTTGTTGCAGCTGCGGATGACGAGGAAGAAGTGATTGCGTACGCATCGCGTACTTTGTCAGATACTGAAAGAAATTATTCCACCGGCGAGATGGAGGCACTCGTATGCGTCTGAGCTTGTGAGAAATAACCCTTTTACTTGTTCGGACGTCGATTCACTTTTCGCACCGATCATACTGCTATTACAATGCTACTAAAAGGTGGTAAGCAAGGACAAAAGTCAATACGCTTGAGCCGTTGGTACTCAAGTAATTTAAACTATGGTTTTGAAGTAAAATGCATTTCACGGTGCATTAAGCAGCATGCAGAGACCCTGTCGAGACTCCCACTGTCCAACGTAGGGGAAAAGGAGGACTTAGAGGAGGTAAAAATGATATCGCAGCACGCAGACGGAACACCTACAATAACGGCTCGTGTACACTGGGCCGAAGCCGTTGATTGTGGGAAAGCAGTGGACGTGCTGTTTATTGACTTTTCCAAAGCTTTTGACACCGTTCCACATTCGCGGCATTTTCACAAGCTGAATTCCTTTGGTATTTCTGGACCAGTCTTACGATGGATTTCAGCTTTCCTAATCGGAAGGGAAATGTGTGTGCGGGTGGGTCCAAGCCTGTCCTTCCGCCAATGTGTTCTCAGTGGCGTGCCGCAAGGTTCGGTTCTTGGCCCCCTTCTCTTCACTTTATACGTTAATGACCTACCTGATGAATTGGGTGTGCCATCCCTAATGTTTGCAGATGACTTGAAACTCTAGTTCACGATAGACGAGCCGATTGGTCCACTGACCCTACAGGAGGCTCTGGATAGACTTTGGGACTGGTCAATTTTGTGGCAGTTGCCAGTTAATTTAGGGAAATGTTCCGTTTTACGCGTTGGTCTGAAAGACCCGCCAACGCGTTATTTGCTTGGCGGCAACGAGGTACCACGAGTTCAACTTCAATCTGACCTCGGTGTTTTGCTGTCATCTGACTTCAAGTCCAGTGAACACTGGAAGACAGCTGCCCGTAAAGGCTTCAACATATTGTGGATGATCCGCAGGTCATTCGGGATCATGACCACCGACATGTTTGTTAGACTATTTTCGGCTTTTGTAAGGCCGCACTTGGAATACTGCGTCCAGGCTTGTACTCCATGCCTGGTTCGTGATAAGATGGCAGTTGAACGAGTCCTGCCGTCCGGGACGAAAATGATGTACGACTTAAAGAAGCTGACGTACCCGGAGAGGCTACGTAAGTTGGATATGTTTTCCATGTATTACAGGCGACTTCGGGGCGACTTGGTCCTTACATATCGTATATTGATGGCTCAGATTGGTCCTGATTTGACTGGACTGTTTCGCCCAACTCGAATGCCAACCCTTCGTGGCCAGCCATTAAAGTTGCACAAACCCCGGTCTGACCGGGTTTGGGCAACTTTTAGATTATCGCGTAGGGTTATATCTTATTGGAACACATCGCCTGCAGACGTCGTGATGGCACCGACGTTGAAAGAGTTCGAGCATCGACTTGACGCTCTCGGTCTGCAGTTTAAACTCTTCCTCTTCGTGTCTTAAACTTTTCTTCGTCTACTACGGCTTACGCTTCTTTAACTCATTTTAACTTACATCTTAATATTGCCTACGATATTCGATTAGCTTGTCTTCTCCTCTGTTGTCTTTACTGACACTACTGTTTTCTTTTATTCTTCACGTGGCCGGCACAGCGGGGACTGCTAGTGCAGGACACGCGGGCATTGTTTGGTTGACCATATGAATCATGTGTGTTGATTTGGCTCTCCTTTGGCACATCAAGACACCGCTTTCCCTGTTGGATCAACGACGTTTTCAAAGGTGGAACATTCGAGGGATTCTCCTACTGTTCCGGTCCCAATTGAACTTGAACTTGAACATTTGACCCGAAACGAGCGCACACTGACCAACACCCTATCCTAGCGAAGCTTCGGGGTACATATCGTCTTCATGGGTCAGTTCTACTAAGATCCAACCTGAGGTACTTCCACACTATACCCTACATCATGAGCTTTCTACTGTGAAAAGCTGCATTCTTATATGCGAGCAGTTCGTGGTCACTGCAACCCTTATTCCTATGGTGGTTACATGTGCACATGAAGATCATCCAGGGATTGTGCGAACAAAAGCTGGCATACGACAATACTTTTGGTGGCCGTAGTTGAATTCCAGCGTCGAGGCTTTCATTGGGGGAAAGTTACGGCTGCCAACAATCAGATAAGAGTGCGAGGCCCCTGAATGTTCCAGTCCAACTTATTACGTACCCAATGAAGCCAGGGGCAAAAATTGTCATCGATGTTATGGGCTCGTTTGCCAATGCACACCCACAGAAGCGAAACGTGCTAGTGGCTACATGTTTCTACAGCAAATCGCCAGAGGATATTCTATGCAGGTACAGGAGTACAGCCGTCATGATAAATTGACTCCGTTGTTTGTTTGCAAGGTACGGTTTGCCAGAAGAAATAGTCACTGATAACGTCCCACAGTTTCGAAGTAACGAGTATGCTGAATTCGCAAGCGCAATGGTATCAGACACGCGAGGATTGTACCTTATACTCCTGCAACGAATGGACTCCTCGCACGACTTAATTGTAGTTTGAAGGAATCTCTACAAGCCCTTCGGCTTTCGGGAGAATCCTGGGATGATGCGTTGCTATCTGCATTGGAGGTATACAGAACCACACCACATACTGCAAAGGCAACGACCCTCTGGAAGCTAATGCTAGGGCGAACAATTCGAACTCAGTTGAAAGCAACTTTTACATCAGAAGAAACCGCCGATCACAGAGAATACGAAAGACGGGTTGTTTACCAGCCTAAATATAGACGCGTTGGGAGAACGTATCCTTCAGGGATATTTGTTCCTGTGAGACTACCCTATTCCCGGAAATGAGCTAATATGTTCCGACCTCCGACCCGTGCGAAATCTGTGTGCTCGCCAGGAACTTACAAGTTGGCTGATGGAACAAAACTGAGTGTAAGACGGCTGCAAATAGCGCTTTCCCAACGTGCTATTGAACCGACGAACACACATACACTACAGCGCTCGGTATAAACTAACGCAAACTTACTACGTTCCGGTCGGATACGTCGCCCTGGCTACAGATAGACTTTAACGGATAATATCGTATGGCAATTCTTCGAGGTGCTGACATTAAATTATATCGTTCATGGACATGTAGTGCTTATAATTATCCCAACAGGAGGGGACAATGACGTGTTCAAATACCTTGCTTTGTTTTTGCCCTCCATTCGCTTATCCTACTCACGCTTCTATTTAGCACTCGTTGGCCAGTCATGTGAACTTACGTTTGATTGATTGCAGCTCGAAGGTCTATCTAGTTTACCCGACGAACGAAATGTTTCCCGTGGGAGCCGTTGCTTTACAAATGTTATACAACAATTTCCCTACAAAAATTTTAACAAAGCAAGTACAACGAACATTACTGCGGAATAGTCTGAAGTCAGTATATTTCGTGTATTCACTTCAGCTGCTTACTTACAATAGGCGAAAATTGCGAACGTTTAGGAATAATAAGTCAATACCAGAAGTTGATATTTAGTTGCGTTGGTTTGCCTGCCTTGCCTCACCAAGGCGAAGCAAAATTGGCCACAAAATCGGGTTGTTTACATAGTACCTAGAAAAATCCCATTTAAGTCGTGAGAACATAAGACCATCTGGTGAGTAATTACTTTCAATGATTCCTCATGAGTTAGACTTCAAACGCCGGATGGCGGAAGCCTCAGCAAAACCCAACAACTTGGGCTTGCCCGGTCTGTTGATCACCTTGAATGCTTAGCGGAAGATTCTGGCACATTGAGCAGTCGAATAAGTGCCGGGCAATGGAGCTGGTAGATAATGTTGCGCCACGGAGAGTAAGGTTCCGCAGGACGTGTTCTGAAATCGGAGTGGATAACCTCCTCTCTGTCCGGCCAATGTACAGGCTACAAAGGAGAAGAAAATGACAGGCGCTTCTGCTGTCGCTTACGACATGCTACAAAGAGCTGTTACTATACAGCTGAGCACATGTTGCTCTACAGAACCAAAAAGCTACTACATTAAGTCAATTTGGACAAGCCTCATGTGTTTACCAGTTTAATCGTAATTGTAAGGAATGTCTATCTTGCTAAGGTAGGTTGTCGGAAGGTAACGTTCAGTGCACAAGAGCGTTGCCAATAATCCTTCTGCCACTATCTGGGATAACACAAAGCACCTACTGCACACACCTTGCTCAGGCCAGTTAGGCCTGTCGAAGCACCACCATAATTCTACCGCAGTAGCCAGGTTATGAGGCACTGCTGTTTCGATTTTGCACACCTGTCTCCATTCCAACCAGCCATACAAAGCGTACGTATCGATCGATGGACTTGCGTTGTGGCGTGCCGTATGTTTACTCCAACCCAGCCATCCGCGCTTGCTTCAGCATTTCCACGATGGACCACACTGGCAAGTACACATGTACTCACATGCATGCATACGGTCGTTCTACACCCATGTGCGGATGTGACATTTTGAGACAGACCAACATCTACTATTGGACAGTTGACAATTTAGTGCGCTCCACCTGACACTCGAAGGAATGACCCTTCGTCACGCGTTAACAGAGTAGAGTGATCAGAGTATTGGGACAGGCTGTATATGATGTGTAGTAGAGCTAATTGAGAGCTTTGGACCATTTGCGACCATGTTTCGCGAGGAGGGCTCTGCAGCCGTTGCTGATAGCAACGATGCAATAACACGTAACGAATATATGTACCGGAGCTCGCCTTTTCACTGTTCTTTCCAGATAGCTGAACAACACTCCAACTAAATGTCGTTTTGGAAATGTTTAGGTGTTGCTCTTTCCTACAATGTCACAACACAACCATGCTTCCGTCCTTCTTTTACTCAGCAGGTAGTGATAGCCTGAGCTGAGGTGGAATTCAGGGTCTATTAGTTTACGGCTGTTGCCCTGAACACTATACTACTGAGATCCGTGAGCAACGCTTGGCACAGCGGAAAGGAATTCAACGTGGAATTGGGGAACCCGCTATGTGGTTGGGTTGTGACACGCAGTTTCTAATGAAACTTGATTCACTTTGAGTCAAATCTCAGACATTTCAATCGCAAGGATCGTATCCGCAATGGGACTGTTTCATTGTTGCTTCTCTTAACACTTGCATACCACGACAGCCGTTTCTGAGACTGAGACTGAGACTGTATTTAAGAGCAAGTAGAAATCTTTCTGTACAACTCCGTTGAATTAAGAAAAATCAAAAACATTTAGTTGTGAATCATCAGTTCTTGTGTCTGGTCCGTTAATCGTTTATTCTTGTTCGGTTAGGAATTCGTATTGGTGTCATTATTTCCGGGCATAGGATTTTTCTTTTGGCATTGCATGTGCATCGTTTCACAAAGCACAGGTTTCCGAAATAATCGTTTATACGGGTTTTAAAACACTTCACAGAATCGGCCTCTATTACTCCTTCTGGTAATGTATTCCATAAGTTTAGATTCTTCGTTCTATACAAAGCTGATGTTCTACTTTGTTTATGCAGAGGACCCTGAGTTTGTGACGGTGTCCTCGGATGTTACAGGGTTCCCGCAGGTGAAATATTGGCCGCAGTACGGGGAAGTGATGCAAGTGTAGTACCCGATGGGCTATAATAAGGCCAACTCTTATTCGGCGATAGGATAGTGTGTTGAGTCCTCTAGAGAGCTTCTACGTGGACAACTTCGAGGTGTTGATAAACGCCGGTAGCTCAGTGAATGTATGGTGGAGTTTCGCAGATGATCCGTTTGCGAAAGTAAGAGGGTTATGGAAGAGGACATGCTAAATCACAATGACCAGTGAGCAAACTTTGCTGTAAATTTGACGACGTGCAGTTGTACAGTACGGTTCCTAGACCGCGTAGACATGGAGGAAAGTTTATACAACATTCCATCTTAAGTCAGCAGACACCGAAGGTATACTTCATTATGTTTTAGGTCACCCGAAACATGTTTCCACGGGTATATCCGTAACGGTGTTCCACAGGGCATAGACGCTGTACATAACGGAAGTGAATAGAAGGGTTTCAGTAAATTTACTGGACAGCGGTTATGCGCGAGGTCTAGTTAAACTTCAGTCACAAATTGTGTAAAAGCCACAGGTATGATCCCCAACACAATGGATATGGACAGTATGAATTCCTTACAAGAAAGGAACGGCGGAGGCGATTCGGAGGACACTGAACAACGGGGCATCTAAGGGTGATCTTTCCGCACCGCCGAGATTTACACTCAACGCTGTTGCGCTTGACGAAGCCCTTTCCCACATATTGGATTGCCAATTTTGTGTACAAAAGCAATCGTAAAAGCTGTCCACCCCTATACCTTGTTCAATCAGTGAGTAAGGTACGAACCCGGAACCTACAACACAAAATGGTATTTTGCGACCGCCGAGAAATGAGCTTTAATACAGAGATCTGTGCAAGATTTTGCCGTGACTATTCATGCGATGCAAATCAGAAATCAGGCCCACTTAAATAATGTCCATATAGTTAGGAGTTTTGTGGTCGAAGGCCCAGAGATTAATTGCTGAAGCTAAGTGAGAAGTGCAGCTCTCATATGGATGAGGATAGGC
>OX104062.1:46175280-46208516 GCA_944474145.2 Dicrocoelium dendriticum
GCCGATTCTGTGAAGTGTTTTAAAACCCGTATAAACGATTATTTCGGAAACCTGTGCTTTGTGAAACGATGCACATGCAATGCCAAAAGAAAAATCCTATGCCCGGAAATAATGACACCAATACGAATTCCTAACCGAACAAGAATAAACGATTAACGGACCAGACACAAGAACTGATGATTCACAACTAAATGTTTTTGATTTTTCTTAATTCAACGGAGTTGTACAGAAAGCTTTCTACTTGCTCTTAAATACAGTCTCAGTCTCAGTTTCAGAAACGGCTGTCGTGGTATGCAAGTGTTAAGAGAAGCAACAATGAAACAGTCCCATTGCGGATACGATCCTTGCGATTGAAATGTCTGAGATTTGACTCAAAGTGAATCAAGTTTCATTAGAAACTGCGTGTCACAACCCAACCACATAGCGGGTTCCCCAATTCCACGTTGAATTCCTTTCCGCTGTGCTAAGCTTTGCTCACGGATCTCAGTAGTATAGTGTTCAGGGCAACAGCCGTATACTAATAGACCCTGAATTCCACCTCAGCTCAGGCTATCACTACCTGCTGAGTAAAAGAAGGACGGAAGCATGGTTGTGTTGTGACATTGTAGGAAAGAGCAACACCTAAACATTTCCAAAACGACATTTAGTTGGAGTGTTGTTCAGCTATCTGGAAAGAACAGTGAAAAGGCGAACTCCGGTACATATATTCGTTACGTGTTATTGCATCGTTGCTATCAGCAACGGCTGCAGAGCCCTCCTCGCGAAACATTGTCGCAAATGGTCCAAAGCTCTCAATTAGCTCTACTACACACCATATACAGCCTGTCCCAATACTCTGATCACTCTACTCTGTTAACGCGTGACGAAGGGTCATTCCTTCGAGTGTGAGGTGGAGCGCACTAAATTAGCAACTGTCCAATAGTAGATGTTGGTCTATCTCAAAATGTCACACCCGCACATGGGTGTAGAACGACCGTATGCATGCATGTGGGTACATGTGTACTTGCCAGTGTCGTCCATCGTGGAAATGCTGAAGCATACGCGGATGGCTGGGTTGGAGTAAACATACAGCACGCCACAAGGCAAGTCCATCGATCAATACATACGCTTTGTATGACTGGTTGGAATGGAGACAGGTGTGCATAATCGAAACAGCAGTGCCTCATAACCTGGCTACTGCGGTAGAATTATGGTGGTGCTTCGACAGGCCTAACTGGCCTGAGCAAGGTGTGTGCAGTAGGTGCTTTGTGTTATCCCAGATAGTGGCAGAAGGATTATTGGCAACGCTCTTGTGCACTGAACGTTACCTTCCGACAACCTACCTTAGCAAGATAGACATTCCTTACAATTACGATTAAACTGGTAAACACATGAGGCTTGTCCAAATTGACTTAATGTAGTAGCTTTTTGGTTCTGTAGAGCAACATGTGCTCAGCTGTATAGTAACAGCTCTTTGTAGCATGTCGTAAGCGACAGCAGAAGCGCCTGTCATTTTCTTCTCCTTTGTAGCCTGTACATTGGCCGGACAGAGAGGAGGTTATCCACTCCGATTTCAGAACACATTCCGCGGAACCTTACTCTCCGTGGCGCAACATTATCTACCAGCTTCATTGCCCGGCACTTATTCGACTGCTCAACGTGCCAGAATCTTCCGCTAAGCATTCAAGATGATCAACAGACCGGGCAAGCCCAAGTTGTTGGGTTTTGCTGAGGCTTCCGCCATCCGGCGTTTGAAGTCTAACTCATGAGGAATCATTGAAAGTAATTACTCACCAGATGGTCTTACGTTCTCGCGACTTAAATGGGAATTTTCTAGTTACTATGTAAACTACCCGATTTTGTGGCCAATCTTGCTTCGGCTTGGTGAGGCAAGACAGGCAAACCAACGCAACTAAACATCAACTTCTGGTATGGACTTATTATTCCTAAACGTTCGCAATTTTCGCCTATTGTAAGCAAGCAGCTGAAGTGAATACACGAAATATACTGACTTCAGACTATTCCGCAGTAATATTCGTTGTACTTGCTTTGTTAAAATTTTTGTAGGGAAATTGTTGTATAACATTTGTAAAGCAACAGCTCCCACGGGAAACATTTCGTTCGCTGGGTAAACTCGATAGACCTTCGAGCTGCAATCAATCAAACGTAAGTTCACATGACTGGCCAACGAGTGCTAAATAGAATCGTGAGTAGGATAAGCGAATGGATGGCAAAAACAAAGCAAGGTATCTGAACACGTCATTGTCCCCTCCTGTTGGGATAATTGTAAGCACTACATGTTCATGAACGATATAATTTAATGTCAGCACCTCGAAGAATTGCCATACGATATTATCCGTTAAAGCCTATCTGTAGTCAGGGCGACGTATCCGACCGGAACGTAGTAAGTTTGCGTTAGTTTATACCGAGCGCTGTAGTGTATGTGTGTTCGTCGGTTCAATAGCACGTTGGGAAAGCGCTATTTGCAGCCGTCTTACACTCAGTTTTGTTCCATCAGCCAACTTGTAAGTTCCTGGCGAGCACACAGATTTCGCACGGGTCGGAGGTCGGAACATATTAGCTCATTTCCGGGAATAGGGTAGTCTCACAGGAACAAATATCCCTGAAGGATACGTTCTCCCAACGCGTCTATATTTAGGCTGGTAAACAGCCCGTCTTTCGTATTCTCTGTGATCGGCGGTTTCTTCTGATGTAAAGGTTGCTTTCAACTGAGTTCGAATTGTTCGCCTTTGCATTAGCTTCCAGAGGGTCGTTGCCTTTGCAGTATGTGGTGTGGTTCTGTATACCTCCAATGCAGATAGCAACGCATCATCCCAGGATTCTCCCGAAAGCCGAAGGGCTTGTAGAGATTCCTTCAAACTACAATTAAGTCGTGCGAGGAGTCCATTCGTTGCAGGAGTATAAGGTACAATCCTCGCGTATCTGATACCATTGCGCTTGCGAATTCAGCATACTCGTTACTTCGAAACTGTGGACCGTTATCAGTGACTATTGCTTCTGGCAAACCGTACCTTGCAAACAAACAACGGAGTCAATTTATCATGACGGCTGTACTTACGTACCTGCATAGAATATCCTCTGGCGATTTGCTGTAGAAACATGTAGCCACTAGCACGTTTCGCTTCTGTGGGTGTGCATTGGCAAACGAGCCCATAACATCGATGACAATTTTTGCCCCTGGCTTCATTGGGTACGTAATAAGTTGGACTGGAATATTCAGGGGCCTCGCACTCTTATCCGATTGTTGATAGGCGTAACTTTCCCTCAATGAAAGCCTCGAGGCTGGAATTCAACTACGGCCACCAAAAGTATTGTCGTATGCCAGCTTTTGTTCGCACAATCCCTGGATGATCTTCATGTGCACATGTAACCACCATAGGAATAAGGGTTGCAGTGACCACGAACTGCTCGCATATAAGAATGCAGCTTTTCATAGTAGAAAGCTCATGATGTAGGGTATAGTGTGGAAGTACCTCAGGTTGGATCTTAGTAGAACTGACCCATGAAGACGATATGTACCCCGAAGCTTCGCTAGGATAGGGTGTTGGTCAGTGTGCGCTCGTATCGGGTCAAATGTTCAAGTTCAAGTTCAATTGGGACCGGAACAGTAGGAGAATCCCTCGAATGTTCCACCTTCGAAAACGTCGTTGATCCAACAGGGAAACCGGTGTCTTGATGTGCCAAAGGAGAGCCAAATCAACACACATGATTCATATGGTCAACCAAACAATGCCCGCGTGTCCTGCACTAGCAGTCCCCGCTGTGCCGACCACATGAAGAATAAAAGAAAACAGTAGTGTCCGTAAAGACAACAGAGGAGAAGACAAGCTAATCGAATATCGTAGGCAATATTAAGATGTAAGTTAAAATGAGTTAAAGAAGCGTAAGCCGTAGTAGACGAAGAAAAGTTTAAGACACGAAGGGGAAGACTTTAAACTGCAGACCGAGAGCGTCAAGTCCATGCTTGAACTCTTTCAACGTCGGTGCCATCACGACGTCTGCAGGCAATGTGTTCCAATAAGTTATAACCCTACGCGATAACCATAAAGTTGCCCAAACCCGGCCAGACCAGGGTTTGCGCAACTTTAATGGGTGGCCACGAAGGGTTGGCATTCGAGTTGGGCGAAACAGTCCAGTCAAATTAGGACCAATCTTATCCATCAATATACGATATATAAGGACCAAGTCGCCCCGAAGTCGCCTGTAATACATGGAAAACATATCCTACTTACGTAGCCTCTCCGGGTACGTCAGCTTCTTTAAGTCGTACACCACTTTCGTCCCGGACGGCAGGACTCGTTCAACCGCCATCTTATCACGAACCAGGCATGGAGGACAAGCCTGGACGCAGTATTCCAAGTGCGGCCTTACAAAAGCCGAAAATAGTCTAACAAACCTGTCGGTGGTCATGATCCCGAATGACCTGCGGATCATCCACAACATGTTGAAGCCTTTACGGGCAGCTGTCTTCCAGTGTTCACTGGACTTGAAGTCAGATGACAGCAAAACACCGAGGTCAGATTGGAGTTGAACTCGTGGTACCTCGTTGCCGCCAAGCAAATAACGCGTCGGCGGGTCATTCGGACCAACGCGTAAAACGGAACATTTCCCTAAATTAACTGGCAACTGCCACAAAGTTGAATAGTCCCAAAGTCTATCCAGAGCCTCCTGTAGGGTCAGTGGACCAATCGGCTCGTCTATCGTGAACCAGAGTTTCAAGTCATCCGCAAACATTAGGGATGGCACACCCAATTCATCAGGTAGGTCATTAACGTATAAAGTGAAGAGAAGGGGGCCAAGAACCGAACCTTGCGGCACGCCACTGAGAACACATTGGCGGAAGGACAGGCTTGGACCCACCCGCACACACATTTCCCTTCCGATTAGGAAAGCTGAAATCCATCGTAAGACTGGTCCAGAAATACCAAAGGAATTCAGCTTGTGAAAATGCCGCGAATGTGGAACGGTGTCAAAAGCTTTGGAAAAGTCAATAAACAGCACGTCCACTGCTTTCCCACAATCAACGGCTTCGGCCCAGTGTACACGAGCCGTTATTGTAGATGTTCCGTCTGCGTGCTGCGATATCATTTTTACCTCCTCTAAGTCCTCCTTTTCCCCTACGTTGGACAGTGGGAGTCTCGACAGGGTCTCTGCATGCTGCTTAATGCACCGTGACATGCATTTTACTTCAAAACCATAGTTTAAATTACTTGAGTACCAACGGCTCAAGCGTATTGACTTTTGTCCTTGCTTACCACCTTTTAGTAGCATTGTAATAGCAGTATGATCGGTGCGAAAAGTGAATCGAGGTCCGAACAAGTAAAAGGGTTATTTCTCACAAGCTCAGACGCATACGAGTGCCTCCATCTCGCCGGTGGAATAATTTCTTTCAGTATCTGACAAAGTACGCGATGCGTACGCAATCACTTCCTCCTCGTCATCCGCAGCTGAAACAAATCTGTACTCAAGCCAACATCTGAAGCATCCGTTGAAACGAAAGTTGGACATTGCTCAATGAAGATCATCACCGTATGAGTTGATTCAATCATCGCTGGTATGGTCATGTAAGAATTGTCTTGTCCATTGACCCAACGAAACTCCTGGTTTCGGCGCGTCAACCTCCGCAACGACTCGGTAATGGTCGCAAAATTCTGTCAATGTCAAAGGTAGTAAGAACACAGACCCAAGAACTGTTTCATCTGTGTAACATTGCATTGTTTTGGATAATCGCGAATGGCTCTGGTGTTCTGCCCATTAGGCTAAATACCCGAGGTAGAAATAACATGTCCACTAAACTCGACCTCCATTGCAGCGAATTGGCATATGCTGGTATTCAGATGGAGGTTTAGTTCAATCAGTCTATGCAGCAAATTAGGAAGGTTTACCTGATGCTCGGTGGGGTTACTACCAAAGACACAGCTATCATCCATATACACAACACATCCTTTGAGATCTGATAACGATAGAGTAACAAATATCTGCCAAGCTGCTGGGAACAACTAAGTCCCATTGGTGGCACTTTGGATTGATGTAAATCATTTTGCGTGAGGAAAGCTGTCAAATGTCGACAACCTTGTGTCACTGGCATGTGGTTGTATGCACTGCGAATATGCAGCTTGGAGAGAACTTGGGCGTTTAAAAGCCTAACCAGCAACTCGTCGACCATAGGCAGGGTGAACTTGTGCACAATTATATGCCGATTAAGCGCTCGAAAGCCGGTGCATGGATGAATAGAGCCATCTTTCTTTTGAACGGCAACTAGTAGATGAAACCGTTCAGAACACTGTTTGGGTTTTATCAAGTCTTCCGTGACCATATTTTTCAACACTTGCGACAAAACCTCTCGCTTGGTCAGAAGTACAGGTCCAGGTTGGAAAATGCCAAACGGGGTGGAATCCACACTCAATCGAATGCGGTGCATTACATTTGGCATTCTACCAATATCCAGAAAAAAGAGATTTGGGTAACTGGAACCAAACGAATGAAAGTTGACGCTGGCAATGGTCATCCGGGTGCCACATGGCGATACGTTCAATGCCACCATGGCATTACGTCCCAATAGAGGCCTAATATCCATTTTGGAGAGGTTAACTGCAACTAGCCGCTTCCTGCTGTTTGTAAGAAATATTGAAACAGTAACAAAGCCGATTACGTGGACATCACCATTTGCTTAGCTGTTGAAAGTGTAAGCGAAGGAATATATATATATATATACATATAATGTGGACAAAATTCATTACATGTTATTTGGTTTGTTCTGCGTACTTGATAATCTTCTCCCAAATTGCACACGTCACTCACGCAAATGGTGGTAAACTTGCATAATTTAATCGTGCGGTATTTTTCGAACAAATTTCGGGCATTTTGTACTTAGCACGGATTCACTTATAACCAATTTCTTCTATGTGATCATTTAGCGAGTATTTATGTCGTCATATGCGTTGACTTTATTCGATATCGGCATTTCGAATGATTGGCTGTTGTTTGATATCCCAGGTGTGGGTGTGCTTGATGTGCATGTTGACAAGGTGCCTACCTGTCTATTACCCACTATCTCTTCCATACTGGCTTTAGGAAACGATTGGTCGTGGCTGGAGTGGACGGGGTACGCGGTCCTTGTCGCCGGGTTAAGATAAAAAGTGGTTTCATGCAATCAGTGTGGAACGGACTACGGTCCATCCAACGTCTTCTGTGCGCTTGATTCCAAAATACAGCGTGCTTGTGTATGTATATGTGAAGCAGTGTGGGCCTGCTCCGCAGATGAAAGGTGGCTCCCATCCGCATACCTCCCGGTCTTATTCCTTCGGGTTTACACCGGATATGAGGTGTGTGGATGGAGCTGTGGGTGGTGCAGCACAAGCCATCCATCGTCCCTCTGTAGGCGCAAGCGTCCTGTTGCTTGCCACAGTGACAGGCAAATACGAAACCGGATGCCGCCAACCATATATATATGCATATATATATATATATATATATATATATATATATATATATATAATGATTTGGCGGCGTCCGTATCCGGATTTGCCTGTCACTGTGACGTCCATGGGGACAGTCACAGGACGCCTGCGCCTACAACGGGGACCATGGGTGGCTTGCGCTGCACCACCAATAGTTCCACCCACACACCCCATATCCAGTGTAAACCCGAAGGAATAAGACCGGGAGGATGCGGATGGGAGCCACGTTCCATCAACGGAGCCGGCCCACACTCCTTCAAAATGCAGATGGGAAGCATTCCGGCCTAATTGGGAAACCATACACACCAGACGTACACGAGGCGGTGGCTGGACCGTAGCCCGTTCCACACGTATTGCATGGAACCACTCTTTGAGCCTAGCACCGTCACATATATATATATATATATATATATATATTAATTATATATATATATATGTATATATATATATATATATATATGTGACGGTGCTAGGCTCAAACAGTGGTTCCATGCAATCTGTGTGGAACGGGCTACGGTCCAGCCACCGCCTCGTGTACGTCTGGTGTGTATGGTTTCCCTATATAAATATATATATATGTATATATATATATATATATATATATATATATATATATAGGGCGGGAGAGCCTATGGTGCGCTGAGGCTGGTGCTGGCTAGATCCTGACAGATGGTGTACCCAGTGCTGCTACTATTGTATCATTTGCTCATATCCTGGGCGCTTTCTCTTCTCGACCGCGGGGTGGGAGTTCGGTTTCGCCCTTCACCCTGCTAAGATCTAGGACACCAATCCACATGAGTCAGTGAACTGACCATGTGCTAGACCCGCTGCCTTTCGGGTGTTCATTTAATCGAACGCTTTAGATGAGGACCCGAGTCGTTCTCCTGTCAGGTGTGAGCGCTCTGGCAGTATCCTGGTCCATCCTCTTCGGAGGTTAGGAAGTGATCGATGCCCTCTTCCTGCAAAACCTAGCCATGGGAGACAACAGGTCTACGGGTTATAAGCTCACAACTCGATTGGCGTAGAGCACGAGTGCCACGCATTGTCTCTGACGGTGGGAGGACACCTCCGGGTGTTCAATGGTTTGCTACTGCCCGCCTCAAGCCAGGCAGCCCCTGGTCAAACTGGTGCAAACCCGCCAAAAACCCACCTGCGTCTGGCCGTGGTCGCAGGTGCGTATCCAATTACGGTCGCAAAACATATAAAACGTTCCAGAACCTCAAAGGCTGCGTGTGACGGCCGTCAAGCAGATCCCAATCTGTCTCTGCAATCACATTCCCGAGCTGGATCTGCTCTCCACTGCCTTGTGGGTCAGGCTATTGAGCCAAAGGCTCCGGGCGGAGTCCCTCAAGCAAACCTCCGAAGCACAACGACCGCCCCGCGTGCGATTGCCCACCAATGCAATCGTATGCCTGCGCGCAAAGCACTCAGCATCGGGTGCTGGAACGTGCGCACACTACTGGACCGGAACTCCAACGAGCGCCTGGAGCGACGCACTGCACTCGTCGCGATGGAGCTGGCGCGCTACCACATCGATATTGCGGCGCTCAGTGAAACTCGGCTCGCTGAGCAAGGTAAGTTGCATGAAGCAGGTGCTGACTACACATTCTACTGGGTAGGCAACGCCGCCTCAGCACCACGTGAACATGGGGTCGGATTTGCAATATCCGATCGCCTCCATGGCCAGCTGGTGGGTGAACCAATAGGAATCAGTGCGCGACTGATGACTGTTCGCCTACGAATAGGAAGATGTAAGTTTGTCACCTTTAAAAACACGTACGGTTCTACCATGTGGTATTCTGATGACGCGCGGGATCAATTCAGCACTCAACTATCCTGCGTGCTACGGACTGTGCCGAGGGGCGACGGACTATTTCTGCTGGGTGATTTCAACGCGTGCGTTGGGCGTGATGCATCAGCGTGGACAGATGTTATCGGTGCACATGGCATTGGTTCAGCGAATGCGAAAGGTGACAAGCTGCTCTCACTGTGTGCCACTCACGGCCTGACGATCACGAACACTCGGTTTGCACTGAGTGCGAGTGATATAGCAACTTGGACGCAGACACGGAGTGGTCACGCTCACCTGCTCGACTATGTTATCGTACGTCAGCGTGATATGCGTGAAGTGCGCATGACACGTGTACTGCGTGGAGCTGAGTGTGGCACTGATCACAAGTTGGTGCGGATCAAACTGTACGTATATTTTCGTAAATCTATGTATTGCACTCCCGCCGTGAATCGGCGTAAATTTAACATTCTCTCCCTCGGTACTGTGGCGAAACGTACCGAGCTGGAGAAGGCGATGGCTGTACGCCTGTGTGATGTGGACTGCATAGCCACAGTGGGCGACCCGTGGCACCACATTCGCGACCAGGTGACAGCTGCTGCAGAGAAGACCATCGGGCGCGCAAACTGTAAGCGGCCTGATTGGTTTGATGACAACAATGTGACGATTGACGCATTGGTGTGTGAGAAGAATTCAGCGTTTGCTGCACATGTTGCAGACCCCAGTGACTTGGGAAAGAGTAATCAGTTTCACAAACTTCGACTGCGACTGACCCGAGAGCTCCGTCGCATAAAAATTGCATGGTGGACGGAGAAGGCGAAGCAGATGGAATGCTACGCCGAAGGCCGCCAACACAAGGAATTCTTTGACTCCTTGAAGGCGGTGTATGGACTGAGGTTGGAACCGCTGAGGACGCTGATCGATGGTAGTTCAGGCGCTACCTGCACCCAGACTGCAGACATAATGCAGATCTGGCGGAAACAATTTTACTGCCTATTCAACAACCGTTCAGAGACCGACTGGCCTACATTGAATGGCTTGAGGCAGCACGATGTGAAGGTGAATCTTGCGGACACGCCGACACTGGATGAGACGCAGAGAGCACTTGCTCAGCTGCGAAACAGCAAGTGTGCCGGGGCAGATGGGATCCTGCCTGAAGTATTGAAACACGGTGGACCAGCGTTGTTGACTGCGCTGCACCACTTGGTGCAACGCGTATGGATTGAGGAGGAGGTGCCTCCTGAGCTGAAGGATGCCCTTGTGCTACCACTGTACAAGGACAAATGTAGCAAGCAATGTTGCACGAATTATCGTGGCATCAACTTGCTGAGTTGTGTGGGCAAGGTGATTGCCCGAATCCTGCTCAACCGTCTCGTGAGTCAGGTTGTGGAACCTAACGTGGCGGAAGAGCAGTGTGGATTCCGTTCGGGTCGCAGCACTATAGATATGGTGTTTGCGGCTCGTCAGTTGCAAGAGAAGTGCAGAGAACGACACCAGCCATTGTACTCGCTTTTTGTTGATTTCACCAAGGCATTTGATACGGTGAACCGCGAGGCACTGTGGCTGGTGTTGGGTAAGTTTGGTTGCCCGCGTAAGTTTGTAAGTTTAATTGAATGTCTGCACAGTGGTATGCGAGCGCGGGTGCAGCTGAGTGGAGAGACCTCGGATGACTTTGCAGTTGTCTCTGGTGTGCAGCAAGGCTGTGTCTTAGCTCCCGCCCTGTTTAATATATATCTTTATGCAATGATGTCTTGTGCTTTTGATGCGGCTTGTGCTTACGGTGTTCGTGTGGAGCACCGTATTGATGGTGGGTTGCTGAACATCCGTCGTTTCGGTGCGAGAACTCTAGTCTGTGAGACAACTATCCGTATGTTGCTGTTTGCTGACGACTGTGCGTTGTTTTCACACAGCGCGGATGAGTTGCAGCACATGACTAGTGCTCTGGCTTCGACAGCGGCCAAATTCGGGCTCACCATCAACACAAGCAAAACCGTCCGTCTCTTTCAGCCTTCGCCGGTGGTGCAATCTTCAATATTGCCGCAAATCAGCATTGGTGCTGAAGTATTGGAAACCACCTCCCGTTTCAGCTACCTTGGGAGTGTGATGTCGACTGATCAGCAGCTACACTTTGAGTTGGGTATCCGCCTGTCGAAGGCAGCGGCGGCATTCGGGAGGCTAGAGTACCGAGTGTGGAACAACCATCAGCTTAGCATTGGCACGAAGCTGATGGTGTACAAATCCATGGTGCTGTCCGTTCTTCTATACGGCAGTGAAACGTAGACGATGTACCGGCGGGATGTGCGATATCTCGAGCGGTTCCATCAGCAGTGTCTGCGACCAATTTTGCGCGTCGGCTGGGGCGACAGAGTTGCAGACACGGAAGTGTTGCGCCGAAGTGGGATGTATGCAGTGGACTGCATACTTTTATTCAGACACCTGAGATGGCTCGGTCATGTGTGGCGTATGGATTCGCGGCGGATCCCGAAACAGCTATTATATGGTCAGCTGAGTATTGGGAAGCGGCACGTGGGGAAACTAAAGTTACGTTACCAGGATATGATTAAAATGAGCCTCACACGTTCTAATCTTGATTGCATATCATGGGAATCGAAGGCGGTTGATCGTGGTTCATGGCGCGATCTGATCACGAAGGTAGTTGCTGAGGTGCAGGGGAAAGCCCTCATGCATGCAGAGAAGAAGTGGCAATTGCGGAAGCGGCAAGCACCGATGGACTGTTCTCCAGCGACATCGAGCGCATGGTGCTGTAGTACATGCGGTCGCGAGTGCCTTATTCAGACAGGCTTAGTGGGCCATGAGTGAGGCCACTCGAAACTACTACCGAAGCGACGACGGGTCCTGCAAAGAAGTATTTAGAACTGGCGCAGCGTTTGTAGGTACGCTGCATTCGATTTACTAACCGCGTGCTTGCATGCTAAGTCTCTTTATTTCAGGTGGTGTGTTTTTCAATTTTGCCCTAATGCCTTTCTTTCTCATATAAATGTCTACCTGTACTCTATTCCATTAACTTGCACACCTCGCTTAAGCCAATTGTATTCGATTTCCATAACATTTTTGTGTTCGTAGCATTTCCGTAAAGTATACTTTCTTACCTCGTGAACTTATCTAGGATTCATTTGTAAACAACTTATTTCATATGCTCATTAACTTAAGGTTTATATCACCGTTTCCTTATGCATTAATCGCGTTATTCTCTCTGTCTCTCTCTCTCTCACTTGATTGGCCGTTGTATGATATCCCCAGTGTGGCTGCTAGTGATGTGCATATAGACAAGATGCCTAACTGTCTATTACCCACTACCTCGTCCATACTGGCTCCAGGAGACAGTTGGTCGTTGCTGGAGGGGACGGGGTGCAAGGTCCTTGTGGCCGTGTTAGGAACAAAGGGTGGTTCCATGCAGTCAGTGTGGAACGGACTACGGTCCAGCCACCGCCTTGTGTGCGATTGATTCCCCAAATACATTGTGCTTGTGTTTGCCTGTGAAGTAGTGTGGGCCGGCTCCGTTGATGAGACGTGGCTCACATCCACATGCCTCCCGGTCTTATTCCTTCGGGTTTACACTGGATATGAGGTATGTGAATGGAGCTGTGTGTGGTGCAGCACAAGCCATCCATGGTCCCTGTGTAGGCGCATGCGTCCTGTGGCTGGCCACAGTGACAGGCAAATCCGAAACCGGATGCCGCCAACCATATATATACATATATATGTATATAAATGTATATATACATATATATATATATATATTTGCAACCGTCTACGAATAGACATAGAGCCATTAGATACTAGGGAACTCTAAAAATGTAAAGAAATAGTAAAAGAAAGCACAACGCAACACATCTGGGGCATTCGTCTCGTCAGAGAGCGAGATACTAACCGGCTGCCTAAGCCGAAGTACGGTGTGGATTTAGGGGAAACCATTCCGAGTCTTTGGCTGAGAAGCCTGCCGCAATACAGCGGAGCGGATGCAGGGAATCGCGCTCATTGGGAGTCGGTGACTGATAACTCAGTCCATACGCCTTTCGTTTGTTCCTTTGTCAAACAGGGGCTCTATACTCTCCATAACTGCAGCATAAAGTTGCTGAAATACAATGCTTCACCAAGTTGAAGCAGGGGGCATTGACTTTAGTTGGTGGCGTGTCAGATCCGCCAAGTCACAGTGTTGTTAAACGGACATAAGCGGCATTTCCTATGGTGAACGCCTGTCAAGCGAAAACACACCGCGTCCTGGAACACCGCCCACGAACCGTTTGTTGGAACGGGGAAATCCCCAACCACACAGCTGGCATCACAAGGAGGTTGTGCGGCAAGCCAGCCAATGGAGAATGTACAGTTAACTGACCAAAATGCTGTTTGTAAAAGCAATATTGCACAACTGTTATTGGTGACGCGCAATCTAGTTCCATGTTTAGACACATAGTTCTGTTACAAACCTCAACAAACACAAAACGTATATATGGCGAATGCAGTTTGAGTTCTTGAGTTGAAGACGAAATTGTATGTTCGTATGCATTAACGCCATATATGGATTGTAATGTGTTGACCGAAGAAGCTCTGGAGTCATTTGCAGCAGCAACTAAAGAATGGCGCGGGAAGGACACACCCGAGCAAAATGACCGGTCTCACCGCAATTCCGGCAGCTTACACTCCTTGCAGGACATGACTTATGGTTTGCGCGATGTTCAGCATTTCCACCACGGTAACAATTATTCCTAACAGGATCGCGTCAGACAGCGTGTAGAATCCAAACTGTCCATTTCAGTAGCTCCTGTGCTAGAGAGGGAACTTTTGTTTTGTTACGTGACTGCGACTTTTGCGTGAGCCACGCCACAGGCCTCGCCCATGTGAGCTTTTCTGCGTTCTCTATTAAGAAGCTCACTCCGATCCGGGAATCCGTGAGGCCAGAAACCAACTGATGTATAAAGCATAGTTTTTGCACTTTTCTTGAGAATACTATCGTAGTCACACTTCCGTACAAAACAAACAAGGCGGGAAATGAATGCATTCACTGATTCCCCAGATGCATGTTTCAGCTGTTAAAAATTGTACCCGGAAGTATAAGTGTTCACTCGAACACACCAATTTTTATCGAGGGTCGATAATGTCTCTGTCAAGGTGAATTTCTTCCGCATGTTTAGAGCATCAAATATATGTCGACGCTGTGAGCCGAGGTGTAAGCGCAAAAGCTTTAAACTATCCTCCGTTTTCAGCGTCACGACTGGATTGTGAACTGGTAGCACAGAAATATAATCGGCAAGTCAAATTCTCCAGTCTTCGCAGCATTCTGCATTTCGGATGACCGCAGAGTCAGTTCATTAGGATGCAGGGGCAGTAGCATGCAAAGACATCGGTAACACGCGACGCCAATTTGTTGCATCCCGGGAAAGCAGCAGACCAGAGCAGCACCGGAACGTATGTATGGAGAACACTGTCTGCCTATACGCGCGGTACACACAAATCGATAGAGGTTCGAATTGCAACGAAGCAAATGCGAGATCACATGACTAGCCAATGAGTGCAAGTTGAAGTGTGAGTAGGATAAGCGAATCGAGGGCAAAAACAAATCAAAGTATTTGAACACGACAGAAGGTCATTAATGTACAATGAACAATGGTTTATAACGGGTAAAAGAGCAGGTGTTTGACATGTCCCTTAGGGTGTTTAGAGTGAGGAAAGATAGAACAAGGGATAATGGAGTCGTCAGTTCGGGCTGTTACAGATTTAACTGCACTGCCGTATAAAGGGAGTTTGAAATGAGAATGTGCGCACACAAAGCAATAAGGGGAGTGGTTATTGATCACGCAGTACGCGAGAAAAGAATAATAAAATAGCAAAGACAACGCTTACTCGTGTGCAACTATCTTGGGTCGACAGGATACAGAAATCCAGTTTCTATAGTAGTAACCCTTATCAAATTACGTGCAAGTGCCTTGGAGTGATTCCTTCTCCAGTAGGGTTATGGCAGTAATTAGTGTCTGTTGTGCATTAGTGCCAGCGTCTCGTGGTCATGGGCTATAGCACGTAGTGTACATGTGACAGGGTATCGTCATGGCGTTTTCTGAAAAGGGCTAGTGTGGGTGCATTAATTACATGTTCCGGGAGGGCGTTCCAAGGCTGTGATACTCGAAGGGAGAAATAGTTTCGTCGACATTCCAGGCTGCCGTACTGCGTGACCAGCTTAAACTGGTGACCTATTAGCGGAGTGTTTTGACTGAGTATTAGAAGCGAATGGCATGGGTGGATGGGGTTTCCTAGGATCAGGTACACCATTATGAGATCGCCCCTTAGATGCCGATAACGTATAATGTATATTTTGAGATTCTTCATCTTGAGTGGGTAGGGAAGGCTGGTCAAACCTCTGATGCTCTTCGTTGCTCCACGTTGTGCAGTATCGAGCGCGGTGAGATGGTGCTTGAACCAGGGTTGCCACGCTTGAATAGCGTATTCCGCATGCGGCCTCACGTACGCACTAAGCATTTTTGGAAAGACTGAAGGGTCAAACTTTCCGAAAGCTTTGCGAAGAAGGCCGAGGTACTGGTTTGCTTTCTTAGATGCCTTTTCAGTCTGCCTCAAACAACCGAGGCCATCTTGAACTATCAAGCCGAGATCGCACTCGTGTTAAGGCCGCTGTAGAATTTGCGATCCTAGGCGGTAGTTGTGCATACTCTTGTGCCGTATACTGAGGACTTTGCACTTAGTGACATTGAAATACGGCATGTTCTCGGTGGACCATGTGTACGCTTTGTCCAGGTCCTCCTGTAAGACTGTGTGATCCTCCACTTCAGCTATAGTACGCCGCACTTTTAGATCATAAGCAAATAGCAAACAGTTAGAAGATAGCACGCTCGCGAGATCATTTATGGAAACCAGGAACAGGCGGGGTCCAAGTACCGAACCTTGAGGTACGCCGCACTGAACCTCGATGGATTCCGACATGTTGCTTCGAACCACATCTTCGGGGAGTCTTACATCAACCGCCCTAATCCATGAGCCCCGAGTAAGCAGCAAATTGGTGAGACAACATGGGCTGCGTCTGAGACCACATTGAACACCAGAAATTATTTGCAGACTTCCAAAGTATCGCGTCAGTTTATCTGCGATTACCGATTACGTCACTTCTGATAAAACATGAAGGTCGGTAGTCGGCAGGATCTGATCATTTGCCTCCTTTGTATAGTGGAGTGATAATTCCATTTTCCCAGTCAGATGGGAGTGTATGGGAGTTAAGCAGACCGTGGAAGAAGATTGCAAGTGGTGCTGCTATGGTGCGAGCAAGGGTTTTCAGTACTTTTGGGCAGATCATGTCGATTGCAGAAGCACTGTACTCTCGGAGAGACTGTAATTTGTTTGCAACAGCTAATGGGTAAAAGTGACGCTGGATAAGCCAACGAAATTTGTTGGGGTTGATAGGGCGAAGGTTCCATGGTTTTTGTAGCTACCGAGCCAATCTGCAGGAGTAGAGCGTTCGCAAAATCCGTAGTAGTAGTTGTTAGTCCATTGGCCGTTTTGAGTGGTAGTATTCCAGGCTTAACCTTCCTTTTGTCATTCACATATCTGTATAGTAGTTTGGTGTTACTCGTAAATTTCAGCACCATGGTATCCTGCCATTCGTATTTATCGACTTTCATAGGCGACGTGCAGTAGTTTCTGATTGCTTTTAATTATGCCATGTGGTATCAAATGGGCATAGCGAATGTTGCCTCCAGATCTCATCTCTTCTGTTAATCCATTTACGTGTTCTGCTTCGGATCCACGTATTCGTCTGGCGCGATGCTCGTAATGGCACAACCTTCGGTGCTGATTGTATGACGTATTTTCTTTTATCTTTTAATTGACTCCATGCGTTATTCGCTGAGCTGTGCGTCTGTAGGTCCCAGTCAACGGTTGTCGTTAAGTGGTGAAGCTCGGAATAGTCCGTAATACTTCGTTGATCTTCTCGTTCTTCATAAAGCATACGGACATACCACACCTAGCCAAAAGTTAGCACTGAATTGTCGTCACTTCCTAGTGGAAAGCCGTATACTACTGATTCAACCATCAACCCTTCATTAGTCAGCATTAAATCCAGAAGTATTAGGTTCTTGGAACCGCGATGTCTGGTTGGTCGACGCACATGGATATACAAAACCGACAAATCCATGAATTAAAGAAGCTTCGATACTAATGATGGCCCAGTAGTTGACATTGATGCTATTTAAGGAACATTAACATCGCCATCATAACATAGTGAGCGTAGTATTGTGAAACAGCATAGTGGAGAGTGTTTAAGAGAATATTATCGCAGTTTGCTGACGAGTTCGTAGGCCAGTAATGTACCGGAAAACACGCTCTTTCAGTATTTTGCAACATTGGATTTTAAGGTTGTTTTAACCTTCAAAACGTCCACTTGTTTTACTGACTGCACATCCGTTGACACAAACCGTTCTGGTGACTACCTTGCTGCACGCTTTTCGCTCTGGCTGATTCGCTTCCTATTCTTGTAGCCTGCACACTATACGTTGCGTTCAGTCCTCTGCGACTTCTATACTGTCTCGTATTTGACACGTCTTACGTGTCATTGCTTACCGACTAGTGTCCCAGGCTCCGCCCAACAGGCCTATAGACAACTGCAAAAAGGCAAGCATTACGCATCTTCATCTGTGAACCACGTTCTCGACCTGCTGGGTATAATTGACAAAATAGTGGGTCACCAATAAGAATGGAATCTTCCGAAAGGACCCAACATTTCAACTAATCTCGATAGTAGACGGCAACAACGCAACTGCGAGATGAACGATCCCTTCGAATGTTTGACTTCTCACTGTATTCAATCTCCGGATCAAGTATGTCGATTGAAAGCCAAGTTTCATTGACTGCTATGAGGTCCCAAGTTGTTCAGGTCAGGTCAGGTCAGATGGACGATAGAGGCTACCGCCTAACCAGCGTCCAATTCTTGTGCCGGTAAGTGAAGCGGCCACCGGCACTTCGACGTTGGATTGTCTTTTCGTGCTTCTGCAATGGAATGATGCAAGAACAATAGCAATCTCTGCACTTTTATATGCCAGCATCAAAATACACCACCTATTCCAGTACGACTACAATAACTTTGGAAAAAGGACGGACCAACAATTGTCTAAACCCCTTTTGAAGGCTTCTACGGTCTCAGAGTCCACTAAATCAGAAGGAAGTTTGTTCCAATAGTTAACTACTCGGTTTGTAAAAATTTTGCACTGATGTCCAAACGAGCTCTGTGACGTATGAGCTTCAGGCGATGTCCGCGCAGATGGTCTGACGTAGCCAACTCAAACAGATGAGTGGAACTAATACCACTAAGTCCCTTAATTATCTTAAACCTCTCTATCAAATCCCCTCTCAACCTACGCCGTTCCAAAGAAAATAATCCTAAGCTACTTAGAGGATCTTCGTAAGACTTCCCACGTTGACCTTCAATCATCCTGGTCGCAAGTTTCTGAATCTTTTCTATACAAATGATGTCACTCCGGAGGTACGGTGACCAGGCCTGAACACAATACTCCAGATGTGGCCTAACCAATGTTTTGTATAACGGCAAGAATACTTCTGCTTTAGTTTTACTCAGCGCCCTCCTAAGACGAAATAACTCGTGTCGCGCTTTATTGGCAGCATGGCGACACTGTGCCGAAGGCTTAAAATTGTTCGCTACGATGACACCTAGATCACGGGCTTTGTCAGTACACCGCAATGATAGAGATCCCACAGGAGACTGAACTGCAATTCCGCTACCACTACTAGTCAATAGTTGACATTTGTTGGCATTTACAGGTAGGTCCCATTGGCTTGAGCAATTCACCACTGTGATGATGTCATTAGCCAATGTCGCTCGGTTTCGTATCGATGGCGCATTGTTACTAGAGAGCTTTTGCCTTTTGATAGGCCTATGATTCGGTCTGCGTAATACATTAATCTGCAAATCGACTTCTGAGATTTCTCCTCCCAATACCCAGATCAGTTCCTTTGCTCTGCCGATGTAACAGCCAAGATCCCACAACTTATCGTAAGCGTCTGAACTAACCTAAACGTACGAAGGTCTGAAGATAAGTCACAGAACCACAACCTACCTGTCGATACGCTGTTACCTCCGTTACGTGTAATGTGCACATTTGTTGCGCCATAGGAATTGGCACGGAATGAACGCGCGTTTTTCGAGAGGATATCTCTTTCACGCTTGTCTGAGCTACGATTGACCTTGGGTTTGTTGTTCACTGGATTCCCGGTCGACAAACATCTCCGGCCCAAGGATCAATGGTCGGTATGCACTTTTACTTTGCACTGGTCACGTCGTTTGAGCTGCCTCAGTTGTCTGCTTTTAGACTTGTATCTGCTTCAATCGCGGTGTGGTGATTGATACCAATCCCTGGTGGTTTGTCAGTACGTGGTGCTTTGAGTGAATCGCCACTATTTCCTATCTCCACAAGACTGATGTGCAAAGGCGTGCGCATCACAATCTCCGCTATCCTGTCGCCAACGTTAGCATCGCTTAGGTGCAGAGGTGCCTTGCCAACATTATCTGCGTTTTTAGAGGGGGTGAACCAAACATATAGATGACATACCTTTAGACATTTAGCTTCCTGATATGAGTGTCAGTTCGATGAAGTAATCGCGCTGACATCAGTACCTTGTGTTGCGACCGAGGATAGTTGTGTCACCGGTCATGTTCCGTTTACAAAAATTGTTTGCCTTATTAAATATCGGAATAGAGGCAACGATTTTTTATTTGAAATTAGCGTGCTAGCAGAACACTCGTTCAAAATGTCAAAGTTTACAGTACATGCGTACTGTAAGCGGCCAAGCGCTGATAACCTTTTGTGTGAAGAATACGCATCGAACTGGAGACATTCTCAATAATTTGCCACCCAAGCATTGATCCGTATCAACCACACAAATCGCTCGGAAACTCCGCGCGCACGTCAGATACGAATGAGCTCATGGATGGACAGAAGCATTATTAGACGTGACTCATCCGTTCTAGGCAGGTGCAATAGAGGCTCTACATTGCACCAAGTCAGTAGTTAATCATTCTAGAAAGCAACTGTACCCAAGCGCGACTTAGCTGCGGGATATAGAATAAGGAAGAGCACAACGAAAATGACGGTGATGGAGTAAGCAACTATACAAGTTAGCTGGGAAATGGTTCGATTAAGTCGATTGCTATGTATAAGCTCAGTTAAGTGAAAGTCCGCTTCTCGGTTCTCTAAGCTATGATCATGTGTAGTATCTGTCCTTTGCAGTGTAATTTCTGCAACCGTCTCTGAACTGAGACCAATGATTCTCGTCGACGTTTCGAAGGCATTTGATAAGGTACCCCATTTGAGGCTCGCGCAAAAAATGTCCTCTTACAGGGTATCTGGCCGTGCCCTTCATTAGGTGACTGCCTTTTTGCAGGGTAGACAACAGTGTGTACGGATAGGCCGGGCCTATCGTTTAGGCTGTCTGTCCACAGTGGCGTGCCGCAGGGCTCGGTCCTTGGACCGCTGTGGTTCTCTATCTATGTGAATGACCTACCCGCGAAGCTTGAGGTGCCATCGCTGCTATTTGCTGATGACCTGAAGCTGTGGAACCTTGTCGATGTTCCTTGGGGTTCCGAAGCTATTCAGCGAGCATTGCATAAACTTTGGGACTGGTCTACTTGATGGTTACTGCCTATAAATCAGGCAAAGTGCTCCGTTCTTCTAGTTGGAGGAGGTTGTTCTCCTAGGAAGTACGTGGTCGGTGGGGTCGATCTCCCCCGTGTATCTAGCCAGATTGACCTAGGCGTCGTACACTCTTCGGCTTTACACTCCGGCGACAACCGGAAGAAGGCCGCGAACAGGGGTTTCCGCAAGTTGTGGTTAACCCGACGTTCTTTCGGAGTCTTGACGGACGGCATCTTCACGAGGCTGTTCTTGGCTGTCGTTCGGCCTCATCTAGAATACTGCGTCCAGGCTTGTCCGCCCTGCCTCGTCCGGGACAAAATGGAGCTAGAGAGGGTTTTACGAGTGAGTACTAGGTTAGTCGAAGGATTACGGAGACGGACGTACCCCGAGCGTCTACTTAGTTCGGAAATGCATTCGATGCATTACCGAAGGCTTAGAGGAGACCTAATCCTAACCTACCGTATCTTAACTGGGAAGGTTGATCCAGTTTTATCTTGGCTATTTAGCCCGCTAGATTGTCTGTTCTACGCGGTCATTCCTTGAAGCTGAACAAGCCGCAGTCCGATCGGATTAGGGCAGAAATCCGGCCGTCACGCCGTTATCAACCGCTGGAACATGCTTCCGGAAAGTGTTATCAGGGAATCTACGGTTCAGGGGTTTGAGCTTCAACATGACGTTCTTGGGTGGCAACATGAAACATTTCCATTTTCCTGAGTAACTCGCATCTTCGTACTTCGATATCTTTTCACTACTTTTCTTCACGCATTGGTGTTACTTTCTTATTTAAGTGCACTTCCTTATTCTGTACCTTCGATTTCTCTTCCTATCCTTTGCTTACTTCACGTGACTGCCACCGTAGGGACTACCAGGGCAGGAAACGTGGGCATTAACTGGTTGGCCAGGGTGCGATAGGGGGTTTCCATTTTAGATCCATCAATAACTGAGCACTTCATCAATTCCTGGCTCAACGATCCGCGCAAGCTGGAACATTCACGGGATTCTCCTATCGTTCCAGTCCCATCTGGACTGAACTGAATTGAAGGGGATTTATAGCCATGTGCACTTTAACGAAGTAGTAGAAGCACACTGGAACAGTGATGACTAGTCGTTTGTGCGTGTGCTGTGAATGTCATCTCCTATGTTATTAACTGCATGCTAATCGTATCGGAAGGTAAACCAGAGTCGGTCCGATCGTCTCATGCTTGAGGTGAGCGAGAATCAACCGGGATGTAGAACAACCAGGTAGTCCATCGTGTGTTAATTATTTATTTCCCCCTGGTCATTCGTTCTGACCGCATTTCCATTCGAATGTCTCATCGTGCCTTTACTTGACCCAGCACGTTGGTTGGCGTTCTGTACTATTCGAGCTTTGAGAGCGACGCACATCCGTCAGGCAAAGGTGGTGGTTACAAGGTCACATGAGTGGTCGGCTTGGTCGTGCAGTCCATGTGATGGGTCATGCAGGCGCACTGGCTGATAAGTTCACAAGAAATGGCGAGTGACTGGAACCTGCTAACTGAATCTGAAAACAGCGCTGAACAAAAATTGAGAGCACAAATTCTTCCAGAGCTGTGTTGAGAAACGCCAGATCGGAATAGGCTTAGGCCTTTCGGAATGCCTAGAGAATTCTGTATCGAATGGTGTCACATAGAAAGGCAATCGGCTGAATGTGATTGTTATCCGCTTGCGCTTAATCACGGATGCCAGTGAAAACCGTTAGTGACGGCACGGACTTTGATTGTAGGTAATTCCACGTATGATGGATCAGTGTGTAAGGCTGGTGATTCCGGTTCGAATGAGCGTACAGTGACAAAGCTGCGAGAACATGGAGAGAGGATAGAGGGGAATAATCCAAATGAATCAGGAGCGCGCACTTCATGCGTGTGTGTGGATGACATTGATCAAGTACAGATATTAAAGCAATTGAAAAGTCGGGAACAATAACGGGTGGAGATTTAAACAAAGCTTCAAAGTAAAGTAATGCGTATGCTGGCGGAACCGTCCCCAGGTGATTTGTTTACATGCAGGGTATTCCCTAGCAAGTTTTCGCCCGCAATTCCATGCTATATCTGGCCATGTGCCGGTGTGGCGAAGTAGCATAAGAGTCACCAGCTGTTTAACATACGTAGTGTTAATTTTAAGGCTGCTTTTATGCATGTATTATGGGTAATGAAGCCTCAGCACTTTTTATACACCAGTCAGTTGGTGACAATGTGTCTTGCATACGTATAGTCTTTTATCATCAAGAAATACTAATCCGTCACCTCATGAGATCAGCCCAGTCATGATCAACAGTGCATTGAGGAAGAATGTAAAATAAGAAAAATTGCGTGCAGTAGGTATAATATCCTCAATGCCAAAAATAAGCAGAGATATTTAATTTCGGCGTAAAAATGGATCGAGCCGATTATACGATCGAATTGTGCGGCGTGACAGCCGAAGACAGATAACTGCACGAGTTGTCCATAAACAAAGTGTCAACTATGGAATTCGTTATTGCCATCACTGAAATCAGGTATATGTTTCTGAGCTGTTAACTCCAGAAAGGAAGGGGTATTGGTTAGCATTATAGAACAAATGTAGCGAAGGGAACCGCAGAACAAATCTTACGAATTAGTCAATTTGAGTGGAGGATTACGAAGATGGTTCCTGACTCCACAACAATAAATAATTTCGCTCTCGGTTTCAGATCAGAAGGCAGTTGGTATGAATTAAGTTTTAAAGGAGTAAACTGCGTTAGAAGTTGCATTAAAATCAGCGTGAGAAGCGTTTGTAACAGCTCAACCTATTTGATGAAGTTTGCACTAGTGCATTTGTTCAACTTGACTCCAATCGATGTTCTCCGGTATCACACATGATCCGGCCCTTCTTCATACAGATTTTCATCATCTATTTGCATTTTTATTATCCATTTTGTCTTGGTTGATTGATTGCGTTTTGTAGCCTCTGTCTAACAAGATATAAAATGAAATGTAAGTGAGACAATGCATCGTCAACAGAATTTTTAAATATCGCCAGGTTGTGAGCAGAGACGACATAATTAGGGAGGGTGTTCCATGCTGACACACGCGGAGGGAAAAGAAATTGCTACGGCATTCAAGCCGGCTATACTGAATTGTCAGTTTCAGAGGGTGACCTCTTAGTTTAGTGTTGTGGTTCAATTCCAGCAGCGGACGATAAATGTGGTTTGGGTTCTTCAGAATCTGGTAAACCATTATGAAATCCCCCCTCAAAAACCGATATCAACTGCTGTACATTCTTAGAGATTTCAGTCTAAGCTAATAGGGCAGATGAAAGAGGCCCCTGACGTTCTTGGTTGCCCGTCGTTGAGGAGTCTCGAGAGCAACGAGATCCTGTTTCTGCCGCGGCTGCCAAGCCTGAATAGCATACTCCACGTGTGGTCGCACGTCGGCGTTAAGCATTTGGGGAAATATTGATGGTTCAAACCGACCGAAGGCTCTGCGAAGAAGGCCGAAGTGTTGATTTCCGGTTCTCGTCGCCTTCTCTGCTTGTTTTGAACACCCGAGATCTTCCTGTACCAATACACCTAGGTCACGCTTCTGAGAGACTTTCTCCGAGGTGTGGTCACCAAGTTTGTAAGCGCTCACCGGCGAGTGACGCAGATGTATCACTTTGCACTTAGCCATGTTCAATTGAAGCTTGTCCCTCTTTGACCATTCATAAATGCAATCTAGGTCATGTTGGAGCAGATCGTGATCTGGCTTGTTACTAATCGCCCGCCATATCTTGACGTCATCGGCGAAAAACAGGAAATTTGAGGAGGTAACTGATGCCAGGTCGTTGATAAACACCAGGAATAAACGCGGTCCCAGCACTGAGCCTTGTGGGACACCACATTCCACCTCAATTGGGTTAGAGAGTGATCCCCTAACACGTACTTAAAGCTTTCGTTGGTAAAGGAAGTTGCCAATCCAACCAAGTACAGGATCTCCGTATCCTTAACTCTGTAGTCTTTGAAGTAGGATGCGGTGATCAAGGCGGTCGAAAGCTTTGGAGAAGTCCAGATAGATGACATCGACCCCGACCCCATCATCGGCCACTTCCGTCCAACTACCTCGTGCAATAAGTAGATTGGTGGCGCAGGACCGGTGTTGACGGAAGCCATGCTGTTCCGGTACCAAAATGTTGCATTTTTCTAGGTAGTCCATTAAACCCTCAGCGACGACTGCTTCCATCACCTTCGCGAGCACAGGGAGGAGAGTCACTGGATGATAGTTTGCAGGATCGGAACGGCTACCGCCTTTAAAAATACGGGTTATAATGCCACACTTCCTCATAGTAAGGACTTGTTTTTCATCAGAGCACCTTTGAAAGAATTGTGACAGTGGTTCAGCTAGCTTATTAGCCACAGCCCTCAGTGCCTTCGGGCGGAAGTTGTCTGCTCCCGGAGAACTATGCTCACGCAGTGAGAGTAACTTCCATAACACAATTGATGGGTTGAAAATTACATTTGTAAACAATGGTGCAGGCAATGTGCATGACGTTATGGGACAAGTAGAGGTTGCAAGTTCGAAAATTGGGGCGTATTGTAGCCGCGGGGCGTTAGCTGCTTCTTCGGCGCTTTGTACTCTACCGCCAGTCGTGAAAGTTGGAAGGATTCCATGCTTCACTTTACGAAGTTTATCGACATGCCTATATAGTAGTTTGTTGTTTGCCATGAATTTTTTGGCTAGGTACTGTTGATAAGTTACTTTGTCCTCACGAACAAGTGCAGTGCGATTGCTGCGATGGATCAGGAAATTGCCCCAAGTCGCTGAGTCGGGGTTAATCTTGTAAGCACGCCATGCTGCATCCCTTATCGCCAGGCGTTTTCGAGTCCTGCTCCTTAGAATTGAAAGTATTTTTGCTGGAAGAAGGGGCTCGGTCTCTGATGCTCTGTTGACGATGTCGCTGAGTTTATTAACGAACTCTGCCCAAACGTTGTCAAGGGGACTTTTATTTGAGAATGCCTAAGCAGATGCGTCGACGAGATCTTTCAATACGTGGTAGCTTGTGATTGTATGAGTTAGTTCAGAGTGTTCAGATGGATACTCTGCATAACACACATAGTGAAACGTTATTACTACATAGTCAATGAGACCTAATGGACTATCCATCAATAACTTGTCAACCATGAGCACAAGGTCCAATACGGACGGTTTGTTTGCTGTCCTGAATCTAGTGGGCGTGGTGACATGATTGTAAAAGGGAATATTAGCGGTAAGTTCATGCAAGTCTGCTTTGAACTGCTCACTGGGCGATGTCAAAACCTCCAGATTGTGTAGATTGAAGTCCCGGAGATGAGAATGTGGGTGTAACTAGTGCGTGTTACGCTGTTCAGGCCACGTATCAAGTGGGTATCCATTTCCCGAGTGGACTTTGGAGGGCGGTAAACGATAGCTACGAGACATGCGTCGTTGTGTCTTAGTCGGAGACGGCAGCAGAGTGACTCGGTAACGTGAGTAACTAGATCATCAACTACTGCACATTGCAGGTCGTTGCAGTAGTATAGTCCGACCCAACCTCCTCTGCTGAGGCGGTCGTTCCGGATGAGTGACATTCCGGCTATCACAACCTCAGCATCAGTTACCCTTTGGTGTAACCAAGTTTCGGTAATAGAAATTAGGTTCCAAGCATTTGCAACCTGACGTAATCGAAGTTCGGTAATTTTACTGAGGAGCCCCTGGGCGTTAGTGTACCTACATGCAAGTTTCTCAGATTTAAGCAATGTTTCGGAGGTTCTACAACTCATATGTGAAGTTTCGCCGACTAATGAGTGGCCGGCGACTAATCGCTTTTTCGACGTGCACTTGGTGAAGGGTTTAACGTCTTATTCATCGTCCGTGTTGTTAGTCCCGTATCTAATCTTGGACGTACAGCGTAAAGTGTCTGATCAATATCATCTTCTACAGGTTGTATGGGCTCATTCGGCGCACTACTGGTGCATTGTTCTTTTATAGATTCTAACGCTTTTGGTTCTTTGAGTGTCATTTCATCTCTAGGATGCATATCGCTGATTTTCTTCAGCCGAACCTCAGATGGTAGCCTGCAACGGAACATGTACCAGTTTTTTAGCATCCGTGCTACCATATGTTTTGACTAAAGGACCACCTTCAACAATATCGGGCCACTTCCTTTGTAGTTCGGTGAGGTACGCAGCCGTGACACGGATTTCGCTAACACATCATCCAAGTGGAGTGTTTCACGAGTATAACATCACTGTTCTTTAGCATGGGTTGTTACTTCATGCTCATTACATGCTTTAGTTTCAGGAACCCCGTGAAGAAGTATGGTTCTGGCTGAAGTTTCCTTCCGGTAGTCATCTAAGTTGCGGTTAACTCGACAGGATACGGCGGAAACAACAAACTACCCACCACTTCACACATCGCAACGTGCAACTAAATCTGTTGAAATTTTCGTTCCCGGTGTATGGCTTTCTCCAAGCGACAAGGGGATATTATATTAGTCAATGATATTGATTAGTTAGTTCGGCCACCCTGCGCCGTTATTGGTATTGCTTTGCGTTGTAGTTGTGGCTGCAGAACGTACTAAGAAGTTGTAAAGAACTGAAGTACCTGCAGGCATCTCATAAAAGGAAGCAACTAAACTTCATAAAATAAAGAAAATTTTAGGAAATCCAACGACTCTACTGTGCTCATGTTCTACACCAAGAGCGTTATACTAAGTGCACCACGAAATGCTATTCTCTGAGGAGGTAATGGTACTGAAGGGCGCTAAGGCGGTAGGTTGCATCTCAAAACATTTGGACCGTAAGCAGAACATAAAGTCAACTTGTAAACAATCGATCGTAAACTTTGATGGAACTGCCATATCCGGTCGCGCAATCATATGTTCGAGCTTCAATGACTATTTCATGCCTACTTATGGCACTACTGCAAAGAGAATTCTCAACTCAAGTTGATACACAGAGACAGTAATACACTAGAAACCCTTGCATTCACACTTAGTGACATTTGTCGCCAACTCAGATTAGTTCGCCCATGATACTCACCAGGCCCTGACAATATCCCGCCAATTCTAGTCAAGTGTAGAGATCCAGATATCCCTCTGTTTTTGCTTAATGTATTTACACTTTCCATGCTCAATGGGGAGTACCTTATCCACTGGAAAAAATCAACTATAATACAAGGACACAAAAGCGGATACATGCAAGACATAAGAAATTACCGCCTAATGCACCACACACCTAAAATCGCCAGAATCGTGGAGAGCTTGATAAAAGAACGAGTTCTATGAGCCTTCCCAATAAACAGCAGCACGGCTTTTGTAAGCTAGGTCATGCACTATTTTTCAGTTAGATTACGTGAGTACAGTAAGAGACGCTGGAAGTGTCATCAGAGTAATATTTCTTGGCATCCAAATGACTTTTGACCATCCCACACCACTTATTGTTGCGGAAGCTTATGTCTTATGGTATCACATATTTGTTTCTAGAGTGCTTGTCTCTCTTCCTACCTCCAGCGTAGAAATCAAGTAGTCATATTTGGTAACTATACATCTGAAGCCACCTCAATCTCTACTGAAGTGATTCAATTTAGCGTGTTAGGCCCGCTTTTATTCTTAATATATTTCAACGATCTCCTTGATGAAATCTTGTACGAGAAGCCATTCCTCTTCCTTGATGACGTTAAAATTGTGTATTGTTCTGCCACTGGGCAACCTAGTCCTAACTTAGCCTGTATACTGTTTGACTAGTCGGCATTGAAACACTGCACTGATTCCTGAAAGTTGCGCTTTGCCACTGGCAAGAGTAATTTATTGTACCACGGCTGTGGCCCTTCTCCGAACATCCTTACATTAAATGATACCCCTATTCCTGTGTGGCGCAGTTCGAGACCTTGATCTAATATATTCTGCCTCATTTAATCTTTTAGGGCAAGTTATATCCTTGCAGGCATCCGCCAGAGTGGTGATCGCCTACATAACTCGAACGCTTGTCTTGATGGATTCTAGGCTTCAAACATTTAAAATATGTGTTAGGCCGAATCTTGTATATTGTACTATAGTGCACGGAAACCTGAGAAAAGTGGACATCATGGCATTGGAAAACATTCAGCGATCATTCAAAAAATTTGTGAAAACGCTGAATATTATGAGATACTTTGAGCGTTGCGTGGCTCAAACTGGAGCCGCTATGGCTGCGCAGTCTCAAACTTAATCTGTGCCTTCTATACCGCATACTATTCGGATTACGCTTCAGTACTCAGCCAAAACTCGAATTTCAAACTCGTATGCGCGACGAACTAAGAAACAACGAGCGCCTATTGTAAATACAAAGGTCTCGCACCAAGCTCCGCTCAAATTATTTCTCCGCAAAGCATGCGTTAATATGGAACAAACTTCCATCGAGGATTGGAAACTGCACTGCCTATCCGCAATTTCAACGCATGATCAATATGCGCCCGACTGTTGCAAATATCTGGTCAACACTTAGCCAAACGATGACTCTAGATGATTAGTATGAGAAAGGTCTTGAATACACTGGAAAGTTGCCATATCTCCTATTTGCCCAATATTGGAATGTTACCACCACATGGTTGAATTCTTGAGTATGTCTCTACAAACGATCTTACTCCTATCACTCCGTCTAACCAATTCTGTTTTCTCCTTTGATGCACTGGTTCGAAGATGCACTACGCCATTCAAGCTGATGGCTCTGTACCATCGTCCTGACTCGCCAAGATTTTCCATGAAATTGTGATTGGCCTATCGGCAAGCGATTGCATTCATTATCATGTTTTTATTACTTCCTCATACTTTATTAACTATCTTGTGTCATTGTTGGCCATGACTGGGCTGATCTGTTGAGGTCACGGAGTACAACTTCCGAACTTAAAATAACAATTTACCCATGCAAATCATATTGCTACGGACTCGCTGGCTTAACACAAAATACGTGCCATACTTGATTGATCCGCATGAGGTAACGGGGTGAGGCTTCATTGGTCATCATTACTGTAGTAAACAGCCCTTATGAGGAAAAAAAACATTTGGTACCCCGCTGTTGGCCTATTTACTATTTGGCCACACCGGCACAGAGCCAGTTTGTGCATGGAAGTGAGAGTGAAATCCATCGAGGGAACAATCTGCATGGAAGCAGATCCCCTGGGGACTGTTCTATTGATGGCCGTATTACTTTGCTTGAACTTTCGGTTAAATCTATGTTTGTCATTGTTTCCACCTTTTAATCGCACTAATACTTTCAAATTGCTAATCACCTTAAAAAGCCCATCTAGGAACCGTTTTACAAAACACGTAAATTAAATATATTATGCGATCACGTCTTACAAGTTGATCAGACCACACAACTGGTCTGTGTCTCGCACTGGCACGGAGTGAAAGTTTATGTACTTATTTAGTATTTATTTAGAAGAGTGATACCAGCACCACCGTGTTTCACTAAAACAGCCGAAATCCCATCGGGGCCGGGTCTGTAGGATGGTCTTAGACAGGCAATCATACGTTTTATCGTGGCGATCGTTGAGACTTCTTCCGAGAACTTAATCTAGATTCACAAATCCAGCGTTTTTGCAAGATTAAAGGATTCATTAAAATATGAGTTGAAAGCTTCTGCTATAGAAATTGGGAAATCAATGCATTCGCCTTAAGGCATAACGATGTGAGAGGGTAGGTCAGTTTTGCCGCCCCTCCTTTTTCCCAATAATGCACGCGACAGTTGACTTGTATTAACGGACAAGAGTAATCTATTGTACTACGGCTGTGGCCCTTCTCTGAACATCCTTACATTAAACGATACCTCTAATCCTGTGTGTGGCGCAGTCCGAGACCTTGGTCTAAGATATTCTGCCTCATTTAACTTTTTAGAGCATGTTATATTCTTGCAGGCTTCTGCCAGAAAAGTGATCGCCTATATAAGTCGAACTCTGATTTTGAGGGATTCCAGGCTTCAAGCCTTTAAAATATGTGTTAGGCCGAAACTTGAGTACTGTACGATAGTGCGTAGTAATGTGAGATAAGTGGATATTATAGCACTAGAAAACATTCAACGATCATTCACAAGGAGGTTTCTGAACATGCCTAATACTATGGCATACCGTGAGTGTTGCGAGGCGCTAAATCTGGAGCCGCTATGGCTACGCAGACTCAAACTTAATCTGTGCCTTTTATACCGCTTACTATTCGGATTGACCTTCACTGCTCAGCCACAACTCGAGTTTCAGACTCGTATGCGCTATGAACTAAGAAACAGCGAGCGCACAGTGAAAATACCAAAGTCTCGCACAATGCTCCGCTCAAAATTTTTCTCTGTAAAATATGCGTTAATATGGAACAAACTTCCATCGAGTGTTAGAAACTCCACTACCTATGCACAATTCAGACACATGATTAATATTCACCTGACTGTTGCAAACATCTGGTCAACACTAAGCCAAACGGTGACTCTAGATGATTTGTATGAGAAAGGTCCTGGATACGTATGAAAGTCACCATATCCTCTATTCGTTTCAATAATATAAGATTACCTACATATAATTGCATTCTTGAGTATATATTTGAGAACGATCTTACTCCTATTAATCCGTTTAACCAATTCTGTTATCTCCTTTGACGCACTGGTTCGTTGATGCACTACGCCTTCCAAGCTGATGTCTCTGTACCATCGTCGTCACTCGCCAAGATTTTTCATCAAATTGTGACTGGTCTATTGACTGCTAATCATCTCAAAACCCATTTGGGAACCTTTGATCAAAAGACGAACAATTAACTGTATTATGCGATCACGTTGTACATGTTGATAAGACCACCCAATTGGTCTTTGCCTCGCACTGCTGAGGAATAAAACGTTTATTTATTTATTTATTTATTTACAATTTACAGCCTGTTATTCTTGCTGCATGAGACTGGTGTGGTGTTTCATGTCCGTCTCAATTATAAGGCATTGCAGCCTCTGTAATACACTGAAGGCTTGCGTACATTCATATGTTCGGGTTAGCACTCGCATTGCACGCTTGTATTTTGCGTTGATAACGTACTTAGAAGAGGCTCTCGTATTATCGCGGGAGGAAAGCAGTCTTAAGCCTATAGTCACATAGTTATAGAAAATCGCAGAGGCTCGCTTAATATCGGGCGAAAGAAGGAAATGGTCCTAATTTTGCGCCCTAAGCAGAGCGGAGAAATGTACCCAATTGGCATTTCGCAGGAAGTGTGAAATCACCGCTGACCACACATGCGACTACTCAGCTATAATGTCACATCCGCTAATTTTGTGATCACATCCAGGGTGACCGTCAATTACATCAGCAGATATCAGGGGGGTGCCTGAGGTAAAAACCAGGTCTAGTGTATTTTTCCCTGGTAGCCGCGAGAAAATGCTGCTCCCAACCACCAGTGATGACGGAGTTTATGTACTCAGCATGTAGCGCGTTTGCTACTAAGTTGGACCAACAGATGTATAGTAGGTTGAAATCTCCGCCAAAGACTTTAGCAAAAGAACTATGTTTGATACATAATTAAAAATGTCAACCAACTGGTTCTCCCCACTGCGCCTGACCCCAGATGAGCGGTGTATACAACCTACAAGCGTTCGCTTAGTACCGAAAGGCAATAGTAACCAAGCGGAATCAATAGTGGGGCATATAGGTGGAGTGTGGATTTAGATAGAAAGAGCTTTCGAGAGTAGTAAATTATGCAACCAACTCCTCTGCCTTGCATTCGATCACTACCAATAAGCTAGTAATCTTCGGTAGAAAGCATCTGGCTAGGTAAACAATCATGATACGACGTTTCAGTGAGTAACATCATATCAGGTTTATTCACGTATATGAAAGTGCGACGTAAATGAAGTTTACTCAAACGGGAACGGTTATTCTCATCAGTCTTGAAATGTCCTGGCGGTGTTTATCATTCCAGCAAGTAGATACTCTCGCAATCATATTAGGAGAATGTCATCAAGTAGGAAAAATCAGTCTGGCTTGTTTGCACTGTTTGGAATGGTACCATACGAAATGTGCAAATGTGTCCCAACAACAGTTACAGGAGCGAAATAGCTCCCAAGATACATTTTGGTTCTGTACTGCGTGTTCCACCATCCCCCTCGTTAAGTGCTTGCTTAACCTAACTGAGAAATGCGACCGGTTAATCACAGAAGCAGAGCAGAGGATAAGCAATAAGATTACTTCAATGGAAGCGAGTATGCACCACAGAAGCGTAGCCGCTTCTACGCAACGGAATACTGAACAAGCCACTTCCCCTGAACCGCAATCAGCCACCTTTCCATCTCCCTTGTATTCTCCAAATTTGGTAGAACGCCGGGCGAAAATAGACCGTACCTACGAGACT
>OX104062.1:46208744-46282834 GCA_944474145.2 Dicrocoelium dendriticum
CTTCAGTGCTAACCACAAACTGCTGTACAAGCACGTTAATAGCCTACGAAAGTTCAGGCAAGGATTTTCTCCACTCAAGACGGCTGATGGCCAAACAAGAACGCTATGGAATCTGCAAATGCGCTGCAGATGCAATACGCCCCCACATTTCAAAGAGTCTTGCCAAACAAGCGATCTACCAAGCTTTGTCTTCTGCTCGCCAGGACTAACCCACATCAATTTTAACCGCAGAGGCTGTATTGCAAAAGCTGACTTCTCTACGCAAACGCAGCTCGCCGGGTGGCAACACCATTCGTCCAGAGGCAACGGGAGCAGCAGCAAGCCAACTGGCAGGACATTTAGCTCGGTTTTTCCAGCGCTGCTTAGACCAGAACCAAGTTCCCGCCATGTGGAAGCTTGGAATAATAAACCCGATTCACAAAGGTGAAAGCAGAACTGATCCCACCAACTACGCCCAGTATCCCTTCCTCCTATACTCTCCAAGATCATGGAATCCATAGTTGCCGATGTACTGGTGTGCTATCTGGAAAGCTGCAACCTCATTACTCCTGAAAATCATGGTCTCCATAGACAGCGGTCATGTACAACGAATTTACTAATTGCGCACAGTAGTTGGACCGATGCAGCTGACGCTGGGGAAGGTGTTGACGTGATCTACCTGGATTTTTCCAAGGTTTTCGACCGTCTAGACCATCGGATACTACTAACCAAGCTGAGGCATTACGGGATCGGAGACCCTCTTTTAAGCTAGATCACCAACTTTATACTTCAACGGCAATTAGTGGTCAGAGTTCGGAGCTCTTTATCGGATCCCATACAAGTCGAGTATGGTGTGCCGCAAGGCTCAGTTCTAGGTCCGCGTTTGTTTTTCTGTTTAGTATTGACCTTGCACAGGGAATCGCTTCAAACTTCCTAAAGTTTGCCGACGATACCAAGATCTGGCGCAGGATCCAGGCGAACGCCGGCCGACATCTGCTTCAGAGTGATTTAGATAAGATGTATCAATGGTAGACCCAAAACTCATTACAATTCAACGTCAGCAAATGCAACGTGCTTTCCATCCGACATCAGAGCAGCTACTCATACCGACTCGGAACGTATATACTACAACATTCAACTCTCGAACATAACTTGGGTGTCCTGCTTCAAGATGACTTGAGTTGCCCCAGGAAATCTGAAAAGGCCTCGAAAACCGGGAAACTAACACGTGGGGCTGTTGAGGCGGGCGTTTGGACAAATAAACAGCTCCATATTTCGATAAATGCTCAGTGCGTATGTTCGCCCCCATGTTGAATACGCAATTCAAGCCTGGCATCCATGGCTGAAACACGACCTTAATGCACCGGAGCAGCCACAGCGCCGGGCATCTAAGAACGTAATTGGAATGCGCAATCTTTCCTACCAGGAGAGGCTGCAACGACTGGGATTGTTCAGTGTAAGCTATCGGAGACTACGGGGCGATCTGATTATGACATACTTGATTCTGCGAGACCCACATCATGTGTGCCGCCCTTTACTGCAACTCAGCAGCAATACAAACCTGCGGGGCCACTCATTAAAACTCGCAGAACAATACAGTCTTTTGGAGTGCCGCAGAAATTTCGTTTCCATTCGTGTCGGTCAACCGTGGAATGCTCTCCCAGAATCGGTCGTCTCTGCACCGACACTAGCAGTATTTAAAATACGGTTGGACGAAGCACTCATCCACTTACACTTTGTCTCTTAACACTACGTCCCCATCCTACCCCTGGAGTTTACCATGGAATTATTTGTTGTTAACTGTGTGTGCTGTGAATCTAAGAGAATGGCAGGACTGCAGCGAAGCAAACCCTAAGTCCTTATTTTCATGTTTTAAGTAGTAACTATTTTACTATCCTTGTCCTCATTATTGGTATGTTGATATCCCCACCAACAATCCAACGGGACTTGTAAAGCAATGCTTCTTAACCCGTATAAATTCATTGTTCATTGTTCAGTTCTAGAGCTTTCCACAGCCAATCCCTTACCGTGAGATTCGCCAGTTCTATCGGGATCAGAGAGTGTGGTGAAATGCAAAAGGAATGTTGTGGTAAGTTGGGGTGATCGAGTTTAATTGGTTGGGGTCTTATTACCGAAGGACTTGCAGAGGGCATTGTGAGATGGGGAGGCGGAAGACAATATGGAGAGGGGCTTCCATAACTGGTTTGTATCTCAGCAAAGCAATGTAGAGGTCTGCTAGGAGAACAGACTTGGCACATTGCCTGAACAATAGGGAAGTGGGGTTTGCCACTCGGTGTAGCGGCGTTATTACTCTCGACTGTCACCAGAACACTGGGAGTCACCTTCCCAGTATGAAGACCCCTGTTTGATTTAAGACGCTTAGTGTGTGGGCCATGGCCACCGCTGCTATGTCTAGTCGTAATGTCAATGGGCCGCGATGCACGTTCACTGGAGCTATTGACAGTCCCCCTGGATACTTCAGTAATGTATGATGGGAGAAAAAGCAAAAGTTTACAAGACTCAAAAGAAAATTAAGATCAAAATGTTGCAACGTGGAACGTGAAGTATCAGGGGTTAAAGCATTGCACTTTTTCAAACTCTTGTGTAGCGTTTATTATTAAGATGAAAGTCTAAGACTCTTACGAATGTCGTCATGCCCGGTGCGTTCACCACATATCTTGCTACTGCATTCCAGTGAGAACAGAGTCTAAGTGAGTAAAAATACAATCTACCATTCAGCCGGGAGTGTTGCGTCAGTAGTTTCAGGTGGTTGCCTCGGCTTTGTTTGTAAGCGGCTATGCTCAACAATGATATATGTGGATGTTCGCTTTCAGTTAGTATCCGGGATGTGAGAATAAGATCTCCGCGAAGCCGTCGGTGTTTTGAGGAGAGCACACGGGTAAACGAGGGTGCAGTTCATAACTTAGATCGGCTAATCCAGGCTTTGCATTAGTGACTCTTTTTAGGCTTGTTCCAGTAGGTGAATGTCTCGTCTTAATTATGGACACCATGCCTGAATCGCATATTCAACGTGACGACAAAGAAAAGAGCTAATCGGCAATGGTACTAACAGTCGCTCAAAGGTACCGCGAACTCACCTCAAAAGTTTCCATCTCAAATTGCCACCGAATGGAACTTACCTCAGAAAGTGTGCGGGTTGTTGGGACAATTCGTGGTCGCCTCCACTAAGGTGGCACAGACTTGGTATGCTATAAGTTGGAAGCAGACGTCCCTCATGTGGTGGAACGTTGTAGAAATAAATACCGGATGATTCTTTTGGCCAAGTAGACGACTAATGTGTTGATGCAGCATTTCATATGAATTGTCCTCGGCATACCAACGCCAGGTGATGCTCACGAATGCGTTCAGACGAACGCCCTGTGGTGCGGCCTATGTAATATGTACTACAGGAATACGGGTAATCTGGTACACATAGATGACATCACCAGACTATTCATCGTACAACTGGATGGGTAGTATCGGTGTGGAGCGAACGTGCAACCGTGTAACAGCGTCATAAGTGTCACTGACGGCAGGTGCAGTTTCTTTACGAATGCGCACGAGAACACTGTCTGCTTTGAACTGCTGCGATAAGTATGCCGTACTTATCGTGGTTGCCTTGCCGCCACCACAGTCAGTTCGCCTATCCTCATCCATATGAGAGCTGCACTTCTCACTTAGCTTCAGCAATTAATCTCTGGGCCTTCGACCACAAAACTCCCAACTATATGGACATTATTTAAGTGGGCCTGATTTCTGATATGCATCGCATGAATAGTCACGGCAAAATCTTGCACAGATCTCTGTATTAAAGCTCATTTCTCGGCGGTCGCAAAATACCATTTTGTGTTGTAGGTTCCGGGTTCGTACCTTTCTCCCTGCGTGAACAAGGTATAGGTGTGGACAGCTTTTACGATTGCTTTTGTACACAAAATTGGCAATCCAATATGTGGGAAAGGGCTTCGTCAAGCGCAACAGCGTTGAGTGTAAATCTCGGCGGTGCGGAAAGATCACCCTTAGATACCCCGTTGTTCAGTGTCCTCCGAATCGCGTCCGCGGTTCTTTCCTTGTGGGGAAATCATACTGTCCATATCCATTGTGTTGGGGATCATACCTGTGGCTTTTGCACAATTTGTGACTGAAGTTTAACCAGACCTCGCGCATAACCGCTGTCCAGTAAATTTACTGAAACCCTTCTATTCACTTCCGTTATGTACAGCGTCTATGCCCTGTGGAACACCGTTACGGATATACCCGTGGAAACATGTTTCGGGTGACCTAAAAGATAATGAAGAATACCTTCGGTGTCTGCTGACTTAAGATGGATTGTTTTATAAAATTTCCTCCATGTCTACGCGGTCTAGGAACCGTACTGTACAACTGCACGTCGTCAAATTTACAGCAAAGTTTGCTCTCTGGTCATCGGAATTTAGCATGTCCTCTTCCATAACCCTCTTACTTTCGCAAACGGATCATCTGCGAAACTCCACCATACATTCACTGAGCTACCGGCGTTTATCAACACCTCGAAGTTGTCCATGTAGAAGCTCTCTAGAGGACTCTACACACTATCCTATCGCCGAATAAGAATTGGCCTTATTATAGCCCATCGGGTACTACACTTGCATCACTTCCCCGTACTGCGGCCAATATTTCACCTGCGGGAACCCTGTAACATCCGAGGACACCGTCACAAACTCAGGGTCCTCTGCATAAACAAAATAGCACATCAGCTTTGTATAGAACGAAGAATCTAAACTTATGGAATACATTACCAGAAGGAGTAATAGAGGCCGATTCTGTGAAGTGTTTTAAAACCCGTATAAACGATTATTTCGGAAAACTGTGCTTTTGTGAAAGGATGCACCTGCAATGCCAAAAGAAAAATCCTATGCCCGGAAATAATGACACCAATACGAATTCCTAACCGAACAAGAATAAACGATTAACGGACCAGACACAAGAACTGATGATTCACAACTAAATGTTTTTGATTTTTCTTAATTCAACGGAGTTGTACAGAAAGATTTCTACTTGCTCTTAAATACAGTCTCAGTCTCAGTTTCAGAAACGGCGGTCGTGGTATGCAAGTGTTAAGGGAAGTAACAATGAAACAGTCCCATTGCGGATACGATCCTTGCGATTGAAATGTCTGAGATTTGACTCAAAGTGAATCAAGTTTCATTAGAAACTGCGTGTCACAACCCAACCACATAGCGGGTTCCCCAATTCCACGTTGAATTCCTTTCCGCTGTGCCAAGCGTTGCTCACGGATCTCAGTAGTATAGTGTTCAGGGCAACAGCCGTATACTAATAGACCCTGAATTCCACCTCAGCTCAGGCTATCACTACCTGCTGAGTAAAAGAAGGACGGAAGCATGGTTGTGTTGTGACAATGTAGGAAAGTGCAACACGTAAACACTTCCAAAACATTTAGTTGGGATGTTCTTCAGCTATCTGGAAAGAACAGTGAAAATGCGAGCTCCGGTACATATATTCGTTACGTGTTATTGCATCGTTGCTATCAGCAACGACTGCAGAGCCCTCCTCGCGGAACATGGTCGCAAATGGTCCAAAGCTCTCAATTAGCTCTACTACACATCATATACAGCCTGTCCCAATACTCTGATCACTCTACTCTGTTAACGCGTGACGAAGGGTCATTCCTTCGAGTGTCAGGTGGAGCGCACTAAATTGTCAACTGTCCAATAGTAGATGTTGGTCTATCTCAAAATGTCACATCCGCACATGGGTGTAGAACGACCGTATGCATCCATGTGAATACATATGTACTTGCCAGTGTGGTCCATCGTGAAAGTTTTGAAGCAAGCGCGGATGGCTGGGTTAGAGTAAACATACGGCACGCCACAAGGCAAGTCCATCGATCGATACCTACGCTTTGGCCGGACAGAGAGGAGGTTGTCCACTCGGATTTCAGAACACATTCCGCGGAACCTTGCTCTCCGTGGCGCAACATTACCTACCAGCTCCATTGCCCGGCACTTATTCGACTGCTCGATGTGGCAGAATCCCCGCTAAGCATTCAAGGTGATCAACAGACGGGGCAAGCCCAAGTTGTTGGGTTTTGCTGAGGCTTCCGCCATCCGGCGTTTGAAGTTTAAATTATGATGAATCATTGAAAGCAATTACTCATCAGATGGTCTTACGTTCTCGCGACTTAAATGGGAATTTTCTAGTTACTATGTAAACTACCCGATTTTGTGGCCAATCTTGCTTCGCCTTGGTGAGGCAAGGCAGGCAAACCAACGCAACTAAATATCAACTTCTGGTATGGACTTATTATTCCTAAACGTTCGCAATTTTCGCCTATTGTAAGTAAGCAGCTGAAGTGAATACACGAAATATACTGACTTCAGACTATTCCGCAGTAATGTTCGTTGTACTTGCTTTGTTAAAACTTTTGTAGAGAAATTGTCGTATAACATTGCTAAAGCAACAGCTCCCACGGGAAACATTTCGTTCGTCGGGTAAACTAGATAGACCTTCGAGCTGCAATCAATCAAACGTAAGTTCACATGACTGGCCAACGAGTGCTAAATAGAAGCGTGAGTAGGATAAGCGAATGGATGGCAAAAACAAAGCAAGGTATCTGAACACGTCATTGTCCCCTCCTGTTGGGATAATTATAAGCACTACATGTTCATGAACGATATAATTTAATGTCAGCACCTCGAAGAATTGCCATACGACGTTATCCGTTAAAGCCTATCTGTAGTCAGGGCGGCGTATCCGACCGGAACGTAGTAAGTTTGCGTTAGTTTGTACCGAGCGCTGTAGTGTATGTGTGTTCGTCGGTTCAATAGCACGTTGGGAAAGCGCTATTTGCAGCCGTCTTGCACTCACCTTTGTTCTATCAGCCAACTTGTAAGTTCCTGGCGAGCACACAGATTTCGCACGGGTCGGAGGTCGGAACATATTGGCTCATTTCCGGGAATAGGGTAGTCTCACAGGAACAAATATCCCTGAAGGATACGTTCTCCCAACGCGTCTATATTTAGGCTGGTAAACAGCCCGTCTTTCGTATTCTCTGTGATCGGCGGTTTCTTCTGATGTAAAGGTTGCTTTCAACTGAGTTCGAATTGTTCGCCCTAGCATTAGCTTCGAGAGTGTCGTTGCCTTTGCAGTATGTGGTGTGGTTCTGTATACCTCCAATGCAGATAGCAACGCATCATCCCAGGATTCTCCCGAAAGCCGAAGGGCTTGTAGAGATTCCTTCAAACTACAATTAAGTCGTGCGAGGAGTCCATTCGTTGCAGGAGTATAAGGTACAATCCTCGCGTGTCTGATACCATTGCGCTTGCGAATTCAGCATACTCGTTACTTCGAAACTATGGACCGTTATCAGTGACTATTTCTTCTGGCAAACCGTACCTTGCAAACAAACAACGGAGTCAATTTATCATGACGGCTGTACTCCTGTACCTGCATAGAATATCCTCTGGCGATTTGCTGTAGAAACATGTAGCCACTAGCACGTTTCGCTTCTGTGGGTGTGCATTGGCAAACCAGCCCATAACATCGATGACAATTTTTGCCCCTGGCTTCATTGGGTACGCTGGAATTCAACTACGGCCACCAAAAGTATTGTCGTATCCCAGCTTTTGTTCGCACAATCCCTGGATGATCTTCATGTGCACATGTAACCACCATAGGAATAAGGGTTGCAGTGACCACGAACTGCTCGCATATAAGAATGCAGCTTTTCATGGTAGAAAGCTCATGATGTAGGGTATAGTGTGGAAGTACCTCAGGTTGGATCTTAGTAGAACTGACCCATGAAGACGATATGTACCCCGAAGCTTCGCTAGGATAGGGTGTTGGTCAGTGTGCGCTCGTTTCGGGTCAAATGTTCAAGTTCAAGTTCAATTGGGACCGGAACAGTAGGAGAATCCCTCGAATGTTCCACCTTTGAAAACGTCGTTGATCCAACAGGGAAAGCGGTGTCTTGATGTGCCAAAGGCGAGCCAAATCAACGCACATGATTCATATGGTCAACCAAACAATGCCCGCGTGTCCTGCACTAGCAGTCCCCGCTGTGCCGGCCGCATGAAGAATAAAAGAAAACAGTAGTATCCGTAAAGACAACAGAGGAGAAGACAAGCTAATCGAATATCGTAGGCAATATTAAGATGTAAGTTAAAATGAGTTAAAGAAGCGTAAGCCGTAGTAGACGAAGAAAAGTTTAAGACACGAAGGGGAAGACTTTAAACTGCAGACCGAGAGCGTCAAGTCGATGCTCGAACTCTTTCACTGTCGGTGCCATCACGACGTCTGCAGGCAATGTGTTCCAATAAGCTATAACCCTACACGATACTCTAAAAGTTGCCCAAACCCGGCCAGACCAGAGTTTGTGCAACTTTAATGGGTGGCCACGAAGGGTTGGCATTCGAGTTGGGCGAAACAGTCCAGTCAAATCAGGACCAATCTGAGCCATCAATATACGATATGTAAGGACCAAGTCGCCCCGAAGTCGCCTGTAATACATGGAAAACATATCCAACTTACGTAGCCTCTCCGGGTACGTCAGCTTCTTTAAGTCGTACACCATTTTCGTCCCGGACGGCAGGACTCGTTCAACTGCCATCTTATCACGAACCAGGCATGGAGGACAAGCCTGGACGCAGTATTCCAAGTGCGGCCTTACAAAAGCCGAAAATAGTCTGATAAACATGTCGGTAGTCATGATCCCGAATGACCTGCGGATCATCCACAACATGTTGAAGCCTTTACGGGCAGCTGTCTTCCAGTGTTCACTGGACTTGAAGTCAGATGACAGCAAAACACCGAGGTCAGATTGAAGTTGAACTCGTGGTACCTCGTTGCCGCCAAGCAAATAACGCGTCGGCGGGTCATTCGGACCAACGCGTAAAACGGAACATTTCCCTAAATTAACTGGCAACTGCCACAAAGTTGACCAGTCCCAAAGTCTATCCAGAGCCTCCTGTAGGGTCAGTGGACCAATCGGCTCGTCTATCGTGAACCAGAGTTTCAAGTCATCTGCAAACATTAGGGATGGCACACCCAATTCATCAGGTAGGTCATTAATCTTATAAAGTGAAGAGAAGGGGGCCAAGAACCGAACCTTGCGGCACGCCACTGAGAACACATTGGCGGAAGGACAGGCTTGGACCCACCCGCACACACATTTCCCTTCCGATTAGGAAAGCTGAAATCCATCGTAAGACTGGTCCAGAAATACCAAAGGAATTCAGCTTGTGAAAATGCCGCGAATGTGGAACGGTGTCAAAAGCTTTGGAAAAGTCAATAAACAGCACGTCCACTGCTTTCCCACAATCAACGGCTTCGGCCCAGTGTACACGAGCCGTTATTGTAGGTGTTCCGTCTGCGTGCTGCGATATCATTTTTACCTCCTCTAAGTCCTCCTTTTCCCCTACGTTGGACAGTGGGAGTCTCGACAGGGTCTCTGCATGCTGCTTAATGCACCGTGAAATGTATTTTACTTCAAAACCATAGTTTAAATTACTTGAGTACCAACGGCTCAAGCGTATTGACTTTTGTCCTTGCTTACCGCCTTTTAGTAGCATTGTAATAGCAGTATGATCGGTGCGAAAAGTGAATCGACGTCCGAACAAGTAAAGGGTTATTTCTCACAAGCTCAGACGCATACGAGTGCCTCCATCTCGCCGGTGGAATAATTTCTTTCAGTATCTGACAAAGTACGCGATGCGTACGCAATCACTTCCTCCTCGTCATCCGCAGCTGAAACAAATCTGTACTCAAGCCAACATCTGAAGCATCCGTTGAAACGAAAGTTGGACATTGCTCAATGAAGATCATCACCGTATGAGTTGATTCAATCATCGCTGGTATGGTCATGTAAGCATTGTCTTGTCCAGTGACCCAACGAAACTCCTGGTTTTGGCGCGTCAACCTCCGCAACGACTCGGCAATTGTCGCAAAATTCTGTCAATGTCAAAGGTAGTAAGAACACAGACCCAAGAACTGTTTCAGCTGTGTAACATTGCATTGTTTTGGATAATCGCGAATGGCTCTGGTGTTCTACACATTAGACTTAATACCCGAGGTAGAAATAACATGTCCAATAAACTCGACCTCCATTACAGCGAATTGGCAAATGCTGGTATTCAGATGGAGGTTTATTTCACTCAGTCTATGCAGCAAATTAGGAAGGTTTTCCTGATGTTCGGTGGGGTTACTACCAAAGACACAGATACCATCCATATACACAACACATCCTTTGAGATCTGATAACGATAGAGTAACAAATATCTGCCAAGCTGCTGGGAACAACTAAGTCCCATTGGTGGCACTTTGGATTGATGTAAATCATTTTGCGTGAGGAAAGCTGTCAAATGTCCACAACCTGGTATCACTGGCATGTGGTCGTATGCACTGCGAATATGCAGCTTTGTGAGAACTTTGGCGTTTGTAAGCCTAACAAGCAACTCGTCGATAGTAGGCAGGGTGAACTTGTGCACAATTATATGCCGATTAAGCGCTCGAAAGCCGGTGCATGGATGAATAGAGCCATCTTTCTTTTGAACGGCAACTAGTAGATGAAACCGTTCAGAACACTGTTTGGGTTTTATCAAGTCTTCCGTGACCATATTTTTCAACACTTGCGACAAAACCTCTCGCTTGGTCAGAAGTACAGGTCCAGGTTGGAAAATGCCAAACGGGGTGGAATCCACACTCAATCGAATGCGGTGCATTACATTTGGCATTCTACCAATATCCAGAAAAAAGAGATTTGGGTAACTGGAACCAAACGAATGAAGGTTGACACTAGCAGTGGTCATCGGGGTGCCACATGGTGATACGTTCAATGCCACCATGGCATTACGTCCCAATAGAGGCCTAATATCCGTTTTGGAGAGGTTAACTGCAACTAGCCGCTTCCTGCTGTTTGTAAGAAATATTGAAACAGTAACTAAGCCGATTACGTGGACACCACCATTTGCGTAGCTGTTGAAAGTGTAAGCGAAGTAATATATATATATATATATATATATATATATATGTATATATATATATATATATATATATATATATATATGGTTGGCGGCATCAGGTTTCGGATTTGCCTGTCACTGTGGAAAGCCACAGGACGCATGCGCCTACACAGGGACCATGGATGGCTTGCGCTGCACCACCCACAGCTCCGACCACACACCCCATATCCAGTGTAAACCCGAAGGAATAAGACCGGGAGGTATGCGGATGGGAGCCACGTTTCATCAACGGAGCCGGCCCACACTCCTTCACAGGCAAACACAAGCACACTGTATTTGGGAATCAAGCGCACACAAGGCGGTGGCTGGACCGTAGTCCGCTCCACACTGACTGCATGGAACCGCTCTTTGATCCTAACACGGTCCACAAGGACCGTACACACCGTCCCCTCCAGCAACGACCAACTGTCTGCTGCAGCCAGTATGGACGAAATACTGGGTAATAGACAGGTAGGCACCTTGTAAACATGCACATCAAGCGCATCCACACCGGGGATATCAAACAACAGCCAAACACTTGAGAGAGAGGGAGAGAAAGAAAAAGAGAAAAACTCGATTAACACATAAAGAAACGGTAATATAAACCTTAATTAAATAGCATATGTAATAAATTGTTTACAACCAAATCCTAGCTAAGTGCACGAGGTCAGGAATTATAGTTCAGGGATCGCCACGAACACAAAAATGTTATGGAAATCGAATACAATTGGCTTAGGCGATGTGTGCAAGTTAATGGAATAGAGTACATGGAGATATTCATATGAGAAAGAGAAGCATTTAGGTAAAAGCTGTAAACCCACCACCTGATATAAAGAGACTTAGTGTGCAAGCACGCGGTTAGTAAATCGAATTCAGCGTGCCTACAAACGCTGCGCCGGCTCGCCGAAATTCTCTGCAGGACCCGTCGTCACTTCTGTAGTGCCCCCAAAGGGCCTAGCTCATGGCCCACTAGACATTTATATGAGAAAGAAAGAAAGGCATTAGGAGCGAACCGAAAACCCACCACCTGAAATAAAGAGACTTAGCATGCAAGCATGCGGTTAGTAAATCGAATTCAGCGTGCCTACAAACGCTGCGCCGGTGCTGCCTGCGTTCACTGCGGGACCTGTAGTCGCTTCGGCAGTGGTCCCGAGTGACCTCTCTCATGGCTCACTAGGCCTGCCTGACTAAGGCACTCGCGACCGCATGTTCTACAGCACCATGCGCTCGATGCCGATGGAGTACAATTCATTGGTGCTTGCCGCTTCCGCAATTGCCGCTTCTTCTCTGCATGCATGAGGGATTTCTCCTGCACCTCAGCAACTGCCTTCGTGATTAGATCGCGCCACGCACCACGATCAACCGCCTTCGATTCCCATGATCTGCAACCAAGATTAGAACGTGTGAGGCTCACTTTAATCATGTCCTGGTAAGGTAACTTTGGTTTCCCCACGTGCCGCTTCCCAATACTCAGCTGACGGTATAAGAGTTGTTTCGGTATCCGCGTCGAATCCATACGGCTCACATGACCGAGCCATCTCAGGTGTCGCAGTAAAAGTACGCCGTCCACCGCATACATCCCACTTCGTCGCAAAACTTCCGTGTCTGCAACTCTGGCGCCCCAACCGATCCGCAAAATTCGTCGCAGACACTGCTGATGGAACCGCTCGAGATATCGCACATCCCGACGGTACATCGTCCACGTTTCACTGCCGTATAGAAGAACGGACAGTACCATGGATTTGTACACCATCAGCTTCGTGCCAATGCTAAGCTGATGGTTGTTCCACACTCGGTACTCAAGCTTCCCGAATGCCGCTGCGGCCTTCGACGCGCGATTACGCAACTCAACTGATCAGTCGATATCACACTACCAAGGTAGCAAAAGCGGGAGGTGGTTTCCAATACTTCAGCACCAATGCTGATTTGCGGCAATATTGAAGATGGCACCTCCGGTGAAGGCTGAGAGAGACAGACAGTTTTGCTTGTGTTGATGGTGAGCCCGAATTTGGCCGCTGTCGAAGCCAGAGCACTAGTCATGTGCTGCAACTCATCCGCGCTGTGTGCAAACAACGCGCAGTCGTCAGCAAACAGCAGTATACGGATAGTTGTCTCACAGACTAGAGTTCTCGCACCGAAACGACGGATGTTCAGCAACCTACCATCAATACGGTGCTCCACACGAACACCGTAAGCACAAGCCGCATCAAAAGCACAAGACAACATTGCATGAACATAGATATTAAACAGGGCAGGAGCTAAGACACAGCCTTGCTTCACACCAGAGACAACTGTAAAGTCATCCGAGGTCTCTCCACTCAGCTGCACCCTCGCTCGCATACCACTGTGCAGACATTCAATTAAACTTACAAACTTACGCGGGCAACTAAACTTACTCAACACCAGCCACAATGCCTCGCGGTTCACCGTATCAAATGCCTTGGTGAAATCAACAAAAAGCGAGTACAATGGCTGGTGTCGTTCTCTGCACTTCTCCTGCAACTGACGAGCCGCAAACACCATATCTATAGTGCTGCGACCCGAACGGAATCCACATTGCTCTTCCGCCACGTTTGGTTCCACAATCTGACTCACGAGGCGGTTGAGCAGGATTCGGGCAATCACCTTGCCCACACAACTCAGCAAGTTGATGCCACGATAATTCGTGCAACATTGCTTGCTATATTTGTCCTTTTACAGTGGTAGCACAAGGGCATCCTTCAGCTCAGCAGGCACCTCCTCCTCAATCCATACGCGTTGCACCAAGTGGTGCAGCGCAGTCAACAACGCTGGTCCGCCGTGTTTCAATACTTCAGGTGGGATCCCGTCACCTCCGGCACATTTGCCGTTTCGCAGCTGAGCAAGTGCTCCCTGCGTCTCATCCAGTGTCGGCGTATCCGCCAGATCCGTCTTCACATCGTGCTGCTTCAGGCTGTTCAATGTAGGCCAGTCGATCTCTGAACGGTTGTTCAAGAGACAGTCAAAGTGTTTCCGCCAGATCTGCATTATGTCTGCAGTCTGGGTGCAGGTAGCGAAGGAACTACCATCGATCAGTGTCCTCAGCGGCTCCAACCTCAGTCCATACACCGCCTTCAAGGAGTCAAAGAATTCCTTGTGTTGGCGGCGTTCGGCGTAGCATTACATCTGCTTCGCCTTCTCCGTCCACCATGCAATTTTTAATGCGACGGAGCTCTCGGGTCAGTCGCAGTCGAAGTGTGCGGAACTGACTACTCTTCCCCAAGTCACTGGGGTCTGCAACATGTGCAGCAAACGCTGAATTCTTCTCACACACCAATGCGTCAATCGTCACATTGTTGTCATCAAACCAATCAGGCCGCTTACAGTTTGCGCGCCCGATGGTCTCCTCCGCAGCAGCTGTCACCTGGTCGCGAATGTGGTGCCACAGGTCGCCCACTGTGGCTATACAGTCCACATCACCACACAGGCGTGCAGCCATCGCCTTCTCCAGCTCAGTGCGTTTGGCCACAGTACCGAGGGAGAGAATGTTAAATTTACGCCGATTCACGGCGGGAGTGCAATACATCGATTTACGAATATATGCGTACGGTTTAGTCCGAACCAATTTGTGATCGGTGCCACACTCAGCTCCACGCAGTACACGTGTCATGCGCACTTCACGCATATCACGCTGACGTACGATGACATAGTCGAGCAGGTGAGCGTGACCACTCCGTGGGTGCGTCCAAGTTGCTATATCACTCGCACTCAGTGCAAACCGAGTGTTCGTGATCGTCAAGCCGTGAGTGGCACACAGTGAGAGCAGCCTGTCACCGTTCGCATTCGCTGAACCAATGCCATGCGCACCGATAACATCTGTCCACGCTGATGCATCACGCCCAACGCGCGCGTTGAAATCACCCAGCAGAAATAGTCGGTCGCTCCTCGGCACAGACCGTATCACGGAGGATAGCTCAGTGTAGAACTGATCACGCGTGTCATCAGGATAACACATGGTCGGACCGTACGTGCTTATAAAAGTAGCAAACTTACATCTTCCGAGTCGTAGGCGAACTGTCATCAGTCGCGCACTGATTCCTATTGGTTCACCCACCAGCTGGCCATGGAGGCGATCGGATATTGCAAATCCGATCCCATGTTCACGTGGTGCTGAGGCGGCCTTGCCTACCCAGTAGAACGTGTAGCCAGCACCTGCTTCGTGCAACTTACCTTGCTCAGCGAGCCGAGTTTCACTGAGCGCCGCAATATCGATGTTGTAGCGCGCCAGCCCCATGGCGACCAGTGCAGTGCGTCGCTCCGGGCGCTCGCTGGAGTTCCGGTCCAGTAGTGTGCGCACGTTCTTGCACCCGATGCTGAGTGCTTTGCGCGCAGGCATACGATTGCATTGGTGGGCAATCGCACGCGGGGCGGTCGTTGTGCTTCGGAGGTTTGCTTGAGGGACTCCGCCCGGAGCCTTTGGCTCAATAGCCTGACCCACAAGGCAGTGGAGAGCAGATCCAGCTCGGGAATGTGATTGCAGAGACAGATTGGGATCTGCTTGACGGCCGTCACAAGCAGCCTTGGAGGTTCTAGAACGTTTTATATGTTTTGCGACCGTAATTGGATACGCACCTGCGACCACGGCCAGACGCAGGTGGGTTTTTGGCGGGTTTGCACCAGTTTGACCAGGGGGTGCCTGGCTTGAGGCGGGCAGAAGCAAACCATTGAACACCCGGAGGTGTCCTCCCACCGTCAGAGACAATGCGTGGCACTCGTGCTCTACGCCAATCGAGCTGTGAGCTTATAACACGTAGACCTGTTGTCTGCCATGGCTAGGTTTGCGGGAAGAGGGCATCGACCACTTCCTAACCTCCGGAGAGGATGGACCAGGATACTGCCAGAGCGCTCACACCTGACAGGAGAACGACTCGGGTCCTCATCCAAAGCGTTCGATTAAATGAACACCCGAAAGGCAGCGGGTCTAGCACATGGTCAGTTCACTGACTCATGTGGATTGGTGTCCTGGATCTTAGCAGGGTGAAGGGCGAAACCGAACTCCCACCCAGCGGTCGAGAAGAGGAAGCGCCCAGGATATGAGCAAATGATACAATAGTAGCAGCACTGGGTAGACCATCTGTCAGGATCTAGCCACCACCAGCCTCAGCGCACCATAGGCTCTCCCTCCCTATATATATATATATACATATATATATATGCATATATATGTATGCATATATATATGGTTGGCGGCATCCGGTTTCGGATTTGCCTGTCACTGTGGCAAGCAACAGGACACTTGCGCCTACAGAGGGACGATGGATGGCTTGTGCTGCACCACCCACAGCTCCATCCACACACCTCATATCCGGTGTAAACCCGAAGGAATAAGACCGGGAGGTATGCGGATGGGAGCCACGTCTCATCAACGGAGCAGGCCCACACTGCTTCACATATACATACACAAGCACGCTGTATTTTGGAATCAAGCGCACAGAAGGCGTTGGATGGACCGTAGTCCGTTCCACACTGATTGCATGAAACCACTTTTTATCCTAACACGGCGACAAGGACCACGTACCCCGTCCACTCCAGCCACGACCAATCGTTTCCTAAAGCCAGTATGGAAGAGATAGTGGGTAATAGACAGGTAGGCACCTTGTCAACATGCACATCAAGCACACACCTGGGATATCAAACAACAGCCAATCATTCGAAATGCCGATATCGAATAAAGTAAACGCATATGACGACATAAATACTCGCTAAATGATCACATAGAAGAAATTGGTTATAAGTGAATCCGTGCTAAGTACAAAATGCCCGAAATTTGTTCAAAAAATACCGCACGATTAAATTACGCAAGTTTACCACCATTTGCGTGAGTGACGTGTGCAATTTGGGAGAAGATTATCAAGTACGCAGAACAAACCAAATAACATGTAATGAATTTTGTCCACATTATATGTATATATATATATATATATATATATATATATATATATATATATATATATATATATATTCCTTCGCTTACACTTTCAACAGCTAAGCCAATGGTGATGTCCACGTAATCGGCTTTGTTACTGTTTCAATATTTCTTACAAACAGCAGGAAGCGGCTAGTTGCAGTTAACCTCTCCAAAATGGATATTAGGCCTCTATTGGGACGTAATGCGATCACGGCCAGACGCAGGTGGGCTTTTGGCGGGTTTGCACCAATTTGACCAGGGGGTGCCTGGCTTGAGGCGGGCAGTAGCAAACCATTGAACACCCGGAGGTGTCCTCCCACCGTCAGAGACAATGCGTGGCACTCGTGCTCTACGCCAATCGAGCATTGAGAATATAACCCGTAAACCTGTTGTCTCCCATGGCTAGATTTTACGGGAAGTGGGCCATGGACCACTTCCTAACCTCCGGAGAGGATGGACTAGGATACTGCCAGGGCGCCCAATCCTGGCAGGAGAACGACTCGGGTCCTCAGCCAATGCGTTCGATTAAATGAACACCCGAAAGGCAGCGGGTCTAGCACATGGTCAGTTAGCCGACTCATGCTGATATATATATATATATATATATATATATATATATATATATATATATATATATATATTTATATATACATATATATAGTTGCAACCGTGTGCGAACAGACATTGCGCCATCAGCAACTAGGGGACGCCAAAGGATGTAAAGAAATAGTAAAAGAAAATACAACACATCACATCGGAGGCTATCGTCTCGTCAGAGGCCGAGATACTACCCGGTTGCCCATTAATGTACCATGAACAATGGTTTATAACGGGTAAAAGAGCAGGTGTTTGACATGTCCCTTAGGGTGTTTAGAGTGAGGAAAGATAGAACAAGGGATAATGGAGTCGTCAGTTCGAACGATTACAGATTTAACTGCACTGCCGTATAAAGGGAGTTTGAAATGAGAATGTACGCACACAAAGCAATAAGGGGAGTGGTTATTGATCATGTAATAGGCGAGAAAAAATAATATAATGGCAAGGACAACGCTCACTCGTGTGCGACTATCTTGGGTCGACGGGATACAGAAATCCATTTTCTATAGTAGTAGCGTTTATCAAATTTGGTGCAAGTGGTTTGGAGTGAATCATTCATGAGTAGGGTTATGGCACTATCCACTGTTTGTTGTGCATTAATGGCAGCGCCTCGTGGTCATACGCTGATGTACTACGTGACTAACTTAAACTGGTGACGTCTTAGCCAGTTGTTTTGACTGAGTATTAGAAGGGAATGGCATGGGTGGTTGGGGTTTCCTAGGATCAGGTACACCATTATGAGATCGCCCCTTAGATGCCGATAACGTATAATGTATATTTTGAGATTCTTCATCTTGAGTGGGTAGGGAAGGCTGGTCAAACCTCTGATGCTCTTCGTTGCTCCACGTTGTGCAGTATCGAGCGCGGTGAGATGGTGCTTGAACCAGGGTTGCCACGCTTGAATAGCGTATTCCGCATGCGGCCTCACGTACGCACTAAGCATTTTTGGAAAGACTGAAGGGTCAAACTTCCTGAAAGGTCTGCGAAGAAGGCCGAAGTACTGGTTTGCTTTCTTAGATGCCTTTTCAGTCTGCCTGGAACAACCGTGGTCATCTTGAACTATCAAGCCGAGATCGCACTCGTGTGAAGGCCGCTGTAGAATTTGTGGTCCTAGGCGGTAGTTGTACATACTCTTGTGCCGTATGCTGAGAACTTTGCACTTGGTGACGTTGAAATGTAGCAGGTTCTAGAAGGACTATGTGTACGCTTTGTCCAGGTCCTCCTGTAAGACTGTGTGATCCTCCACTGCAGCGCTAGTACGCCGTACTTTTAGAACAGCAGCAAATAGCAAACAGTTAAAAAATTAGCATGCTCGCGACATCATTTATGAAAACCAGGAACAGGCGGGGTCCAAGTACCGAGCCTTGAGGTACGCCGCACTGAACTTCGATAGATTCGGATAAGTTGCTTCTAACCCTCACATTCAGGTGACGTTGCACGAGAAAGTCTCCTATCCAGCCCAGAACAGGATCGACGATTCCATATTTCTGGAGTTTGTGGAGGAGAATGCGATTGTCTAGATGGTCGAATGCCTTTGAGAAATCCAATTAGGCCGCGTCGACTCCTACATCAGCGTCCACAGATTCCGTCCAGTTTGCACGAGCAATCAACAGATTAGTTGTACAGGAACGATTTTGGTGAAATCCGTGTTGCTCGGGAACGAGAATTTTGTTGTTCTCCAGGTACCCCATCAAAGCCTCAGCCACAATGAACTCCATAACCTTGGAGAAGACAGAAAGTAGTGTTCTCGGACGATAATTTGCTGGTTCAGCACGGTTGGCACTTTTGTAGATTGGTGTGATGATTCCTTGCTTCCACATCATGGGGACGTGCATCAAGTGCATACACTGTTGAAAGAAAATTGCTATTGGTCCTGCCAAACTCACGGCAGCAACTTTCAATGCATTCGGACGAATGCCATCCGCACCGGGGGGAGCTGAACTCGCGCAGAGACATCAGCCTATTCAGTACAGCTGCGGAGGTGAACGATATGTGATTAAGCCCTGGTGGCGGCGTTATCTGCTTAGGCAGGATGTATGATGATTGCACGTTTTGGTAGGTACGGCCAAATTGTTGTCCAAGAACGTTGGCCGCCTCTTGTGCGGTTTGGGCCAACCCGCATGCTGTGTGTAGAGCAGGAATACCGCGCTTAACACGGCGCAAATTGCTGACGTATCTGTATAGTAGTTCAGGATTGGAGCAAAAGTTTTCCACTAGACCATGTTGCTTCTTCAGTTTATCCTCCCGGACGAGTTTGACACATAGACTAAAAACAGTAGCGGGCCGAAGATGGATCCTTGCGTTACACCACTGGACACGCACAGGCTTTCGGAATGAGTGTCTGCTACTCTTGCATTGATTGATCTGTCGTGTAAGTAGTCTTCCAACCAGGTGAGCAGAGAACTGTTGATAGTGTAGTCAGTAAGCTTTTGGAGGCGAAAGAATTGATCGACCCTATGGAATGCTTTATAAAAATCCAGGTGAATCCCATCTTCGGGGACTCCTTCATCAGCCGCCCTAATCCATGAGTCCCGAGTAAGTAGCAAATTGGTGAAACTAGATGGGCTGCGTCTGAGACCACATTGAACATTAGAAATTATTTGCAGACTTCCAAAGTATCACGCCTGTTTATCTGCGATTACCGATTACGTCACTTCTGATGAAACAGGAAGGCGAGTAATAGGTCGGTAGTCGGCAGGATCCGATCATTTGCCTCCTTTGTATAGTGGAGTGATAATTCCATTTCCCACTCAGATGAGAGTGTATGGGAGTTAAGCATACCCTGGAAAATGGTTGCAAGTGCTGCTGCTATGGTGCGAGCAAGGGTTTTCAGTACTTTTGGGCAGATCATGTCGATTTCAGGAGAACTGTACTCTCGGAGAGACTGTAATTTGTTTGCAACAGCTACTGGGTAAAGGTGACGCTGGATAAGCCAACGACATTTGTTGGGAATTGATAGGGCGAAGGTTCCATGGTTTTCGTAGCTACCGAGCCAAACTGCAGGAGTAGAGCCTTCGCAGCATCCGTAGCAGTAGTTGTTAGTCCACTGGCCGTCCTGAGTGGTAGAATTCCAGACTTAACCTTCCTTTTGTCATTCACATATCTGTTTTGTAGTTTGGGGTTACTCGTAAATTTCAGCACCATAGTATACTGCCATTCGTATTTATCGACTTTAATAAGCGACGTGCAGTAGTTTCTGATTACTTTGAATTATCCCATGTGGTATCAAATGGGCATAGCGAATGTTGCCTCCAGATCTCATCGCTTCTATTAATCCATTTACGTGTTCTGCTTCGGATCCACGTGTTAGTCTGGCGTGATGCTCGTAATGGCACAACTTTCGATGCTGATTGTATGACCTAGTTAGTTCTATCGTTAATTGACTCCATACGTCCTTCGCTGAGCTGTGTGTCTGTAGGTCCCAGTCAACGGTTGTCGTTAAGTTGTGAAGCTCGGAATAGTCTGTAATAGTTCCTTGAGTTTCTCGTTCTTCATAAACCATGCTGACATAACACACATAGCCAAAGGTTAGGACTAAATGGTCGTCACTTCCTAGTGGATATCTCGTATGCCACTGATTCAACCATCAACTCTTCATTAATAAAGATTAAGTCCAGAAGTATTAGGTTCCTGGAACCGCGGTGTCTGGTTGGTCGATGCACATGGTTATACAAAACCGCCATATCCATGAATTCATGGAGCTTCGATAATAATGATGGACCAGTAGTCGACATTGATGCTATTTACGGAACATTAACATCGCCCATCATAACACAGTGAGCGTAATTTTGTGAAATAGCATAGTGGAGAGTGTTTAACAGAATAATACCGCTGTCCGCTGACGAGTTCGGAGGCCTGTAATGTACCGAAAAACACGCTCTTTTGGCATTTTCAATACTGGATTGTAAGGTCGTTTTAAGCTTCTAAACGCCCACTTGTTTTACTGACGGCACATCCGTTTTCACGATGCGTTTTGGTGAGTACCTTGCTGCACGGCTTCGCGCTCTGGCTGATTCGCTTCCTATTTTTGTAGCCTGCAAAATATACGTTGAATTCAGTCGTCTCCGACTTCTATACTGGCCCGTAAATGAGAGCAACCATGCCGTTTCTCGGCTGGCAAGCAGGGAAACTTCCAGGCCGGCCCATAATGGCGACTAACGGTGTCGGCAAAGGCCAAAGTCGTCTCATCTACATTAGGGATTATGGCTCCGTGACTCACTTCTTAGTTGATACCGGGGCGGAAGTCAGCGTCATTCCCCCTATACCAGGTGAACCTCTTGGTTCTTTGTCGACAAGCCTCAGTGCCGCCAATCCCACGGCAATAGCCGCCTACGGTCATCGGTCGCTTACCGTGGACCTAGACACTTCGGCGCACGTTCTGCTGGGTATTCGTCGTCGCTGCAGTCCCCGTTGCCATCATCGGTGATATAACCCGAACTGTTCTAGTAGGTGGATAGAATACTAGATCGTGGAAATGACCGGTAGTATTGATACAGCGGATCAAGAGATACTGACAAGCAGAGTCAACAACGTGTCAACAGGAAGTTCACGTGTTTACCAGACTCACTGGGGTATATCGGTTTCGTTGGTTCCAGCTTAGTGGTGATTGGCTGGACAGTTGTATGGTCTGATTGGATGACAGCACTCCATGTTGGGTTGGGCTGGTAGACGACACCTCCCTCTTCTTTTGACACGTTTGCCTGTAGTTGGCAACCGTTGGGCATAAATTAAACGATCGGGTGGTCGGCGGTTGCGTACGGGGCGTCTGTGATCAGCCTCCAAATCTGACATCAACACTTGGCTTTCATTTTCCACTCGATCCGAATTTGTATTTGTCGGTTTTGGCAATGAGAACTCCTCCAGTAATAACTGAAAATCAAACTGGGAATTGTGACGAGGTAAATACTGATTGTTATCAGAGCGGTGTCTGAGCTGATTCATATGCCTGTGCCACGTCTGACCGTTGACCTCTACTAGGTACGTGACTCGACCAATCCGTCTGGTGATTACACTTGGCGTCCATCTGTTTTGCGACGGCCGGAAGTCTCTTGTCCATACCAAGTCACCTGGTTTTAATGTTCTCGCTATTACGTGCTGTTTGGGTTGCGCAGATTCTGTTGTTTCCGGATTGGCTAATTCTCTCACCTCCGGAACGATTATGTCCCAAATTGACCTGATCTGACGGTTAAACAACATTTCCGGCGGTGACCTTCCGTTACAAGAGGGTGTGGTGTGATTCGATACATCATTAGGAATGTGTGTATGCAATCGTCCCTGGGGCCGTCGCCTCGCCCTTTGATAAGTGCACGCTTGAACGTGTCGACGAATCGCTCAACCTGACCGTTCGATTGCGGGTAAAAGGGGGGTGCGTATGTGTGCCACCCCATTGGAACGACAAAATGTTGCGAATTCTTCGCTACTAAATTGTGGGCCATTATCGCTGACTAATGTCTCCGGCATTCCTAGTCGGCTGAATATTTGATGCAACTGTCTACTAGTTGCGACTGCAGTGGTCGTCGGCATGGTTACAACTTCTGGCCATTTACTATGAGCGTCAAGCACGATGAGATAAGATTTAGCATCTACTGGGCCGGCGAAATCTACATGTACTCTTGACCACGGCGTGGTCGCTGCTGGCCATGGCACAGGGGCCAATTTATTTGGTGATTTTTGCTTGGTCGCACAGTTTTCACACCGCGTACACAGGTGTGAGATATCATCATCCATCCCTGGCCAATACAAGTAACTTCCAGCTAATGCTTTGGTGCGGGTGATTCCTTGATGGCCTTTGTTATGTTGGGTGAGAATGGGCCGTTGTAAAGCTGAGGGAACAACTACCCGTTCGGCGAAAAGCAAACACGAGTCAACGATTGATAAGCTGTTTTGGCACCGGTGATAGGGGATGAGTTCTGCATCTGATACCCTCGATGGCCAACCTTCTTTCACGTGCTTCATGACCTTACGTAGTACGGCATCCTGCGATGTGTGCTGCTGGATGGATTTTAGCAAGACTGGTAGGGATTTCGCGGTGTCGAGAATCACCCGATTGATCTCCTGATCCACTTTAACACTAGCAATCACTGTCTCGTTGTTGTCTGCTGGATGATCCGCAATTAACCGAGACAACACATCGGCTTGCCCAAACTCTGTGGTCGATTGATAATGGATGCTAAAATCGTAGGCCAGTAAGGATAGAGCCCATCTCTGTAGACGGCTGGCTGTAGTTTCCGGGATGCCTTTATGTGAACCAAATATGGTCAGCAACGGTTTATCATCCGTCAGTAACTTGAAACGTCTAACATATAGCATTTTGTGAAATTTATTGACAGCAAATATGATGGCCAGGCCTTCCTTTTCAACCTGGGAATAATTTTTCTCTGCTGATGTTAACGACTGTGCCATGTGGATAACTGCTTTCTCAGAACCGTCTGGGAAAGTGTGGGACAACACAGCTCCGATGCCATAGTTGCTTGCATCGGCAGCTACCACGATTGGAATTTTGGGATCGTAATGCGTGAGAAGGAGATCGAAAGTCAGCATATCTTTAACCCCATCTACCGCTGCTTGACACCATGCTGACCAAGTAAACTTGACCTCTTTCATGAGTAACGCGTTTAGAGGTACTCGCAGTTGATGCATTTCCGGGAGAAAATTAGAATAGTGGCTAACCATACCAAGAAAAGAGCGTAGCGTACTGACGTCTGTTGGTGCCGGCATGTTAACAATAGCTGCAATATTGGCTGGGTCGGGACGACGTCCATTCTGATCAATAATGAACCCCAGATATTTAAGTTGTGGCAAAAGTAAGCTGCATTTGTCTGGTCGCAAGCGCAATCCGTACTCTTTTATACGATCCAAAAGTTGGTCGAGCCCCACTGCTAGCTCTTCTGGACTTGTTCCGACCACTAAGATATCATCTAAGTAAGCTGCAACGCCGTCAATACTCGTGAGCATGGTATCCATAAGCTGCTGGAAAATAGCTGGTGCTGTTCTAACCCCGAATGGCAATCGGTTAAATTGAAACAATCCACGGTGTGTGTTAATTGTCAACAATTCCTTTGACTCATCGTCAATGGCGATTTGTAGATATGCATCAGCTAGGTCAAGTTTGGCAAACAGTCTACCGCCTGAAAGTTTGGCAAAAATGTCTTCTGGGTTTGGTAGTGGATAATTGTGTGTCTGAAGGGCGTCATTGAGACCTGTTGAAAATCTGCACACACACGAATTGAGCCATTGGCCTTTCGTACCACTACGATTGGAGCAGCCCAGTCCGAGTAATCGACTGGTTGTATGACATCTGCTAGCTGTAGGCGATCCAGCTCAAGCTCTACACTGGTTAATGCAGAATAAGGCAGCGGACTTTTAGGACGAAAAACGGGTTTAGCATCTGCTCTCAGCTGCAATTGAGCCTTCATTTTGCTACAAAAACCAAGTACTTCCTGGAAAACTAGTACATATCGCTGAAATAACCGTTGTGGAATGGACTGCTGTAGCCCTGCATCGATTATTACGGGAGGAATGCTGATGCCCAGTGTCAGTTTGCAGACTTTATCAAACGGAATACTCCAAAGATTGAAATTATCTAACCAGTCAATGCCGAGAATATTCAATTCTGGTTGGTTAGTGAGGTAGCATATAGACTCAACTGGAGGACGTCCGATGGATTCCCAAATCGTTTGCGAAATAATCGTGATGTCCGATCCTGTGTCTACCTGGAGAGTCGCGGGATGCCCGTTTACACTCACTGTTAGCGTCTTCGCGATGTCGCGTTGACTTGATAGCTAGCAACAATGCTGCGACTAGCCTTCTGCGGTGGTTTCAGAAACCGTTTGTTGGAATTGTCAGCTTTAGTTGAGTTGCGTGGCTTGCAGAATCCATCTCTGTGACCAAAGCGTTGGCACTGATTGCACCGATGTCGGCGAAAGTGCACTATGAGGCGTAGTGCCATGCGCCACAGTTCCAACATGCTGTTGGTGGCTTTTTGGACTCCTGTTTGTTTGCTCTGACCGGTCTGACATCTGCCATGTTGATCTGCTGCTGTTCCACCTTACGGGAATCATGCTTCAAATTGATCAGGCGCTGACATTCCCCAGCCATTTTCTGCAACGTTATGTCTGGGGCTTGCTCCAGTCTGGTGAGAAGACGTGTGCGGATGTCCGCGTCTGACGGAGATTGTAGACCACAAATAAACATGTGACACTTGAACTGTGTCTCGATCACGGATGCAAGTTTAAAACGCTCAAACTCGCGGTTATCGATACCTGCGTAGGTAATGTCATCGTCCATGGAGTGCTTGACGAGTTTTAAGCAATGATAACGTGTGCTGAAGAGCGAGGAACGTTCGCCGAAAATCTGTGTGAGGCACTGAACCGTGTCATCAAAAGAAAATTCACGTGTGTGTTTGGGCAAAATATAGTTTACGAAACGATCATGCGCCGTGATCCCCAACTTACGAAGCAGTGTTCGTGATCGCCATGAATCCCCTTCCCACCGAACTCAACACGAAAAATGTCCTCATAGCACTTGAACCAGGACTCAAAAGTAACACCCGATGCAACGTCATGCTGGAAAATCTGAATTGTAGAAACCATTGATTCAATATTGGTATGTTCATCCTGCGGTGCCTTGTCCTTGGAAACCAGGTAGAGGCTACACGTTAGAGTATCGAGTAAACGGAGCTGAGCGGCCTCGAACTGCGACTGCTGTTGTTGAAGAATTGCACGGAGATCGTCTGCTGAAATTGCCATTTTAATTACCAATTCCGTCGCCAGTTGATATAACCCGAACTGTTCTAGTAGGTGGATAGAATACTAGATCGTGGAAATGACCGGTAGTATTGATACAGCGGATCAAGAGATACTGACAAGCAGAGTCAACAACGTGTCAACAGGAAGTTCACGTGTTTACCAGACTCACTGGGGTATATCGGTTTCGTTGGTTCCAGCTTAGTGGTGATTGGCTGGACAGTTGTATGGTCTGATTGGATGACAGCACTCCATGTTGGGTTGGGCCCGTTTACGACAATCGGCATTGACTTTATCAGGCATTTCAACCTCTTGATAGATGCGAAACGCCAGACGATAGTCGACACTGCAGCGAAAATCAGTGTACGTAGCATCACCGCCGATATCGCATCTATAACACTGGTCTATGCATTTTCCCATACCTCGCCAGACTACGCTAACCACTTTTCTCAGTATTCCAAGCTCGTTCAGCCGATGAACGCAGGATTGCCCATGGCAGCCCAAGTCATGCACCATATACGGACGAATGGCCCACCTGTGTCATGCCGTGCACGCCGACCATCGCCAGAGAAAATAAGGGTAGATAGGGTGGAGTTTGATCACATGCTTGAACTTGGAATAATCCGTCCTTCCGACAGCCCTTGGTCCTCGCCCATGCAGATGGTCCTCAAGAAATCTGGCGACTGTCGCCCTTGCGGTGATTACCGCGCACTTAATCGGCTTACCGTCCCAGATAGATATCCCATCCCACACACGCAGGACCTTACCGCATGCCTCACAGGTAAGACAATCTTCAGCAGGATCGATCTGGTTCGCGCCTATCACCAGATATCTGTGGAAGACAATGACATTCCTAAAACAGGTGTCATCACTCCTTACGACTTGTTTGGATTTTTAAGAATTCCATTTGGAGTGTGCAACGCCGCACGAACCTTCCAACGCTTCATACACAATGTCACACGTGGCCTAGACTTCGCTTATTCCGACCTCGATGATATCTTAGTCACCAGTTCTGCGGAACAAGAGCACCTCGTACATCTTCGAACTCTCTTCCAGCGCTTAACCCAATGCGGTGTCACCGTTAACCCGACTAATTGCGATCTCGGCAAATCAACGGTAGAATTCCTAGGCCATCTTGTCTCATCGTCTGCCATCGAAGTCCTTCCTGATAAGATCCAGGCAATCAGGGACTTCCCAGCTCCGACTTCGTTCAAGCACATCCGTCGATTTTTTGGTTTGGTCAACTACTATCGACGCTTCATTCCGCGCTGCGCTCAGCTTATGCAGCCTCTGACTGACCATCTCAGTGGGCATGAACGTAAGCTCGCTCTCGCTGACACAGCACAGGCTGCCTTCGCCGAGCTCAAGGATGCTATCGCCAACATAGCTCTCCTCACATATTCCGAATCAACTGCGCCCCTTTCTATCACGTCTAATGCCTCAGACGTTGCGGTAGAAGCCGTCCTCCAACAACACGTTGGTGGGCAATGGCAACCCCTTGGGTTCTTCTTCAAACGCCTGTAGCCAGAGAAATCCCACTACGTCTGGCAGAGAACTGCTCGCTATCTATCTAACCATTTGTCACTTACGGCACACACTGGAAGGCCGCGCTTTCACGATCTACACTGACCATAAGCCCCTCATCTTCACCTTCAACTCTTCTTTCGACAAATATTCACAACGGGAAACAAGACACCTAGACTTTGACACGCAGTTCACTGCTGATATACGTCATGTCCCAAGTGTCGACAATGCCCTCGCCGATGCTCCCTCACGTGTCAACCTCACTCTCCAGTCTTTGCCTAGCGTCGACCTTGCTGCCATGGCATCGACTCAGGCTCAAGATGAAGATATACAGCGCACCCTGCAGTCCACTTCGCTGCATGTGCAACCTGTTCCTCTCCAAACCACGGAAGGCACCATCCATTATGACACCTCCACTGCTTGTCCTAGACCATTTTGCCCTTCTCCTTCTGACGCACAGTCTTTGACGCACTGCACTTACTATCACATCTCGGTATCCGTGCATCTTTGAAACTGCTCACCGTTTGGCCATCGTTTGGCCACGCATAAACAAAAATGTTCGTACCTGGGCTCGCGCCTGCCTTCAATGCCAGCGCTCCAAAATACATCGTCACACCCGCAGTCCTCTGGGTACATTTTCTGCTCCGGACTCTTGGTTCTCGCATGTACACGTAGACCTGGTAGGTCCATTGCCTCCTTCACGCGGATTCGTATACATTCTTACATGTGTCGACCACTTCACCAGATGGCCAGAAGCCATTCCCCTAATAGACTGCACAGCTGAGACTGTTCTCCGGGCCTTCTTAGACAGTTGGGTCTCGCACTACGGATGCTCATCCACCATTACAACTGACCGAGGAACGCCTTTCGAATCTTCACAATTCAATTGGTTCTGCAACTTTTTAGACTGTCGCCGCATCCATACCACAGCGTATCACCCAGCAGTCAACGGGTTAGTTCGACGCTTCCATAGACATCTTAAAGCCTTGTTCTGGTCCTCCTCCGAGCCTAAATGGAATGCAAACGTTTGGCTCGTGCTCTTAGGCATTCGCAGCAGTATCAAAACTGACTTACAATGTGCATCAGCAGAGCTGGTTTACAGCACAACGCTCAAGTTGCCAGGAGAATTCGTTTCATCTCCCACATCGTCGGGTATGCCTCCGCCTTACTTTGCGTCCTCCCTTGCTCAACACATGCGTTCACGACGCCCGACTCCGCCCCGTGAGCAGACTAGAGATGTGCAAATGCACAGCGAACTCTCTATCTGCACTCATGTCTTTCTCCGCACCGATGCAGTGCGGCGTTCACTCCAGCGTCCCTACATTGGCCCATTCAGAGTTCTGCAACGGACTCCGAAACACTTTGGTTTAGACCAGAATGGTCACCGAACAACGGTGTCCATCGAGCGCTTCAAAGTGGCTTTCTTTGACGAGCCACTTACGACCCACCCCAATGCTATCACACAAGCACCGGCACCTGCGGTGACTTCCCGAGCACTGGATATCCCGAAACCCTCCGTTCTCCTTGACCCTCAACCCACCCCGCCTCAACCCCACGCAAACCAACCGACGAGGTAGACAGGTCAAACGTCCAGCCCCTTTTACAGATTTTGTAAATGTTTGCCATTTCCATTAACACGTCATTTTTGTCTTTAGTGGTTATCGTGCGTCTTGTTCACAAACGTTTTGCAAAATCGACAAAAAAACCCAAAATCTTTTAAAAAAATAAAAAGCGTAGTTGCTTTTAGCATGCATGCCAGGTCCGCTCTCCGGCGTCAAACCACTTCGACCGACCCCTTCTGAGTTCTACCTTCCAGAAACTGAACCGCCAAGGCAACCCTCGAGTGACTCGCCAACCGGCTCAACGCAACCCCCGAGTGACTCGCCAGCCGATCCAAGGCCCGCTTCCTGACTCAAGGAAGTCAGTCGTCCTCGGCCGCAGACAGCCACGAATGGTTGGTCCCTAAACGCCTTGCTAGGCGTTGCCGAGGAGGACGCCGGATTTCTTCGTGGGACGAGGACCGTGGACTGGAGTGCGGTGGGGCGAGTGACACCTCCCAAGCGAACCCTCGGGTCTGCAGCAAAGGGAAGTTCCTGTCGGCCTATTTGCTGGACTAGCCAGTTTTTTCTTCAGTCCGACCAGCCCCCCCCCCCACCGACGGCCCACTGATGATGCTCTCTGCTCCACACGACCATCATAAATAATAACTAACCAAAGCCTGGACACAGCGAACTCTGCTACACACCCCACCTTGGAAGCTCTTACTCAACCCCATACAACTATTCCCACCTATCCTCACCTTCAAATTCCCCCATTAACAGCTCCATCGAAGCGTTCCATCATTCAATCTTCTAGGGGGAGGCCCTTGTAGTGTACCGGAAAACGCGCTCTTTCAGTATTTTCCAACATTGGATTTTAAGGTTGTTTTAACCTTCAACATATACCTTACTGATGGCACATCCGTTGACACAAACCGTTCTGGTGACTACCTTGCAGCACACTTCTCCCTCTGGCTGATTCACTTCCTATTTTTCTAGTCTGCACACTATACGTTGCATTCAGTCATCTGCGACTTCTATACTGTCTCGTATTTGACACGTCTTACGTGTCATTGCTTACTGACTAGTGTCCCAGGCTTCACGCAACTGGCATATAGATAACTGCAGAGGCAAACATCACGCATCTTCATCTGTGATCCACGATCTCGACCTGTTGGGTACATTCGACAAAGTAATGCGTCACTAATAAGAAGGGAATCTTCCGAAATGACCCAATATTTCAAATAATCTCGATAGTAGACGACAACAACGCAACTGCTAGATGGACGATCACTTCGAATGACTGACACCTCGTTGTATTCAATCTCTGGATCAAGTAAGTCGGTTGAAAGCCAAGTTTCATTGACTGCTATGAGGTCCTAAGTTGTTGTTTCGTATCGATGATGCATTGTTGCTGGAGAGCTTTTGCATTTTGATAGGCCTATGATTCGGTCTGCGTAATACATTAATCTGCAAATCGACTTTGAGATTTCTCCTCCCAATACCCAGATCAGTTCCTTTTGCTCTGCCGACGTAACAGTCAGGATCGCACAACTTATCGTAAGCGTCTGAACTAACCTAAACGTAGATAAGATAAGTCACAGAACCACAACCTACCTGTCGATACGCTGTTACCTCCGTTACGTGTAATGCTCACATTTGTTGCGCCATAGGAATTGGCACGGAATGAACACGTGATTCCCGAGAGGATCTCTCTTTCACACTTGTCTGGGCTACGATTGACCTTGGGTTTGTTGTTCACTGGATTCCCGGTCGACAAACATCTCCGGCCCAGGAATCAGTGGTCGGAATGCACTTACGCTGGTCACACCGTTTGGGCTGCTCTAGTTGTTTGCTTTAAACTTGTAGCTGCTTCAATCGCGGTGTGATGATTGATACCAATTCCTAAGGGTTTGTCAGTACGTGGTGCTTTGAGTTAATCGCCACTACTTCCTATCTCTAAAAGACTGATATCTTGTGGCATGAGCTTCGCAATTTGCGCTACGCTGTCGCATCGCTTGCGTGGTGACAGGCTTTGCCACATTGTGTTTTTAAAGGGTGAGATCCAAACATATAGGTGACATACCATTAGATATTTCGCTTCCTGATATAAGTGTCACTTCGAGTAATTAATCGCACTGACATCAGTACCCTGTGTTGCGATCGAGGTTAGTTGTGTTACCGGTTTGGGACCATTAGGCCCTTCTAGGTAGCTATCTGCTTCATGCTTGTTGCATGGACGAATTTCCGACCATATCACTAAAGTAGGGGCTCGCTATCTATCTGAGCATGAGACGACATCGTGTAGACCGGTATTGCTCTCAAGATTTCCCTTTACAACATTTCGACATTCTATGCTAGCTGCAGTATGATCTAAGTCGACGGTGCTGCCTATGTAATATACTAATACACTGACGTACTATTCCCGTTGGTCTTAACAGTTTAGTTCGTCTAGCCAGCAGATTGGTCATGTGCATTGCAACTTCTGCTAGGCCTCGGTGCGCTTCCTCATTCCATCCGCTTAGTACTTGCATTTTCATTCAGACCGGTAAATTCAGTATGGATGATGAACAAGTGGAAATATAACTAAGCTCAGTATAACCACCAACCTGCGGAGCGGAACATGAACCGCCGACATCGTGCTAATCGCTAGTCGGTTAATTATCCGGATTGTTCACTTGCCACAGAATTCCTAGGGAAATTTCTCTTCGAATGCCTAGCCTAACGTGGTCACACGAAGGACAATCGTTGAGTATTGTGTTCCAAATGTCAAACCTTACAGTATGTGCGTACTGTAAGCGGTCAAGCGCTGATAACCTTTTGATTGAAGAGTACGCATCGAACTGGAGACATTCTCAATAATTTATCACCCAAGCATTGATCCGTACCAACCACACAATTCGCTCGGAAACTCCGCGCGCCCGTCAAATGCGAATGAGCTCATGGATGGACAGAACCATTAGTAGACGTGACTCATCCGTTCTAGGCAGATGCAATAGAGGCTCTACATTGCACCAAGTCAGTAATTAATCATACTACTAGGTAACTGTACCCAAGCGCGACTTACATGCGGGATATAGAATAAGGAAGACCACAACGAAAATGGTGGTGATGGAGCAAGCAGCTATTCAAGTTAGCAGGGAAATGGTTCGATTAAGTCTATTGCTATGCATAAGCTCAGCTAAGTGAAAGTCCGCTGTGAGAGAATGAACAGGATTTATAGCCATGCTTACTTTAACAAAGAAGTAGAAGCACACTGGAACAGTGATGACTAGTCGTTTGTGCGTGTGCTGTGAATGTCATCTCCTATGTTATCAACTGCAGTCTAATTGTATCGGAAGGTAAACCAGAGCAGGTCCGGTGGTCTCATGCTTGAGGTGAGCGAGAATCAACCGGGATGTAGAACAACCAGGTAGTCCATCGTGTGTTAATTATTTATTTCCACCTGATCATTCGTCCTAAGCATTAGCCTAAATCGACCCATTCATCAGTGCCTAGAATGTTACTTGCGCCCAGACATTTCGATTTGGATGTCGCATCGTGCCGTTACCTGACCCAGTAGGTTGGTTGGCGTTCTGTACTATTCGAGCTGTGAGAGTGACGCACATCCGTCAAGCAAAGGTGGCGGTTGAAAGGTCAAATGAGCGTTTTGCTTGGTCGCGCAGTCCATGTGGTGAGTCATGCAGGCGCACTGGCTGATAAGTTCACAAGAAATGGCGAGTGACTGGAACCTGCTAACTGAATCTGAAAATAGCGCTGAACAAAAATTGAGAGCACAAATTCTTCCAGAGCTGTGTTCAGAAACGCCAGATCGGAATAGGCTTAGGCCTTTCGGAATGCCTAGAGAATTCTGTATCGAATGGTGTCACACAGAAAGGCAATCGGCTGAATGTGATTGTTATCCGCTTGCGCTTAATCACGGATGCCAGTGAAATCCGTTAGTGACGGCAGGGATTTGAATTGTGGGTAATTCCACGTATGATGGATCAGTGTGTAAGGCTGGTCATTCCGGTTCGAATGAGCTTACAGTGACAATGCTGCGAGAACATGGAGAGAGGATAGAGGGGAATAATGCAAATGAACCAGGAGCGCACACTTCATGCATGTGTGTGGATGACCTTGCTCAAGTCCAGATATTAAAGCAATTGAAAAGTTGGGAACAATAACGGGTGGAGATTTAAACAAATCTTCAAAGTAAAGTAATACCTATACTGGTGGAACCGTCGCTAGGAGATTTGCTTACATGCAGGGTATTCCCTTGTAAAGTTTCGCCCGCACTTCCATGCTATGTCTGGTCACTTGCCGGTGTGTTAAGGTAACATAAAAGCCATCACCAGTATAACTTATGTGGTGTTATTTGTAAGGCTGCTTTTATGCATATATTATGGGTAATGACGCTTCAGCCCGGTCCGTCATGCGGATCATACAATTCTGGCACTTTTTATACCCAAGTCAGTTGGTGGCAATGTGTCTTGCATAGGTATAGTCTTTTATCAGCTAGAAATACCAATCCGTAAACTCAGGAGATCAGCCCAGTCATGACCAACAATGCATTAAGGAGGAATGTAAAATAAGAAAAGTTGCGTGCAGTAGGTATAATATCCTTAATGCCAAAATAAGCAGAAATGTTTAACCTCAGCGTAAAAATGGATCTAGCCAAGCATACGATCAAATTGTGCGGCGTGACAGCCGAAGACAGATAACTGCACGAGTTGTCCATAGGCAAAGTCTCAAATGTGGAATTCGTTATTGCCATCACTGAAATCAGGTATGCGTTTCTGAACTGCAATCTCCAGAAAGGAGGGGGAAATATTTGGCATTACAGAACAAATGCAGCGAAGGGAACCGCAGAACAAATATTACGAATTAGTCAATTTGAGTGGAGGATTACGAAAATGGTTCCTGACCCCACAACAATAAATAATTTCGCTCTCGGTTTCAAATCAGAAGACCGTTGGTATGAATTAAGTTTTAAAGAAGTAAACTGCGTAGGAACTGGCATTAAAAATAGCATGAGATGCGGTTGTAACAGCTCAACATAGTTGATCAAGTTTGCACTGGTGCGTTTGTTCAACTTGACTCCGATCGATGTTCTCCGGTATCACACATGATCCGGCCCTTCTTCCTACAACTTTTCATCATCTAGTTGAATTTTTAAGATCCATTTCACCTTGTCATTTAGCAGACAAATTTTATCATTTTCTTGAACATGCAAACATGTTCAATACATCTAAGCTCTTTTGGCAGCTTATTTCATGCGGAACTAAACCTAGGAAGGTGGAAATTGCTCCCGAATTTAGGTAGAGATTATACATTCACTATCTCTCAGTTCATAGACAGCATTTTCTGGGAAGTGCAACTAATACGTTTCAAGATCTGTTTTCCGTCAAGCGAGTTATTGGAGAAAGCACAACGTTACTTGCATTCTTCGCAAGCTCAGAGGTTCAAGCTTCAGCTCTTTGCACCCATCTCTGTATGTAAGAGCGGTTGAATAACCAAATATACGCTTCGTGAAGGCGCGTTGCACATTTTCAATGAATCTCAAATCACACTTTCGCAGGTTGATTAACATAACACAGCAATATTCACACAAAGGTCGGTTGCTGATTTTGGAAGCAAACAGTCTGGTTTTTTGCAATGTGAGCAGGTGGCACATGAGCCCGACTGACTGCTTGGTCATTTTGACCATACGATGTGATGTTTGCCAATGTTTAACGAACTAGTGTATCTCAAACATAGTGGCTGATGGGAATGACTTCGTCATGAGGCCAGAATAGTTCTGCTGCTACCTGATATCCATACGCCAGAATAGTACACTTTGATGCTGAGAAAGTCATCTGTAACCTATCAGCTCAACAGTAAATAACTTGCAAGTCGCTTTTGATATTGTTAAGTTCAGTGGTATGCTGAGAAGTTGAGAAAGTGTAAGCAACTTTTAGATCATCAGCAAACAAATAAGTCTTGCCAAATCGCGTAACAGAAACAAGATCTGTAAGTAGTAGGGGCAAGTAGTAAGTTTTGTGTAGATTCCTCGCAGTTATACTCAGGCAGACTGCCCCTGCATATCCAGGAGAGCGCTACAGAGCCGTTTCGTCCTATTGGGACTCATCAGTAGCGCACACCCGCCAAGCCTTACCGGATTCGAACTCAGAAGCTTACTCTTACAAGACAGCAACGTATGTCGCTGAGCCATGGGCGACGGCAGCGGACCGCCATGACTGATACCTAACTGCGACATAGCGCGGCTCATCCTCCACTGTCTTGCATTTTATGAATGTGCAGAGGACAAAGCTGGTCCCAATAAGACGAAACGGCCGTCTAGCACTATCCTGAGTGTGTGGTGGCAGTCTGCTTGAGTCTAATTGCGACAAATCTACACAGAGACCAGGTCATTTATATACAGTAGGAAGAGTAACGGACCTAAAACACTGCCCTCTACCACTCTACTGATGACCGTACGAGGTGAAGAGATGATAACATTTATATCCACAACTTGCGACCGTCTTGTTAGGTACGATTGGAGCCAGGAGTGAAACTGATTTGTCACACAGTTCTTACTTAATTCACTCAGTGTGATGCTTCTCCCTACGGAGTTGGAGCAGTTGTCTGTCATAAAATGCCGAATGGTGCAATTCATCGAATTGCTTTCGCTTCACATGCCTTACAACCGGCTGAAAAAATTGCTCACAACTGTATCAAGTGGTCCTATCAGTTATCTTTGGTGTCAAGAAATTTCGGCTGTATAGTTTTGGGTAGTCATGTTGAGATCCAAACTGATCACAATCCGTCGAGATCCTTACTGAGTGAATCCAAGGGGATCCATCAAATATCTTCACCTAGAATGCAACAATGAGCCCTAATATTTAGTGCATAGGAATATAAAATATCTTACATCTCAGGTTCTAACAATTTTACGGCGGATGCGCTGAGTCGGTTACCGCACGCGACCCCCGTAGGGCCAATAGATGAACCGGTGGAGTTGGTTTATTTGATGCAGTACCACGGCACTACCCCTTTGACAAGTGACGCCATCCGTCCATGGACCGATCGGGATCCCAAAGTAGCCTCGGTAATAGGTTTCATGAAACTGGGCTGGCCTAGTATAATTCCGGTTGAGTTGAAATCTTTTGGGCTTCAGAAAAACGAGCTGAATATACACCATGGTTGCTTATTTTGCGGCTCATGTTTGATAAATCGTCGAAAGCGAGCTCCTTGATTCCAAATCAACTTCACAACGGACATCCAAGAGTTGCAGGAATGAGCGCGCTTGCACGCGGCTATTGATGGTGGTGCGTCTGAGATATCGGAATTCAAAACTAACTGAAAACGTGTGATCGCTGCCAACAAGATCAGTGGAATAAACCTCCAGCTCCAATGCACACTTTGCGTTGGCCTGAAACGCCATGGCAGCTTATGCTTGCGGACTATGTTTGCCCTTTGAACGGAGCATTTTCCCCGTTGGTAGGCGTTGTCTATTCGAAATGCATAGATGTTAATCCAGTGTCTCATCCCACGGCTGAAACAACCATTTCAAAGAGGCGATCATCATTTTCTCTTTTCGGAATAGCTAAAACTATTTACACATATTATGGGTCCTGTTTTACCAGTAAGGAGTTTGAAAGCATTATGCAGCGCAATGACATTCAACACGTGCGTACAGCCCCATGTCATCCTGCGTCAAATGGATTAGCCAATAGGGTGGTGCAGACGGTTAAAAGAGGCCTGCTAAAGCAGTTATCTGGAACCGCACAAATGCGATTAGATCGATTACTTTTTGCCTACAGAATAACTCAGACAGAAGCCACGGGTTTATCCCCTGCAGAACTGATGTTCGGTAGAGCACTTCGTACTAGATTACACCTATTATTTCCTAATCGCCGAGCGCAAATAGAAATGAAACAAAACCAGACAGCTAGGCTAGACAGGGATCACGATGTTGCTTTCGATCCGGGATCTCCTGTGTATGCACGACTTCCCCATGAACAGTCATGGCAGCCCGCAACCGTGGTCACAAGTGTTTGTACCCAGGCTGATCTAGAGGTAAACGGTCGCATTTTAGACGGCATTCTGATCACATACGTCCGCGTTGTGTAGAAACCCGAGAAAATGAGGGTATTCTATCTTACTCAGTCCAGCCGACGGTGGAACCAACCACACAAGATACGGCGGGAACAACAAACTGCCCACCACTTCACAGATCTCAACGTGCAACTAAACCTGTTGAAATTTTCGTTCCCTGTGTATGGCTTTCTCCAATAGAGAAGGGGGTATTATATCCATCAATGATATTGATTAGTTAGTTCAGCCACCCTGCGCTGTTATTGGTATTCCTTGCGTTAACCGATCAATATTTCCCCACTCATGCTTTAACTCCTGTGACATGTGAGGCAACTCGCACTGCTTCGCCCGATACATTTTGTTTCGTACTGCGTTTTGTTTTTGGCTAACTGTGGTCTTGGAGCGTGCTTCGTTTGAATTCGTTACTGCGTATTAAGCCTCTTGTGTGGGACTGTCAAACGCTTTTTGCATGTCAACATGACAATGCACGGATGATTAAGGGAGTCAACTTGACAGGTAACACACTGGAGGGACTCCAGAAAGCCATGATGTGAAGGTGAGAGTTTGTTGTGATAAGGGGAACGAGATCAAATGTTCCTAAACAATTCTCTATAGCATGCGTGCGAGAATGGCAGTATGGCTGCCGAGTCAGTCATTCCGGATATCAGTTTTCGTCCCAGACTTATGTCTCCGTATGACCGTACCGGTTATCCAACTTTCGGGATATTGACCAGCCTGGAGAGACAAAGTCATTCGATAACGGAACATCCTACGAATCGTACCGTGCTGGTCGGAATTTTTCGTCTCTTTTGACTTTATAAGTGTTCAGATTCAAATTGTTTTCGCACATCGGCCTGAGTACACTCATTCAATCGGGCTTGATGGGGCCTTCCCATTGCGCAAACTTTCTCGAGTGTACTATTAACGGATCAAGGTCTAATGCCGGTTTTCAATTTTGGCTTTCAGCGCAGTCATTCGCCTACGAATGCATCACTATTCTACCTTCATCAAGCTTCTTGGAGTTGTTGCAAAGCTTATTGCGAGAACTACTTCAAGAGACTTAAACCAACCCTATTGGTAGCTGCATAAGGCGGCTAAAAGATATTACATCTTCGTACAATTCTTTTGTTGACCAAGAGCTCTCACGCCGCATTGCGAATCACGCTCTACCGAACACCCGGAAATCTCTGTCTGGTTGGATTTGTGCGTTTGCGCTTATTGAAACTGCGGTCTAACGTGACGCGGCACGCCATGGAGTTGACCTCTGGAGTACCTTGACACAAAACGGTCGATTACTGAAGGACAATCAACCATTGGCGAAATCTGAACAACTGAACGCTCTTACATCCGGTTGGTTTGTATCGATCGTTATATGTGAAACAGTGGCCTGCTTGTAACCGTGTGATTCTCATGCACTTTAGATAGGTCGTATAAGCCATGCAGAGGCTGATGTTGCATTCATGATGCTTCTTCACCGCAGTTGAGCTAAACCAACTTACACTTAAACTAGGTCATTTTAATGTGGATAAAATTCATTCCACTTTATTTGGTTTGTTCTGCGCACTTGATAATCTTCTCCCAACTTGCACACGTCGCTCATGCAAGCTGTGGTAAACTTGCGTAATTTTATCGCATGGTATTTGTTAAATAACCGGACATTGTGTACTTATCGCGTATTCACCTTTAACCAATTCCTTCCATATGTTCCTTTTATCAGTACTTGTGTCGTCATATGCACTTATTTTATTCGATATCGGCATTTAGAATGATTGGCTGTTGGAGACATCCCAGGTGTTGGTGCGCTTGATGAGCATGTTGACAAGGTGCCTGCCTGTCTATTACCCATTACCTCGTCCATACTGGCTCCAGGAGACAGTTGGTCGTTGCTGGAGGGGACAGGGTGCACGGTCTTTGTGGACGTGTTAGGATCAAAGAGTGGTTCCATGCCGTCAGTGTGGATCGGGTTACGGTCCAGCCACGGCCTTGTGTGCGATTGATTCCCCATATACAGGGTGCTTGTGTTTGCCTGTGAAGGGGTGTGAGCCGGCTCCGTTGATGAAACGTGACTCCCATCCACATGCCTCCCGGTCTTATTCCTTCGGGTTTACACTGGATATGGGGTGTGTGGTCGGAGCTGTGTGTGGTGCAGCGCAAGCCATCCATGGTCCCTCTATAGGCGCAGGCGTCCTGTGGCTGGCCACAGTGACAGGCAAATCCGAAACCGGATGCCGCCAAACATAAGCCCTAAAATCCCAGTCCGTATCCTCGGCGGCTTACCGATAACGGTTTGATTTGTCCTGATTACTGTAACTGAAACAGTGAACTTTCTTCTCTATTGTCTAATTCTTGTTCATATTAAATGTGTTTTACAAGCCCTAAAAGCGAGTGACTACTCAGTAAAAATGCTCGTTACTTCAGTCAAAACAAGAAATTCAAAGAAGTGACAGGAAGCCACTGAAACCCTGGCAAAACATCCTGCTTGTAAACCGTACGATAGCACGGACAAAAATGAACGGCTCATCATCTAACATAAAGCGGGAATCGTGCGCAAGATTAAAACAGCAATTTAATGCTAATTCTCATAGGGTTTCCCTGATAGAGCATAGGGCAGTTGATGCAGAATCGCCCACTAAAGAGATTCAAACGATTGCTGCGCTTGAACTACAGCCGAAGGACTTGAAGAAACGCTTTGAATCTCCGAACTAAGTCGTGGAGTAGTTTAAGTCGCTCAAGTATATTTTTAACACTTCATATATGCCAAAAATGGAACACCTTCGATCCGTTGGGATTTTCATACAACAGGTTGCATTTGAGGTTCATGAGTGTATTAAACGCTCCAAAATCGTAACAGCACATAATCTTCCAGAAAAGTCATCCTCTGAGGCTATCTCCTCTGCAGTGTCCTACGATTGTCATGTTGAAAGACTGCAGTTTCATAGCGTGGGTCCGTGAATGAGCTCTTCGAAGCAGGTCTATCCAATACACATAAAATTTAAAACTAAACACTTGATGAAAATTCATTTGTATTGGGTGCATGTAATCCCTTAGGAATGTTTACATATCTATGGTAATGAAACTAGATTTGACAGGACTACAAAGGAGGTGCAAAAATGCCTATTTCCTACAAACAGCTTGTGACCAATTTGTTCCGCTACTCACAGAAACTCGGTAACTTCCTCACCTGGTCGACCTAGATGACACTGACTATAAATGAATCAACTCTAATATTGAAATCCAATAGCAGCTGTCGTAAAAAATCGTTTTTGACTCAACTCAGTAAAACGTTAGCCCAGCATTGCTGCGTTACTCGTCCCGGAACATAGAAGAAAGTTCCACTGCGCAAACAACTATTTCTACTCACTGTTTGTCGTTCACCAACCAGGTGTATAGAGGTTTTGGCACGAAACCGAAAACCTCCTCCCCAAAAAGCTGTGTACCTCTACGAGATCAAAAAGTGCGGAACAGCCATTTCGTAAAAAAAGCTAGTAGCAAAACCTCACGTGACATCTATACAGGTGATACTAAGCAAAATAAAACACAGCTATTTTAAACATTCCACCAAACATTGTCAGCACTGGAAACTCGCAGAGAATCTGCATATCACAAACCATGCAGCATTTGAATATGCAACCTGTGTGCTCCATAACCTGTGAGATATTTGCTAATGAAATTCACCTAGCTGAGAGAAATTGACACAATCAAAATCCTTGCAAACTATCTCAACATGTAAATAACCATAACAGGCAGGTAGGTTATATGCAACAGCCGGCAAATTGTATTCTCACTGTGCGTCGACATTTTCCCAGTATTTCGCAATTCCGAACATTTTTGGGGTCTAGTAGCGTCTTACCCCCCGCAGCCCCAAATGACACTAATTCTGCAAAGTATAGGTCCTCCGTATACACAACCTCCAATCCACTCTCTCCAAATACATCCTCGCTGGGGTCATATACCTGCATTCCTGCATAAAAACCAACGGAGAATAAGACACTGCACTTACTCTTAATTAATTCTCGTTCAATGTTAAATAAAATGCAATTCCTGCGTAGTATTCTTCACCTTTCCTCTCCTGATATACTACTAATAAGAGAAATATGGTGTTCAGCGGAGATGCCAGACACCTTGCTCGGAATACTGGTTTATAACAATTTTCGTAATGACCGCCTTTATGGTAGAGATGGTGGCTGTATAATCCACATCAAAGAAAAATACTTGGTTCTTCCTCTGAATGAACCGCTTTTGCGGAAACTTCCTGATTCGCTGTGGATTTTCATCTCTATTAATCCAACAAAACTTTCAGTAGGTTGCATTTACAGATCTCCATCGTCTGCACTCACCGTAATCGACAACTTGGTGGACACCGTTTATTTTATTGCTGACCTCTCATACATTAACAAAATAATCGCTGGGGATTTTAATATGCCCGAAATCCCATGGTCCGTTAACAATAAACCAGAAAACACACAATACGTTCATGTCTACTCTTGGTCGACTGGGATGGGTACAGCACGTCAAACAGCCTACTCGGTTTGGTAACACACATCATCTACTATTTACTATGGGATGTTCACATGTGTCCACATACATCAGTGAAAGATTGCAGGGTAATGATCATAACATCGTTGGTTATTCTTTCCAAATGTTTTCCAAACCGATAGAATCAGTGATCAATTACCGCCCATTCTTTTCTGTGAATTGGTCAATTTTCTCGGATTTTGTAATGTCTTCAAATTGGGATCCATTTTTCTTAGCGCAAAATGTACAAATTGCTTGTGCTGAGTTCTACCACCGTATTCAGATTTGTGTTGAAGTTGTGGCTTCAGAACGTACTAAGAAGTTGTAAAGGACTGTTGTACCTACAGGCATCTCAAAAAAGAAGCAACTACACTTCATAAAATAAAGAAAAGCTTTGAAAACCCAACAATTTTACTCTGCTCACCTTCTACACCAGAATGCTTACAGTGTTATACCTAGATCACCACAAAACGCTATTCCCTGAGGAGGTAATGGTACTGAAGGGCGCTAACATAGCAGGCTGCATCTCAAAATATTTGAACCGTAAGCAGAACATAAAATCAACTTGTATACAATCGATCTTGAAGTCTGATGGAACTGCCATATCTGGTCGTGTAATCGTATGTTCGAGCTTCAATGACTAGTTTGTGTCTACTTATAGCACTATTGCAAAGAGAATTCTCAACTCAAGTTAATACACAGAAGCAGTGATACACTAGAAACGGTTGAATTCACACTTAATGACACCAACTCAGATTAGTTCGGCCATGATACTCACCAGGCCCTGACAACATCCCGCCACTTTTAGTCAAGTATAAAGATCCAGACATCCCCCTGTTTTTCTTGATGTATTTACACTTTCCATGCTCAATGGGGAGTATCCTATCCACTGGAAACAATCAACTTTAATACCACGACACAAAAGCGGATACAATCAAGAAAAAAGAAAATACCGCCCAACCCACCACATCTATTATCTCCAGAATCATGGAGAGGTTGGTTAAAGAGCGAGTTCTATGAGCCTTCTTAATAAACATCAGCACGGTTTTTTGTAAGGTAGGTCATGCACTACTTATCAGTTAGATTATATTGATTATGTGACTATAGTAAGAGACGCTGGAAGTGCCATAATTGTTATATTTCTTGACATCCAAATGACTTTTGACCATCCCACACAACATTTTTTTGTGGAAGATTATGTCGTATGGTACCACAAATTTGTTTCTAAAGTGGTTGTCTTCCTACCTCGAGCGTAGAAAGCAAGTAGTCAATTGGTAACTATATATCTGAAGCCACCTCAGTCTCTACTGAAGTGATTCAAGGTAGCGTGTTAAGCCCGCTTTTATTCTTAATCTATTTCAACGATCTCCTTAATGAAATCATGTACGGGAAGCCATTCCTCTTCGTTGATGATATTAAAATGGTGTATTGTTCCGTCAGTGGGTAACCTAGTCCCAACTTAGCCTGTATTCAGTTTGACTAGTCCGCATTGAAGCACTCGACTAGCTCCTGGAAGTTGCGCTTTGCCACTGACAAGAGTAATCTATTGTACCGCGCCTTTGGCCCTTCTCCGAACATTCTTACATTAAACGATAGCTCTATTCCTGTGTGGCGCAGTCCCAAACCTTGGTCTAAGATATTCTGCCTCATTTAATCTTTTAGAGCAAGTTATATCCTTGCTGGCTTCTACCAGGAAAGTGGTCGCCTACATAACTGGAACGCTTATCTTGAGGGATTCCAATCTTAAAACCTTTGAAATGTGCTAGACCGAAGCTTGTGTATTGTACTATAGTGCACGGAAACCTGAGAAAAGTGGACATCATGGCGTTGGAAAACATTCAGCGATCATTCACAATGAGAGTTTTGGACATACCGAATATTATGAGATGATGTCTTTGCCTCCGGCAAACCTTTCCTGTTTGCCGATGACATCAAAATTGTTTACACTTTTAATCCAACTGAGGTCAGTGATACGCTTAGCGAAATCCAGCATGACTTACGTACACTGGACTCATGGAGTTCCAAATGGATGATGACATTCTCTAGTGATAAATGCCACGTGGTATCCTACAGATGTGACATCACACCAGGTTCACTAACTATAGATGGTAAACCATTGTCTCACTGCCACACTATCCGTGACCTAGGGATCTACTACTCGAGCACCCTTAACTTTTCCGAACACGCAGGACACACCGCAGCTCAAGCCCGCCGAAGCTTTGGGCTTTTGTTCAAAACATTTAACTTAAAAGAATCCATTAACACCATGTATAGAATAAAAACGCGCCCGCTGCTTGAATATGGCTCCATCACCTACTGTAATTCTAGAGTGAGTGATCGTATGGCATTGGAAGGTGTTCAAAGATCATTTACTAAGCGTCTTCTAGGCTATTCCACCACCCTATCTTACATGGATCGTTGCGTTGCCTTAAAACTTGATCCACTGTGGCTGCGAAGAATGAAACTTAACCTTTTCATCTTCTTTGACACAATTACCCAAAAAATACATTCTTCACGCCCATCGGTACAACGAGCAGAATTATCAAATTATCGCACCCGAATTAACGATCACAATAAAGTAAAAGTGAAAAGATCACGAATGAAACTGTCTGACAACTTTTTCCTAAATCGATACTCCATATTGCGGAACAGGCTTCCATCTGAGATACGTGCAATCCAGTCAGGGATGAAGTTCCGACACGTTATACATTCCTTTTTAAACGTCGAAACAGCGATCGGTATATTGCAACCTACCTTGACAAGTGAATCCCCATACGAAATAGGAGCAAGATGGATATAGTATCAATATCAGGGGATCTTTTTATTCTCCTGTTGCCCGATCTTACTGCCCTCCCCAAATTTATCAGTAGCAATAACGTGTTTTCTAAAGGAAAAATATCCTGATTAACAATGAAGTTCACACTCACCAAGACGGAAATGTGCCCTAGAGTTCCTCTCGAGCAAATTATTTCGCGTTTGTTCTACAACGCTAATTATCTTCCACTTATCTTTTCCCCTGGCCCCCTCCCTTAGGTACGAGCTGCTGTGTTACGTGCTCAGCGAGATCAATGTTGATTTAATCCTTCTGCTTTTGGACTGAATCCATTTGATAACACCTTCCGAAAACCTACCATGATCTTCCACGCTTACGTTCACTCTGAACAAATCCCCTCATCGAAATCAGCTTCTCCTCTTACCGCACACAGCTGAACAGTTGGAACGACGGTTAACTTACTTTACTTTGCGTACAGTTTTCTCTCCCTCCCTGAGAAATACCATGCGTACATACAACATTTCTCAGTACCATACCAAATTATTTCGCATCACCAACTTTCCCATTTTGATCTCCGACAACTGCTGGAGCTATCTTACTATTTCCTCCGAAAATTCTTCTCCTTTTCTGCAAAAAGCATGTATATTCCTGAGGTTATCAGTCACCAGTGAAACTTGTACAATCTGAATCGAACAACGTCGGACGAAAATCTAGCATTTCACGTTACTGTACGTCCACCCACTTTTATTTGCTTATTTCTCTCCTTCCAGTGTTGGCCAGGATTGGGCCGATATCCCGAGGCTATGGATAAATGCTTCCGAAAAAATGCAGCACACTCATGCAGTATGAGTTATCACAAACTCACTGGCACATATTACAAGTGCTTGCTTGGAATCAGCCAAATGATGGCCATGCGATGGGGAGAGCTTAATATGAAACACAAGCCCCCACAGTACAGTGCTGGAATTGAATCAGCTAAAAGATGGCTGTATGATGGGGAGAGCTTTTCATTGAACACAGGCCCCCACAACACAGTGCTGGAAACAAATCAGATAAAAGATGGCTATACGATGGGGAGAGCTTAATATATATCACAGGCCCCCACATAACTGTATACATATAACGCCACAATAGCACATGGCCAGATGAGATGTGGAAGAGAAGTGTGGAAGCAGGTCTCCGGGAGACGGTTTCATGATGGGTCGTATTACTCCAATTAAACTGACAGTTTATATCTACTTTTATTCTTACTCTCAACTTCTACTACTCTTACTCCTTTACTATTTTTAATTGATTTAACATTGAATCATTCCTATGTGAACACAATAGATCACTGAATATCCCTCTCCACTACCCGACTTTGTTGTACCACATGATCAGGCTCGTAGTCTGCCTGTGTCTCGCATGTCGAGAAATATATCATTTATTTAGTTATTTATTTATAGATACTGTGAGCGTTGCGTGGCTCAAACTGGAGCCGCTATGGCTGCGCAGTCTCAAACTTAATCTGTGCCTTCTGTACCGCATACTATTCGGATTTGGCTTCACTGCTCAGCGAAAACTGGAATTTCAGTCTCGTATACACTTTGAACTAAGAAACAACGAGCGCCTATTGTAAATACAAAGGTCTCGCACCAAGCTCCGCTCAAATTATTTCTCCGCAAAGCATGCGTTAATATGGAACAAGCTTCCATCGAGTATTGGAAACTGCACTGCCTATCCGCAATTTCAACGCATGATCATTATGCGCCTGACTGTTTCAAATATCTGGTCAACACTTAGCCAAACGATGACTCTAGATGATTTGTATGAGAAAGGTCTTGAATACACTGGAAAGTTGCCATATCTCCTATTTGCCCAATATTGGAATGTTACCACCATATGGTTGAATTCTTGAGTATGTCTCTACAAACAATATTACTCCTATCACTCCGCCTAACCAATTCTGTTTTCTCCATTGATGCACTGGTTCGAAGATGCACTACGCCATTCAAGCTGATGGCTCTGTACCATCGTCCTGACTCGCCAAGATTTTCCATGAAATTGTGATTGGCCTATCGGCAAGCGATTGCATTCATTATTAGGTTTTTATTAATTCATCATACTTTATTAACTTTCTTGTGTCATTGTTGGCCATGACTGGGCTGATCTCTTGAGATCAGGGAGTACAACTTCCGAACTAAAAAAACAATTTACCCACGCAAGTCATATTACTATGGACTCGCTAGCTTAGCACAAAATGCGTGCCATACTTGATTGATCCGCATGAGGTAATGGCCTGAGCCTTCGTTGGTCATCATTATTGTATAAAACAGCCCTTATGAAAAATGACATTTGTTACCCAGGTGTTGTCCTATTTACTATTTGGCCACACCGGCACAGAGCCAGTTTGTGCATGGAAGTGAGGGTGAAACCCATCGAGGGAACAATCTGCATGGAAGCAGATCCCCTGGGGACTGTTCTATTGATGGCCGTATTACTTTGCTTGAACTTTCGGTTAAATCTATGTTTGTCATTTTTTCCACCTTTTAATCGCACTAATACTTTCAAATTGCTAATCACCTTAAAAAGCCCATCTAGGAACCGTTTTACAAAACACGTAAATTAAATATATTATGCGATCACGTCTTACAAGTTGATCAGACCACACAACTGGTCTGTGCCTCGCACTGACACGGAATGAAAGTCTATGTATTTATCTATTATTTATTTGCAGTAGTGATACTATCACCACGGGGTTTCACTAAATCAGCCGAAAACCCTTCGGGGCCGGGTCTGTAGGATGGTCTTAGACAGGCAATCATACGTTTTATCGTGGCGATCGTTGAGACTTCTTCCGAGAACTTAATCTAGATTCACAAATCCAGAGATTTTCATGATTAAAGGAGTCTGCAAAATATGAGTTGAAAGCTTCTGCTATAGTAAATTGGGAAATCAATGCATTCGCCTTAAGGCATGACGATGTGAGAGGGTAGGTCAGTTTTGCCGCCTCTCTTTTTTCCCAATAATGCACGCGACAGTTGACTTGTATTAACGGACAAGAGTAATCTATTGTACTACGGCTGTGGCCCTTCTCTGAACATCCTTACATTAAACGATACCTCTAATCCTGTGTGTGGCGCAGTCCGAGACCTTGGTCTAAGATATTCTGCCTCATTTAACTTTTTAGAGCATGTTATATTCTTGCAGGCTTCTGCCAGAAAAGTGATCGCCTATATAAGTCGAACTCTGATTTTGAGGGATTCCAGGCTTCAAGCCTTTAAAATATGTGTTAGGCCGAAACTTGAGTACTGTACGATAGTGCGTAGTAATGTGAGATAAGTGGATATTATAGCACTAGAAAACATTCAACGATCATTCACAAGGAGGTTTCTGAACATGCCTAATACTATGACATACCGTGAGTGTTGCGAGGCGCTAAATCTGGAGCCGCTATGGCTACGCAGACTCAAACTTAATCTGTGCCTTTTATACCGCTTACTATTCGGATTGACCTTCATTGCTCAGCCACAACTCGAGTTTCAGACTCGTATGCGCTATGAACTAAGAAACAGCGAGCGCACAGTGAAAATACCAAAGTCTCGCACAATGCTCCGCTCAAAATTTTTCTCTGTAAAATATGCGTTAATATGGAACAAACTTCCATCGAGTGTTAGAAACTCCACTACCTATGCACAATTCAGACACATGATTAATATTCACCTGACTGTTGCAAACATCTGGTCAACACTAAGCCAAACGGTGACTCTAGATGATTTGTATGAGAAAGGTCCTGGATACGTATGAAAGTCACCATATCCTCTATTCGTTTCAATAATATAAGATTACCTACATATAATTGCATTCTTGAGTATATATTTGAGAACGATCTTACTCCTATTAATCCGTTTAACCAATTCTGTTTTCTCCTTTGACGCACTGGTTCGTTGATGCACTACGCCTTCCAAGCTGATGTCTCTGTACCATCGTCGTCACTCGCCAAGATTTTTCATCAAATTGTGACTGGTCTATTGAATGCTAATCATCTCAAAACCCATTTGGGAACCTTTGATCAAAAGACGAACAATTAACTGTATTATGCGATCACGTTGTACATGTTGATAAGACCACCCAATTGGTCTTTGCCTCGCACTGCTGAGGAATAAAACGTTTATTTATTAATTTATTTATTTACAATTTACAGCCTGTTATTCTTGCTGCATGAGACTGGTGTGGTGTTTCATGTCCGTCTCAATTATAAGGCATTGCAGCCTCTGTAATACACTGAAGTCTTGCGTACATTCATATGTTCGGGTTAGCACTCGCATTGCACGCTTGTATTTTGCGTTGATAACGTACTTAGAAGAGGCTCTCGTATTATCGCGGGAGGAAAGCAGTCTTAAGCCTATAGTCACATAGTTATAGAAAATCGCAGAGGCTCGCTTAATATCGGGCGAAAGAAGGAAATGGTCCTAATTTTGCGCCCTAAGCAGAGCGGAGAAATGTACCCAATTGACCTTTCGCAGGAAGTGTGAAATCACCGCTGACCACACATGCGACTACTCAGCTATAATGTCACATCCGCTAATTTTGTGATCACATCCAGGGTGACCGTCAATTACATCAGCAGATATCAGGGGGGTGCCTGAGGTAAAAACCAGGTCTATTGTATTTTTCCCTGGTAGCCGCGAGAAAATGCTGCTCCCAACCACCAGTGATGACGGAGTTTATGTACTCAGCATGTAGCGCGTTTGCTACTAAGTTGGACCAACAGATGTATAGTAGGTTGAAATCTCCGCCAACGACTTTAGCAAAAGAACTAAGTTTCATACGTAATTAAAAATGTCAAGCAACTGGTTCTCCCCACTGCGCCTGACCCCAGATGAGCGGTGTATACAACCTACAAGCGTTCGCTTAGTACCGAAAGGCAATAGTAACCAAGCGGAATCAATAGTGGGGCATATAGGTGGAGTGTGGATTTAGATAGAAAGAGCTTTCGAGAGTAGTAAATTATGCAACCAACTCCTCTGCCTTGCATTCGATCACTACCAATAAGCTAGTAATCTTCGGTAGAAAGCATCTGGCTAGGTAAACAATCATGATACGACGTTTCAGTGAGTAACATCATATCAGGTTTATTCACGTATATGAAAGTGCGACGTAAATGAAGTTTACTCAAACGGGAACGGTTATTCTCATCAGTCTTGAAATGTCCTGGCGGTGTTTATCATTCCAGCAAGTAGATACTCTCGCAATCACATTAGGAGAATGTCATCAAGTAGGAAAAATCAGTCTGGCTTGTTTGCACTGTTTGGAATGGTACCATACGAAATGTGCAAATGTGTCCCAACAACAGTTAACGGGAGCGAAATAGCTCCAAGATACATTTTGGTTCTGTACTGGCGTGTTCCACCATCCCCCTCGTTAAGTGCTTGCTTAACCTAAACTGAGAAATGCGACCGGTTAATCACAGAAGCAGAGCAGAGGATAAGCAATAAAATTACTTCAATGGAAGCGAGTATGCACCACAGAAGCATAGCCGCTTCTACGCAACGGAATACTGAACAATCCACTTCCCTGAACCGCAATCAGCCCACCTTTCCATCTCCCTTGTATTCTCCAAATTTGGTAGAATGCCGGGCGAAAATAGACCGTACCTACGAGACTCAAACAGTACTCACGTCAACGAAAATCAGGCTTCATTCAAAACGTCTGGTTAAGCAAATTCCAGTAGACCTGACATCTCGTATTAACAAGGATGAAACAGCCAAACACCAACCCTTGGTACCTGTAGCTCAAATATCTCTTGTCGAGACTAAGCCTCCCAGAATATCGGTTACATATGCAGAGATTGCTGCAAGGGTCCACCGAGAGGCCGCCGTTGCATGCTCTTCATTAGTAAACACCGTTAACGCAAATAGAGAGAAAACTGCAAACAATCACTTGTCAACAAGTCAGGACAAATGAGTACCATACCTTGTAGATCGAGGAAAAATATAACATGCCGTGTCTGTGCCACCGATTCATGGATCCCTCTTCTTTGTGGAGTCTCAAGAGCAGCAAGCGCATGCATTTGCCAGGGGTTCCAGATCTGTATGACGTATTCAAAATAGGGCCTCAACTAAGCACTGAGCCTTTTCAAAAGTTGGCGGGATCAAACTGGTCAAACGCTCTTCCCGAGAAACCCAAGTGCTGATTAGCTTCCGCTGCTGCTGCCTTTTCGGCCTGTCTTGTGCAACCGAGATCGGCCTGCACGAACACTCCAAGACCATTTTAGCTGGAGAGGCGCTGCTAATTACTTTCTTAACCGGTATACGTAAGTTCTCTTGTGGCGTTTGGTTAGCATTCGACATTTAGCAGCGCGTTATTTCAGCTTGTTGTGAACTGACCAGCTGTGGGTCATGTGGAGATCACCTTGCAGTGTCGAGTGGTCGCTTACTGTCCTGATAGCCCCTCAGATGTTTGAGATCGTCCTCGAGGAGTAAAATGTTTGGATCGATCATTTCCACGTGATCCTTAATGAAGACGAGAAAAAGCCTTGGTCCTAAAACCGAGCCTTGTTGGACGCCACATTGCACCTCTATCGGGTCAGCTAAGGCACTATGCACTCTCACATTTAGGCGAGGTTGAAGTAGGAATCCATCATCCAACCAAGGATGTGATCACCGATTCCACAGCTCAGAATCTTGTGAAGGACGATGTTGTGGTCAAGAGGTTCAAACAATTTCGTAAACTCGAGGTACAAAGCGTCAACTTCCTCCACAGTGTCGACAGATTCCGTCCAGCTGGCATTAGCTAACAAGAGGTGCAAACTTCAAAACGTTTAGGAACCTTGCATAGAACGCACAGTCTCCGGTTGTACAAATTCACCAGTCGTCGAAACAGGCCACAGATCACCGGAAACAAATCCACGAGCCGGAACTGACACACGATCCTAGGAATAAGTCAAAAATCAAATACGGATTGACTACAGTGATATTAAGATACAATGAACATCAAAAGATGACGAACCTCAAGCGGTATCCTTAAGCACAAAAGCAAGCTACGTGTTGGGCGTAACCACAAGAACCGCTTAAAAATAAGACAAAACACTAGCTGAGTAACTTAACGCATCAACATATGTTGGATAGTCAGAAGTTCGCCTCAGGCAGCAATGATTGCACAGGACAAAATACACCGATAGTGCAGTTGGCATCGTCGATTGAATACGACAGGATAGAAAGACCGAGACACGCTGGACGGCCGTGAATACAGACCTGAGTAGACCGGGGAGACGTACGCCGTGTCTGCCGTAGATTTGGCTGAGTTATCACACAGATGGTAAGACAGTGTTGGCATAGAAAACTTGAACACGACTGAGCGTAGATAGCAAGCGTAACTCGGTCGAATGAGAAATGTTCAGAATGTGCGTAAGAGTCAAAGTAACTGGGGTTACATCTTGCAAGGTAAAAACAAGAAATCAAAAGATTCTGATTTATCGTGTTGGGGGGAATCAATAATGTGGAACACTCCAGATGCTGAACAAATGGTTTTTTCTGGCATAAGAGGTTCCTTTCACATGAGCGGTTCCGACGGAAACCGTATTGCTCCGGAACCGTATTATTGTATCTTTAGAAGTATTCCGTGAGGTCCTCTGCACTAGCAGAATTGATGAGCTTAGAAAGGACTGGGAGAAGTGGTAGCGGATGGTAGTTAGCCTGTTTAGCACGGTTGCCCCTTTGTAAATGGGGCGTGCATGTTAGCTTGAGTTTATACCATTCCCCGGCCAAGTTGTCCTCTTGGGCAACAGAAATAATCTGGGAGGGCATTCAACATGAGTCTACTCAATTAATTTGTTCCGTGCGTACCCCACTCACTTGTGCAGGTGTGTAGGTGTGCGTGTATAGCCCGTCGCCTTCAGCCAATTGGACCTCAGACGCACTAAGTCATAGGGGTGCAGGTGGGACGCTTCAGCTCCTACCAGGGACAGTGTCGCTGGCCGAGGCACCAGGTTGACTTTCTTTCTCTGTCCTAGGAAGCGATTCCCACCAATTAGAACGAGAGTAGGGATTTGAATGACGATTGGTTTGGTATAACGAGCCACAGCCAAATAAGTTTGCCGTATGCTTTTGAATGTGCAGTTCACCTAAACGCAATGGTTGGCTCGTATGTTCGGCACTCGAGGGAGGTGAAGAACGTCGTACTGAAAGCGTACGAGGAAGGGGACGATTGGAAGCAGGTCGCTTGCATACTGAAGGTGAACGTGAAAACTTGCCGCAACTGGATACGGGCGTACGAATCGACGGAACCGGTGGGGCAGCACGGGGAGTCCGTCGCAGAGCACTGGGAGAAAGCCACGTCGACTCTCTGGTGGAGTGGGTTTCTGCAGAGCCTACCGTTACCCTTGAACTCCTTCGTTTGCGGTTGAAAGCGGAGTTCGAACTTTCAGTAAGTACCAGCACTGTCTCACGATACTTGGATGGTAGACTTATAACAATGAAGAAATTGCACACCATTCCGGAGTCCATGAACACGCTGGAGAACAAAATACGGCGCAGGTTATTCGTTTTGCAGCTCATGGATTACGAGGTGGAAGGAAGGCAACCGGTGTGGATTGATGAGACCAACTTCAACTTATTTTGCTCCCGCACTCGTGGCCGCTCACGACGTGGTAGTCGAGCGCAGTGTACAGTGGCGAACAGCCGGGGACCGAATGTTCATCTTGTCGGCGCCATGACAAACAACGGCTTGATAGCGTGTTCGGTTCTGAGAGGAAGTTACAACAAGCAAAGGTGCGCTCAGTGGCTGCGACAAGTGCTTGATACCAACGGAGCAGGGTTTGTGGAAAGGTGTCTTTTGATTTGTGACAACGCGCCCTGTCACACGCACCTGGAGCACGTTTTTCTGGAGGAACCGTACCGCACTGGGAGACTTCTACGCCTTGCGCCATACTCACCAGCTCTCAATCCCATCGAGGGCATCTGGAGCATAATAAAGGCTCATGTAAAACAGGCAATGAGGGGACGGTACTCCGAGATGCTCCTGGGGGATCCTGAAGGCATTATGAATAAAAGCGAGTGGCGGATTCGCTTTTTGGAGCACGCGGTGTCTGAAGCACGGGCCTTAGTGACGCAGCAGCACTGCCAACAAATGGTTCAACATGTCAGTAAGAATTATGGACGTGTTGTTCATTTGGCCGATCTGTAAAACATTCTGTTGGCAGTAAACTACCTGTGCTAAGCGAGTGTTGTTCTTACATTATTATGATGACGGGTCAGAATGCACTTTATACTCTGCTAGAAATAGCCAGTTCTCTAATCGGGGGAACATCGTGGATTTCCGGTAAGTTGGTGCGTGTGGTCGCGTCGCATACCCAATTTAGTTGCCGCGTTGTAGAACAATCATGTAGGAGCTTGACAAACAGATGCCACTCTAACACGGTTGTGTAACAAGCAATTATGTTCTACCGCCTGTCGTTGATTGTGTTTGGAGAGCCAGTGGATAAGGACTTTGATAAGGGCATAATAAATACGAAAATTGAACTATGCAGACTTGACGTACATGGGTATTGTGTGTGGCCGTTTGCCGGATTGCTTAACCCGTTACACCAACGCAGGCGGCTGGACGCTGGAAGCGGAAACGCAGAGCATGTAGGACAAGCACAACTAACGTTTATCACGCTCTCTAGGGAAATATTTCCCGAGGTGTATTCGTCAGTTGTGGACTGTATTCGAACACACCACAGGGTTACGGTGAGAGGATGCTTTGAAGCTGCAAATAAAATGTACTCGCTTCGGCGAATCAAATTTACTCGTCGGGTTGTAACATCTGCACAGGGATGAGCGGCTCCGCATGACGCAAACCAATCCGTGCGTTCATATGACATTTGTCATTTGCAAGTGGAAGTTGCTATTTCGCTCCATCCCAATTCTACGTGGGTAAATGATGCGGTTATAGCCGGACATCTGTTGCAATCATATCTCGTGCGTGTTATCCTCATCCATCCACACACCTCAGGCTCCGTCCCTCATCGCCAGCTGTGACTACACCGTGCAGCTAATCACGAGATATAAATCAGGCGCACTCTTCATCCACCTCGGACTCCCAGTAGGTGGTTGATATGAAACGGTCCAGCCGCCCACCAAGTATCTGTTTCACCTTTCATTCCCCTGGGTCTTTGACGACTCAATGTACTCCCGGATAGGGAAGCCCTGGGTACTCTTGCCATGACACATATTACATTAGGCGCGCGATCCGTCGAAACGTAGTTCCAGTGTTGTTGTCGGGAAAATGAACGGTTACCTTATATCCTTAATTGCTATGGAATAAAATTTCACATGCTTTACTGGCACACTCAGGCAAGCGCTTTACATCAGAAACGTCATCTACATCGTTGTTAACCTGGTGCAAGCGCTTTGGTTTTCAGTGCACTGGGTTTCCGTTTGAATGAGCAACTATCGATGATTGAGCTATGGTGTCGTTGCTGGACTCCCAACACGTGATCGTTCTTAATGACGGGGGGTTGCATTATACAGACGAAGAGATGAGTAATCCGCTTTGAATACGTTTAGTTGTTTCCTTTGCAGTGACGAAGTATTGGGGCGCATAAGCGGTCCGTCCAGTGCGGCGCTTGACACGGGGCGACATTTTTATTACCGTCATGTGTTGGATACCAAATATGAATGACAAATTATCCGGATAAGTTGTGGGTTGAATATTTTAATGTTAGTCTGTATGATCAACAACACATTTGCGCCATGTGTCACATTTGTGCAAACGTTCTTCCCAGTGCTCCTCTTAATTGTTTCCTAGTGGTCAGTTCCAATACATTCACCTCAAGGTCCCAAGCGCATAGTAGTTTGCATCGAAATCTGGTGTGCTCTTTACCGATCATTTCGCCTTCCCACTCCTATGCTGCCCTCATTAAGAGTGATAATGTTACAACCCCTCGAGTGGCAAAGTAGTTGCCACATTCCACCGTGCCAAGTGGCACATCAACGGACGGTATGTTCGTAGGCTGGTGAGAAGATTTGAGAAAACTGGGAGCATGTGCGTCGCCAAAAAGGCAGGGCGGCCTCACCTCACCAAGGATAACTTTTCTGCTTGTGTGGATATTTTTTGTGTGGTGTCCAGAAGCTGCGATCTAAGCATTCGTAAACTCGGAGAGCATTGCGACACCACCAGATATGCTGTCCATAGGGATTTGAAGGAAAGCTAATTCCCGAAGTATAACGCCTGTCAAGTGCAGGTTGTAAACACATGTGATTCGGAGAAGCCGCTTTATTTTTGCCGCAGGATTTTGAGTGTCATGGACATACGGTTAGTCTGATGGAAGAAGGCCGATTAGCGTTCATTTACCTACCATGGCTCGTTCATAGTGAACGCCGGTCATTTACGGTTGTTGTTCCCAACATCCAATAGCCATCCAATGTTTGGCAAAATTCGCAACATGCTACTGCGAGGGCAGAGACGTGAATTTCTCTCTCATCTTAGTGGTGCGGACGTACGGAATTCTCGGCAGACGAGTGATTTAGTGCAGGGCTCAGCTGAGAAAAGTCTAACCTCTAAAGACGCACCGACATGAGGCTGTTGATCAGCCAGCGAGTCATAACGTGTTTCCGGCTGTCAACTAACTTCGCACTGTGTGAAGGTCATGGCCAACCGTAGGTGTTGGAACGATCGATGGTTATCTCTGTGTGTCCCCCTGGCTACGCGGCAAAGTCGGCTTAGGCGACCGGAACCGCAACATGCATGTGCGCACGTGATGGCAGCTCAGCTGAGGACGAGGTTAGATATTGCAACTTGTCAATGTTATTGAATCACAGGTAATGGAGCACGGGCAGACAACGCACTTGGGATCACGTAACGTTCCTGTTACTCAGCGCGCGCTGATTATTTGGCTGTACGGTGAATGCGGTTTAAACGCCGCATCAGCTTCAAGAAAATACAACGCAATGAACGCAGGAATGCGTCCCATCACCAACGTGCTTAAACTAATGAAGAAGTTCGAGCAAACTGGTAGTGTGTGTGACATGAAGAGAACAGGACCGCCTCGCATCATCACGGACGACCGTTCAGCTGGCGCTGTAGTCAGTGAAGTGTCAAAAAGTCCCGATCTCAGCATTCGTCGGATCGCACAGCACTGACACGACCCGACATGCGGTACACCGGATATTACTGGAACGAAAATTTCGGAGGTTTCGTGCACTTCAAGTGCAGGTTTTGAACCCATGCGATCCGGAGGAGCGGCATGAATGTTGCCGCTGGTTTATGGATCACGGGGATATTCGTTCTGTTATCTTTACAGATGAGGCATTGTTTCATCTGCGTGGAACAAGGAAACTACTGTTGGGCTACCAGCAACTCACGAAAATTTACCGCATCACGTATGAACCACAGTGTGAAACTGATGGTTTGGGCCGGATTAACAAGCCAGCAAATCTTGGGCCCATATCTCTTTTCCGGGAACGTGACCGGTAGGTTGTTGTTTTGAATTACTAAAGCCTTATCTTTTCCTAGCATCGTTGCATTCGGAAATGCTGCAGACGTTTGTGCTTCCCCAGTTGGAGGCCGAAGGGCATTCATACTATTTGGTGCACATGCACATTCTGCTAAAACGGTGTGTGCTTACCTCACCGACAAATTTGGCCACCATCGGATCGGACGCGGTGGACCAATGGAGTGGCCTGCTCGTTCACCAGATTTGAATCCCATGGACTTTTTTCTATGGGACTATCTGAAGCGGCGAGTGTACAAAACAAGACCGAATACATTGGATCAGTTAAAAGAAAATATCGTGAACGAATGTCGCGCGATCACGTGGGATACATTGGAGAAAGTGCTCGCCAATTGCATCAAGCCGTTTGTGCACTGTAAGCAGAATGCCGGCGGATATTTTGAACCTATCCTTCACTGGCATAGATAATCGTTCCAACACATTGCTGTTAATATACTTATCCTCTTTCACAAATGTGTTAACGACTAAACTGGGCCGCTGGCAAGTAGTGCTAATGATGCGTCCGGTCGGATAGAATTCTTAACGTCCAGGCTGTCGTTGAACACATAAACAGCGTAAGCACCGATACGTTCAATGGCTACTTATGGCGAAATCACTGAGTCGCTATGTGCTGAGGTTCGTCCAGCCTTAATGAAAAGCCGACTGTGTTGTTGACTCAGTTTCATGCTATTGCCTGTAAAGTTGGTGTTCGGGATGAGTTGTAGTAGATGGCAACAAGTGTACGTTGGGTCGTTCCGTATCTGGTAGACTAATATGAGGTCTCCACGTAGGCGCCTGTAGTGTCTACTGAACACCCGGAGTGTATTTAGTCGCTGCTCGACCATGGTGAGTTTCAAGCGATTCAAGGTCACGGTTTAGCCAAGCGTGCCAAGTCTGGATTATGTATTCGACGTGTTAACGCATGTAGGCATGGAGCATGATGGAGAAGATGAATGAATCTAAACTTTCGAATGCCATCCTCAAGCTAACAACGTGCTGGTTACCACTTTTGGATTCCGAGTGTCTGGGATAACCGAAGTCGTCCTGCACCAGCACGCGGAGGTCAAGTTCTTGTGGGCTTGTCTGCAGGTCATATGCCCCAATATTCTAGAGATAGGCGTGTCTATGGCAGATGTGGATAATGTATCACTTGACCACATTTAATGGCAGTGAATTCCTCACCGATCAATATTAGGTCCTATCTAGGTCGCACATGGAGGATCTTGTGGTCGTCCATTCTCTTGATGTCCAGCCAACGTTTAACGTCATCCGGAACAGTAGAATTGTTGAGGTGATGGCTCTCGTAAGATTGTCGCACTCCACTCGATTAGAGTCGGGCAGAGATGTTCGGTCTCTAACCTAGAACTGCTGTTCACGGATAAAATTACCAACCCATCCTAATAATGCATTGCCTAGGTTTTCCAAGTGGCCCATCATTACGTCAGCGATGATTGCTTCCATGGCTTTGGAAAGTGCAGAGAGAAGTGTTACCGAAAGGTAACTGGTAGGATCAGACGGACTTCTCTGAAAGAATAAGGCAACTGGATGGGCCAGTATTGTTTATGTGAAGGCCGTATGTGTTCCCCCAACGCCATAACTCTTCATATTTGGCTTCTCGTGAATAATGTTGGTTCCATGTGATGGTGGAAAATTTTTGCTCCGAATGCGGACAGAACCAGATAATGAGAAATGCATTGCAGTTTTTCGGGCTATGTATCGATGTATTCGTCGTAGCGAATGAAATCAAACCTTCAGTTCTGTGATTCTAGCAATTCATTGCGTGTTTTAAGCATTACAGTTGGACATACATGACTGAGTGCACCCTAGAGGTAGTCTAGGATAAATGATTGAAAACCACATAACTAGTCACCAAAGCATCGGCGCCAAAATTTAGTCCAAACTTATTGGGTAGCGACTGGACCAAGCAGCTTTCGGGGCTGCATACAACTCACCTCTCCGTACCATGGGAGATACAAACGCTGCTCCAGCGATACGCACCAGCAGGAAAGTTCACCGATGAACAAGTTAATATCTACATTCTACCTGGAACGCTACCACGATTCACCAAGGCTCCGTCGTCCCTGCATATGATGTGCTCAAGGGTAGAAAAGGAACTTAATCCACTGCATGAGAGCAGCGTCATAGAGCCAGCACAGTTTTCGGATTGAGCTACACCAATTGTTCCAGTACTCAAGCTCAATGGATCACGTTGCATCTATGACAACTATAAAATAACCCCCAAATGCAGTATTCCGGCTGCAAATTATCCTATTCCCAAAAATGAGGATGTTTATGCTCAGCTCAGGATAAGCAGATACTTCTTAGCAGTCTGCGCATGCTCCTATTTGCAACTTGACAAACATAGGAACGCCAACACAATAAGGACAAACAGTACTCGTCAGAGCTAGTTCAGGTATAACAGAGCATCATTTAACATCCACACAAGTTCGTTCATTTCCCAGCAAACAACAGGGAACATCGTATCATGCCTGCCTAAGTCCTTCGTGTACGTGGACGATATCTTTGTTACCTGGCAACATTTGACGAATATCTACACGTTTTGTGAGTTGATCTGAGCCGCCTGAAGGATAATGGCTTGTAGATGAAACGTGAAAAATGCATGTCCTTTGCGCTTCAAGTTAATCAGTTGGGTTTATGCATGAGTGCAGAGGGTCTGAAAGTGACTGGGGAAACAATTCGGCCTATTTGTGAGTCTCTAATACCAATGAACTAATAAGGGTTAAGCCGTTCTTGTAGGCTTGCTATCACTACTTAAGCTTTGTTCCACGACCAGCTACAGTGCTGCACCATTTGCGTTGTTTGTTATGCAATGACACTCAGTGGATGTTGTAGGAGATTGAGGGATTTGGTTTTTGCCAAGCTAAAATTGCATTGACCAGCCAATCGGCGTGGGTCTATTCTGACTCCAAAAGTACATGCCCTAGATGGAAATTGGGTGTTGCTCACCCGAAAACACTGCACAACCACGACGCGTTTCCATGTAATTTCATCTCATCAGGTGGAGCCAGCATGCCTCGATCCCGTGACCATTGGAATAGTAGCCGAAACCTCTACCCCTTTGGCTACCGGGTCACAGTGGGAAACGCTTGGCACAACGGTAATGACTGATTGGAGGGTCAAGTTTGGACTACGCGTTGTGTGATTGGATTGCGACGCGCAATCTCAATTTCCATCTGCTTTGAGTACGGTCCCAGTGATCGCCATGACTAAGGTTCACTTCAATGTGAACCACAGTCAATTACACTGAGATTGCGCGTCGCAATCCAATCACACAACGTGTGGTCCAAACTTGACCCGCAAAATACATGACCTAGACTTGTGTTGTACCAACGTACGGAGCCAGAAATGTCTTGATAAAATCTTACCCGACAGGAGCAAACAAAATGGTTACATTTGCTTCTCGGATTTGATTACAGACCGAGCGAGCTTATGCTCAAATTTACAAGAAGGTCTTGGTGATCGTATTTGGGTTTGTCCGTTTTCAGCAATGTCTATTTGGGCTGAACTTCGAAATAAACACGGACCACAACTCCTCACTGAGACGTCTAGGCGAATCGGAAGGGATACTCCAAATGCCGTCACCACGTATGTTTTGTTTGGTACTACTACTCGTTCGTTATCAGTACTGGTGTACGAAAGCGACTAATGTCGGCAAAAAGTACAGAACATCAAGCAACTCATTCCGGAACTGGAGGCCACTGGGTTATTAAGTACCGTTTGATTGCAACAAGATGGCGCACCTGCACACTATGCACAAACAGTGCGTGATTTTCGCTTTCCGTTGGGTCGGGCGGGGTGGACCTATAGAGTGGCCTGCTCCGTCAACAGATTTGAACCTTTTGTTTTCTTCCTCTGGGGTTACTTGAAACAGCTGGTTACAAAGCGAAGCCAAACTCTCTTGAGGAATTGAAGCGCAGCGTGTTACAAGAATGTCGCGGGATCACATTTGGTACTATGGAGAAAGTGTCAGCAAACACCATCATGCGAATGCTGCGCTGCACACAAGACGCCGGCGGGCAATTCGAACATGAAGTTGGCTGACAAAGCTGAGCATTACGCTGCTAATCTGTAAATATATGTATCATGTAAACCTTTATCGACTAAATTGGTGCGCTGGCTACTGCTCTCTTCGTCTTAGGAACGTCAGTTTAGGCTTTTTCCTGGCGTTTTGCGTGCGCGTCATGTGATAAGTAGCTAGGGATATTCGTTCTCTCGTAGGTCACTCCAACTTGCAACTTGTCCATACGGTTTAGTTTATCTATTCCCTCAAATCCATGTGGTAAAATAGCAGTCGAGGCTAAGCTTGCACACTTGAAAGAACATCTTTTCAGTTGAACACAGACCAAGGAGGAGACAAGCGGTTGCTTTACAACTACGAGGGTAGAACTTACCAAACAGTCATGCGCTAGTGACACCGAGAAGTGACGTACCATGACAAAGGATCGTTGCGACTCCTTAACAGCTACGCAATGAAAAGGTTGTAATACTGAGACAATATATGGGATTAGGTGTCATCATAATGTAGAAACAGGGCTACATACAGAAAATGCAAAAATTTCTCGCAGACTAGTCGATTCGTTTTTGATGTGACAGATAACGATAAAACCGGACATGTTAAGAAATCAAACGTTCGTGAACTAAAGACCCTAACGACGATGGGATGGAATCACGCAAAAACTTTGACACAGCCGGTCACTAGAGCATCTCGGCTTCCTTATTTGTAAGTACTGCGGAAAATTCACAACGAAAATATCCCCTTACCACCGATTATTTCATTGGTAGCGAACCGTATCAGAAGTCGGCCAAATGACTGACCAATGTAACCCAACCTATCCTAAGGGAACTAGCAGATTACAGCGTTATAGACAGTTTTATGGATAACATACATGCTACCGCAAGTACAGTGGGCGTACTGACAAAAGGATGTCAGAAAGAATCGCGAAGCACATACCTAACATGGTTGCAAAGGGTCCTAAGCCACCTACCGGTTCGGTTGCCCCCACATACTCGATTGCTCCGCGTGCCAAAACCTTATTGGATCGTTCAGCGTAATTAGTTAACGAAGAGACTCCATACCATTTCCCACCTATGTTCTTGAATTGTTAAATTAACTTCGTTTCATCACGAAGCGTTGGCGTGCACATTAGCCGCGATTGCGCACATTGTCCTAATGCAGGTAGCTAATCACAGCTATCTCTTCCGCTGCGTTTTCATTCATAGGATGGAAAACAGATCCCATACCTTAATTCGGCTTATATGGCTGCGGATTACAGGATGTCAATCAATTGTAACACGATCCGAAATCTAACGAATAGAACTTGGTGAAATGGTTTATGCATATCGAGGTATATATATTTACAATGCAATTGTCAGCATCAGCAGTCATTGTTGTGTGTTTACGAACGTTCATTTGCAAACTCGCATCGAACCACTCCTGTAGAGAACCATGTTATGTCTAATTGATTAGATATTCCTAGCATAAGGAATCTATCATCTCATTTTAACTGTTTCTCTTCTTCCAGACAGTTAGATTTTGATATAACAAGATGCAACCGGTATGTTAATCTCTTGTGAAGGGTACTCGGCAGTGTAGATTCCTCCAACTTCTCCCGGGGGCTGAAAGCCTACGTACATTCTATGTCGAATAAGCTACCCAGGATTGGTAACGTTGGTGAAAGCGCGACCTCTCTGCGCTCGAACGATGCCGGGAAACGAAGATTGCTAACGGCTTGCGGCAACTCCCGCATCCGAACAACTGCAGAGATTCTGACTGCTCAGTGGACGCCACGGGGAGACCCCATAATAGTATACCAAATACTGCGTGATCGCAGTCATGTACGCGGACACCTATAATGGAGAACACAATGTAGTGTACCGTTACTTTACACAGTATCATGCCATTTCAACACTCATGTTGGATCTGGGTCAAGCGCTTCCGTGTCCTGTGCTCAGAATACACCTTGTAAAGGGAGAGCGGGTCTTTCGCCCATGGGTTTGCAACATCGCCTGTTAGTGGTTCCAGCATTTGTAACCTTGTCAGGTTTCTGTGTTCCTCAATTGTTCCCCACCTGCATTTCCCACTGACAATGGATACTAACCACCAAGTGTTTGGACCCAGCGTTTCAACTGCATCTCTTGACTACCTCAAGTTTTCATTCTTGCCTTGTACCACTGTATCGCACCTTGTACAGATATGGGTTCAGTTCACACTGACTATAGGCACCGCAATCCTGTGCTTTGTTCTCATGCAGGTAGGGAATCACAAGTATCGCTTGCGCAGTGTTTCCATTCATACGACGAGAAACCGTTCCCGTAATTTAGGGATCTTATCTGACCCTCCACATTTAGTATAAGTGTTTTTTGTGAAACAATGCACAAACGGCCGCATCCGGTTGCCTGGCCAACGGTCACCCCGTGCTCATTGCGAGCAGTTCTGCGTATTTCATTGGTCAGGCCAGGTGTCAACTCGTCCTATTGCTCTATCATCGCCTAATACTAAGTACGTCCATTCGGCCGTGCATGTGCTCCCCGGTCGCCATATGGAAATCCCATGCGTTGGTGCAAAAAACTGTCCACGACCAGATGGACGAGGCAAGTTACGGACTTCGGTATCCGATAGTAACAAAATGCGTTATGCACATGAGATACTGATAAGTGTCGCGAAATCCTGTGCTATGTTGCAAGGGTAGTGTGTGACTGACGTAACACGGAAACAGCCAATTCCCCATCTTTGCTACTTGGGGATGTCTGCGTTTTTGGATGCGTCATCTCGTTACGACGCCTAGTGTATGCATGTCATGGTCTAAAAGTATGACCGGTTAGCAGCAGAAGTTGAGTATCGCATGAATGCTAAGATTATATCATTGGAAGAAAGTCGGCGCTAAGGCAGCGTAGTGGCCCCTAATCGAAGTAATGGTGCGCGCTTTGCTTCACCCGAACTTCGATTGGCAAGGTCCCCATCGCCTTTATCTCCTCAAACTATGGCAATACGTAAAGCGATACGTATGATGACGAAGATCATGCATCAACAGGATCATGTTATCTGTCACTTTCCAATGGTCCTGACAATTCTTCTCATTAGCAAGGATGGGCTACTGAACACCAGTCTTCTGCATCTGCAAATCAAGGGTCTTTGGTCGAGACCGCCGCAAAGGTCGCTTGCGATGCCACACTTAGGGTCCTACCTGTTGCAAACATCGCTAAGGCGAACGAAAATACAATCAATAGGACAACAACTCTTGGTGGAAAGCCAGGAGGAACCATTACTTGAGCTTGAGGCTCCTAAAGGGATCCGAAAATAACACCTTGAATGTTATGCACAAATGTCCCTGAAGTTACCGCCATCACAATGAGGGATAAGTTGTTTGACAACCAAAGCCAATGAAACGCATTGTGCATTTCGAGAAACGAAAAAGCCAAACCCACAAACCTAGTGAGCTTTTCTCCGTTCTACAACTCGGTACACTATGGCGAATCCAGACTTATTCAACGGACATTAGAATACACTACCAATGTAGAAGATGGTTTGCTCTCTGCAATTGCACTGCAACACCAAGCTTGTGGGAGACACATCTATCTGGAGGTCCTTTGGAGTAGGCGAACATCAAAAAGAAACCTCTCGGAAAGACACAGCAAGCAGGTTCGTCTAAACAAAGTCTCCATCCATAGCGTGCCAGAACTTCCTACCGATGATATTCAAGAGGACGGTAATCACGGGTTAGAACAGTGGAGGTTCAATTGCGAAACAATTTCTTAGATAATGTCGTCGCTCGATCACTCAAAAGGCTCTCTCTCACCAAATGAAATAGGATGCTGAACGAGGGCACCGGAGTGCTTACAAGCGGTATTTTGTCTCATCTGTTCGAATCAGGTAACCAGATTAATCTCCCGAATACCTTTACTGTGATTTATCAGGTTCCAATGAGCAAATTGAAAGGTACGCGGTTAAGGATGCTAGTCACTGTAGAGGCCATTGCGATCCGTATATTCCAACCCCCGCTGTGTTCGCAGAAAAAGTTAGTTCAATCTCTTTACCTGCATTAGCCGAACAGCCATCAGCCTACCCGTCACCCTGACATCGGCTCAGGCATTGTGATTACCTACCCCTCAATCGATCTGTGTGCATGAGACGGCGGCGAACTATTCGCTGTCTGACCATTGACCGAGTCAGTTCAGACCAAACCCCCCGAACGAATCACTATCCATCCCTTTGTAATTTAACCTTATATGATTGTACCGGCCTGTAGATGAATCATTGAAAACAATTGTTTGCCTCAGACTGATGTTCTTGATGAATCCTAAAACTTGTGCTTCCTTCAGAGCAAACAGCCACGGAAGTGTTAGAACGTTGGTGCAGACATACGAAAGCCTTCCATCTGGACCGCAGTTAAAAGCTGTAGGAGCTTTGCGTGGACCAGACATGAGCTAATTCTGAAAAAGTAAACCTACCGGCGATTAAACTGCAGCTTCACTGAACCGCCGTTCAGGTGATTCCGTAGTAGCTCTGGAAGGAGAATGGGATGCACCTTGGGCACGTCAAGCTGCAGACGCTGTTATCCTATCAAAGAAACGAACAACGGCTGACCTCACCTCGGTCCGCATTCTCTGGTATCTGACTCCTTTGGCACCTGATCGACTCCTAGAGACCCAGAAACTGTCTTGCGTTTATACAAATGCTTAACATTTTTGCATTAAGCTGATCGAATTGAATGATCGCTAAGTTTCTAGACCGCGCGCTATCACCGGTGTCACGGAGATATGGTTACACGCTGGCAAGAACCTAAGTAGACGAATTGTTCAAGATGATGAATCAAGTGACCTTATCCACGCATCTGGTTGTGCATGTACTACACAATTTTCAAGATCCCTTGATTATCCATTTAAATAGACCCATTTTAGTGGAACAGACCAACAAAAACGCTAACGACAAGCTCATTCAGCTATGTAAAAGTTTAATCCCAACTTCGGTTAAATCTGAGTGACCGAAAGTAACCGTTAGTCTCGACTAGAGCTCAGTACGAGTCAGCAAAAAGTCCAACCACCAAACACCGAGCAACAACGCCGAATAATGACGACGAACGCAAGAGCAGCGAGCCGAAGCGCCAAAGCGTAAAGAAATTCGTAGAAGCATTGTACCGATTCAGATAAGTAAAACAACTGTACCATAACTGGTGGAAGACGAAATAGTAAATTACAGTTGAAATCTGGAAGTTTACAAGCTCTACAGAACTCCACCCCTTTGAGTGTGAGTCAAATGGCAGAACGCTTGATACGCGCTAGTTTTGATAAGTCAGAAATCGAGAAGGAAAAGCGACTGTAGCTCCGCAGCATGTATACTTAGTTATATCGGGGTTTGCGACAAGTGTGGATGGGGTTGAGAAAGAAACACTGGGGTCACACATTTGCTGAGTGGAAGGGATGCATGTTAGCAGGAATACAAGTGTCAGTAGATCACTGAGGCAATTGCAGTTCGACATAAGCAGGCTTCAGACGATCGATTCTAACGGAATCTTTACAACCATTCTGTCCAGTACGAGGTATTTCCTCTTACGTGCGAGGACTTTGAAGTGACCTTCGTAAAGCGATATGAATGGTTTACGGAATATGTCGACACACACAATGATAAAAGGAGAGGTGCACAAATCAGGGTCAATCAACTAGTTTCGTGAGTTAAGTCGAGGTGGAGTTTTACGTACGGCAATAGTGTTGCTTCAAGCATGCAACATACGAAACCTGATACAGTTCGCCGGTGATTCTTGAACCTAGTATTGCTACGGGACGAAAGGTCGAGGTTTGCCAGTAGACAAATCAAGATAACTTTTGGAATCCGGATTGACAAGAGGCAGGAGAGACAATTCAATGGATAAATGCAGTCTCATTTGCTGGAACAGGTTCTACTTGTTGGTGAGCGGCGATGTATTCAAGGTTAATTGGCTGACGTGAAACTTGGTGGGGGTCAAAACGGGACATCGCTTCAGCGACGACCTTACTGGCTGCATCAAATTATCGAATATCAGTAGTCACTGTGGGAGATAATCAAGACAATGAGTTTCACGCGGTGAAAAACTGTCGAGTATCTGCGAAAAGCAAAAGCGAGCGCTTTATGATCAGTAAAAATCTAAACGGACCTCCTTCGAGCTAATGTCGGAAAGGTTTGACGGCCAGATAAATAGTCAAAATTTCGCAGCCGTTTGGGCGAGATTCAGCTTAGGAGAAAAGAAGGACAAAGACACGGGATGATCTTTTACTATTTGCTGTAGTACAGCCTCAACAGCCGTCTGCGACGCGTCCGCTTTAAGAGGCAGGGAAGTTCCGACGTTGATATTCAGATGACTAAGCTCTGTGGCACTGGATAATGCTTCCCTGATATTATCAACGATTTTCGTTGCTTCAGGCTTTGGCTCGAACTTACGGCAGTTGCCCTTAAACAAGCCTGTCAAAGGCTGGATGAGTCTGGAGCACTCTAGCATAAAACGGTTGTAATAATTAACCACCCCAGAAAAGCGACGTAGACTTTTAGAGGATTGTCGCATAGGATAGTCAACAATGGCATACGTTTTTGTAAGAAGCGGACTGATGCCGTCGCGGTCTATACCATAGCCAAGGAAATAACTATGCGACTGGCCAAAGGTGAGTTTGCTAAAGTTGATTTTGACAGTGTGTTCAGCAAAGCGCTCCAAGATCAAGCATAGGGGAGATAGGTGTTCTTTGCGATTCGAACTAGCCACAAGGATGTCATCGATATGAAGGAAAACGGATTCAAGCCCACTAAAGATTTGGTCGACGCACCTCTGGAAATTCTGTGCAGCTTTACCCAAACTAAAAGGCATGCGGAGGAATTCTGAAAAGCCAAAACGGGTTGTTATGGGGCTTTTGAGAATATCTTCGTGTGCAACAGGTGTCTGACAGTACTCGCGGATAAGGTCGATTGGAAAGAAAATAGAGTTGTCGTGTAAAACGACGGAGAAGTCATGAAGGTGGGGGATGGAATATTTATCAGTGAACAATGAACAATGAATTATCACGGGATAAAAGCACATGCTTGGCACTTCCCACAGGATGGTAGGGGTGAATACGATGAAATCAAAATATATGCGGGTCATCTACCGAACGTCTGTCGAGATGAATACTTTAATAAATAACATCAGTGTAAAATTAAAAACATAGTGAGTAAACGCTCAGAAATACACTGGGGTGCAGTGATCGTTGATATAAGGCGTGAGAAAAGTAGAATATGGTCCTTCACTTGGGTCCATTTGATATATAAATCCTGTAGTAAAGCATGCTTGGCGTAATCCACAATAGGTACATTTAGGTAACAAAATGCTGGGAGCTAGGAACAACATCTAATCGTTTTTTGAAAACGTCCAAGGTAAGAGAGGATACAAATGAGTGTGGAAGTACGTTCCAGGGTTGGCAAACCTGAAGGGAAAAAACTACGTTCACACTCTAGACAGCTATATTGTTCCTTCAATTTTAACCAGTTACTCCTGAGTCGCTTGTTGTGGCTGTTTCAGAAAGTGGCTCGGAAAGGGCACTCAATATCTGACATGCTAATATGAGATCGCCGCACAGCCTTCGATAGCGTCCGCTCAAAATTCCCAACAACTTCAGCCTTCGGTGGTAAGAGTGATAGTGCAGGCCTTTTACCTTCTTTGTCGCTCTTCGTTGTCGTGCCACTAAAGCCTCTAGGTCGCGCTTCAAACAAGGTTACCAAGCTTGGTTAGAGTATTCAAGATGTGGGCGCACGTAGCCAACGTGGTTCCAGACCAAGCTGCTTGCAGCGGCCTTGATAGCTGAGGGGATGATTCTAGAAGGCACTTAATGAAGGTAAACGTTTGAACAATCCGATGGGACTATCTGAACATAGGTCACAACAGAACTATAAACTATTAGCTCCTAGGCTGCTCTTTCCATACGTTCTAGATTCACGTTTATTGTCTTGTCGAAATTTGCACAGAACGTGCATGTTTATTGAGACGACCTCTGTTGTCTGGTTGTCTGACCTTCCATTGACCTTGGGTTCCTTGTTCACTATAGATGTCTGGCCGACAAACTCCTCCGACCCATGGTTCGATGCTTCGTAAGCTGGTCACGACGTTTAGGCTGCCCCAGTTGTCTGCCCCGTTCAGCGGGACCTGTCGTGTCTACGGGTTTGTTGGCGGTATGTCACTCGGGGCATGGATGGACCAAATCATACAAGCTTTGTGTGGCAAAATCCAACTGACATGCAGTGTTAAATGCGAGAGGTGTTAGATGGCCTCTTTTCAAGTAAACTCAAATCAAAGTAGGTTTTATGCACCCGGATAGGCGGATTTTCAGCATGTTACACTAGCATTGCAGATGGTGAGGTATAGGATATTACTGTTAAAGAAAAAGAAATAAAATGCTGTAGAATGTCACCAGACATCACTCGAGCAAATAATTTAGCACCATGCGGATAATTTAGGTTGGGTCGCAAAGTGAGCGGGACAGGTACGGTAGAATAGAATTGTGGTAAAATACAGTACCAGAAAATAGAACGTTAAATTTGGAGCGGGTAGGGCTAATATCTAGTCTTTATGATAAATCGAAATATAGTGGATGTAAAGGATCTTTTAGAAATTTGTAGGAAAAACTGGTACAAGTGTCTAGGCGCTTGTTGACAACGAAATCCACAAGGGACTCTAGATAATTCGCTGCATCTGGAAATAAGCCTTTTGGACCCTACAATCAAAGCGTAGCCTAAATGAGGATATCAGAAGACGAAGATTGTGGTATGACATTGTCATTTCGTGCATACTCCTCAACCACAATACAAGCAAGTAAAAAGGAATTGCTCCAGTACTTAGACATATTGCTCACACGACGACCAGATGACTCGATATAAAGGCTAGTCTACCTGAAAGCGACTTGGACAAGTCAATACTTACATTTTAAGAGTACTCGCCAATCCATCGCCAGCGCTTTTTACTAAGGATGTTGCGTCATCGGGCTGATATGATCTACACAACAGACACACTGGATGCAGGGAAAGGACTGCTGTTTAACGTATTGCAATCTAATGATTGCCTATTACGATTCATAAAGCGCTACAGTGAGTCGATGGAACGTGATCGAGAGATAACGGTTCAAAAGAGACAGATGTAAATTGAGTTGCCTTTCAAAGCTGAGCACATCATGCAAATCACTGCTAAAAGGATAAGCGCCTCAATGAAAAGACTCACCACGCAGCAGAGCTACGTTTGCTGGTGACCACAATGCCATTGATTGTTTTCAGTGAAGACACCTGTGTCGAAGCAGGGCACGTCCCATTGCATATACAAATTTACGCGTAGCTGTGCTGACAGCTCTGTCGGACTCCCTACTCGAAATTTGGGTGCTCGGATCAATGAACACATTCCAAAGATGGAAAATGCGACGATCACACATGGTGAATGGAGAAGCAAAGTTGCCTCCGTAATTACGAGACGTTTGCTGAGCACCGGTAACCAAGTGAACCCAAATAAGTCATTCACAGTCCGCAAGCGCAGTCAAAGGCCTCATATTCAAACTACTCGGGGCCATTTTGATCCATCAACAGCGTCCACCGCTAGGTGTCAAAAAACAGCTGACAGTGACATTAAGCCTACCGTGGTAGCGTGCAACGCACCGATCGGAAAACACCTGATCTATAATTGCTTTCAGGTGACCTTGTTTTGCATTCCTTTTTAGTTGCTTGTGTTGTGGTTGAGGAGAATGCACGAAATGACAATGTCATCCCAAAATCCGTCTTCTGATACTCCTATTTGGAATTAAGAAGAGCAATTCATGTTTCACAGTGTAGTCATTTTTGAGTATTCCAGGGATGATTAGAGGGGAACAGTAGAGCTAATGCGGCAGTATACATGCAGTCACAAGACTGGGAATCAAATCTCGAGATAGAGCAATTACTTTAAGTTGATGATGGTAAATTACAACCGTCTAACGTTACGAAACCATTATTGTCGGTAGCAATGACGTGCAAAAGATGTGCTAAACACGGAAGGGTCGAAAACGTAGAGGCAGTTGAACCCAAAGTACATTGTACAGGGTACAAGGAATGAGAAGTGAATCAGTAAGGGCAAGGAAGGTGTAGCACGGGACTCACGAGAGCAGCTTATGAAAATGGATGTACAGTCAGTAATACAAGTGAGTGTTGAGAAAGTTCAAATGAGAAAATCTGCAAGTGTGCTTACAGGCGCGCCACAAGTGTAACCCAACATCCTCGCCTGTTCATGTAACTCGAAAGCCTTGTTGGAAGGTTACTATTCCTTACATCCGTCTGTAAGATTTTGTTTGTTTTATAGTGTCTCATTATTTCTGGCCACCGCCTTAATGTATTATGCGCTCCACCCATGTTTCATCTCCTCCCCACCCGCCAGATACGAAAGACCATTATGAGTGAGGACGAGTTTTGCGCGCGTCTACAATTTGGGAAGAGGCAGTTGTGACAATATTTGCACACTTCAAGGATATTTACTCGCAGATCCACCTTCTAGCAAAGAATAACACCTCAGCCAATTCGCCATCCAGAACGATCAGCTCATGAAGTATGTTAGCCTGGCATGGAGATCTCAGAGTCCAGAAAACCCGAAGTCTGCCAAGTTTCGGAAAACGCCATCAGATCCAGGTAGTGTTCTACTGAAAATGGATGAATCTCATCTAGTTTATTTCTCAGACTGCGCACATAAGCACCTGTAACGCATAATCCCTCCTTTAATCTCAACGTGCGGGGTGACAAATATTGGCTTCCATCGGACTCTCGGAGCTCTCTGGACTACTCGTGCTTTTGCAATATGGACAGTTGATTCTCCCTTCGCTCGACGAGTCCGCATTCCATCAACCGCAATTTTCATTTTCATACGAACATCCGTGGAGAGGTTTTTGAGAACAAGAAACGCTTCCACTTTTAGCCCAAAATTCGTCTGAGAATTCGGCGAACTTCGTCCTCATTTCGACGGATGATTTTTAGGGGACAGCATTTGGAGTGTTCATCTTGCTTTCTACAGAGGCGAAGAGCGGAAACGACCTTGATCCCTTGTTCATGATTGCTGAACATAAAAGGAACCATACGCTTAAAGAAAGTCCGATCATCCAGAATCCTTACAGCTGGAAATCCCTTGTTGGAGCACTCATAACAATTATGTACGTGTCACGAAGATGTTTGCGTCTGTCAGGAAGGGTGCGGCTTTTGAGAACGCGGGTTTTCACTGACCACTTTCTCAAGCTGGTTAACCCGATCAAGAATGAGCTTCAGTTTGACTTCTTCGAATTAGGCTGAGACTTATACTTAGCTGCTATCTGGGACGCGTCAGTGGCTGTGGTAATGATAGACATTAGGGTAGATAACACCCTTACCACGGAAGCATAGGACATCAGTCGCTGGTGTTGCACTGTGCATAAGACCTTATCACTGCCGGCGAGGAAACATTACAAACTCGGCTCGGGGCTGAACCATGTTCACGGGAGGGCGAAGAGATAGTTGTTGATCGGCATTCCGCAGTGACAACTGCAGATGTCTTCGCTTTTGTCGGCTGGCTCGGTCCATCAGTCATTGGACCTGTTGCAGCTGAACCGGAGAGGAGTCGGCTCTACCGTCTCGATGTATCAGCGTCCGAGGGAGAGCGAGAAGCGTGATGTTCATCATTTTCGGGGAACACAGCCAAAGCTGGAGGAGAACATGGGGACAGCGACTATAGATTGATAGTCAGACGGTTGAAGCTTCCTGCAGTTCTGCACGAGTCACAATGGAAAATAATGCTCGGGGAGGTAGAAAATTGAATCTGCTGGTATAGCTCAGCGCTGATGCCGCAGCAGACTATGTGCAGCCTTTCCTCCCATAAGCAGCATAGTACTAACTTCGACCGACATGTGACACCTTCGCCGCAATCCAAGGACTTGGAAGTTATAAGTTGTGAGTGTACCCCACGATTATAATGGTTACAAACTTGGTAGGCACCTATTTTCTTGGTAAACAATTCCACAAAACCGATCCATCTCCCGAATGAAATCCAACCCATACGTCCAGTAACGCTACAAATTTCGTTCGATAGTGGACGTGGAGAAATTGGAGAACGCGACGGAGCGTGAGGATTTGGTCGGTGCTGTTTCCAACGCGCAGCGTATTTCGAATTCACGCATTACAGACGACTAACTCCCATCGACTTTAAATTTCCCGTTTTCTCTGGGGAGGTTTACACGAGGAATTTCTTTCGGTTTGCATCCAACACCAAAAATCGTGAGGTTTTTGAAAGCTCAACATAAGGGCTCTTTAACAACTACACGACTGCTTTTATCGATAGATGCGTAAGGCAGATACAGGCAGCAATATAAGGGATCTACCGCTAATCTTTCGATTGTGTCATAGTCACTGAGGCCGCCACTTCAAATCAACCCACCGGCCACACACCACTGGTGCCACACCAATAAGCGCTCTGACCAGATCGATAGTCTGTGCTTCGTTCCGAGACCTGTGCGGATTCACCTGCAACCGCTTGTGACCTCTTACCAGGAAAATCAGGAACGCCTGTGCTGAACCGACTGCTAACCGATGTGTCATTGGAACGGTGAAACAACAACAACACGTTTGGAATTGGTGGAGATATCGCGTTTCCAAAGCAACAGCGTGTGCAACTCGGAGGCGGAGATTCAAATAGTTCACTGCGGTGCGTTGTTTTTGTTCCTAATTAAATCGCACAGTTTCCGGGAGTTGCCATTTTTACCAGCATTATATTAGATGTGCATTTGATGTTAAAGGTCAGTAGTTAGCACCCATTGTCTAAGCTCCTATGATTTTGCTTCAGTGTATCTCACTTTCGTTTCCTCATCATGTCTACAGTAAGGACATGCCCGATGAGGAAATAAAGTATTATGGGCCAGGATGCCTCCATCTTAGTTCAAAAGCTGAGACAACGAACTAAGTTACTCCGTACAACGGCTGGAAGCAGTAGTAAAGAAAATACCCGAAA
>OX104062.1:46283326-46420636 GCA_944474145.2 Dicrocoelium dendriticum
GCCCTCTCACATACCGCTATTGACAGAGAACGGCGAGCAAAACTTGCCGTAGACCTTCACTCTGCCGAAGGTGTGAAGGTATGCGTAGATTGGTAGATTGGTATACTATTCTGGGGGCCCCGTTCTTTAGCAAGGAACCCCATAGAGCAGGTCAACCAACCAAGTCGGATGCCGCCCTTATGTCTGGGTATGCGACGATAGTGGGCCTGTGGTGAATGTGACGATGTACAAAGAGTTAGCAGAGCTTGAAGATTTAATCCACAGTCGTGACGGAAACTAGCTAGTTCTTCCAGGTACTGCGATTCACGTAGTAGGGATATTCTACCAAGCAGTATGGATGTCAAAACTGAAACGTGACTAAGTGCGCGATGATGGACAAATAAAGTGCGAACGCTGTTCTTGAAAACCGGGACAGCAACTGAATCGCCGCAAGCGTAGGACACTTTTGCTTCATGCCAGATTCATGCGAACAACGAGGTCATCTGGTTAATGATTGCCAAGCCGCCGTACCTGAACAACTCCGGAGAAAGTCCGTCTGAGTCAGCAGCTTTGAATCGGCTTCAAGTGTTTCGAATCCAGCGGGACTAGCCAGGCCAGGGTAGACAACAAGGTTGCACTGCGTGCACTGATGGACAGTGGAGGCCAGTTTGAGTTGCGAGTCCAGTTGTCCACACACCTCTGTTGGTAAGGGATCGGAAACCAATCCGCTTGGCAAACGAACTTCTCCGACACCAGACTTCCTGAAGTCCGTGGTCCAGATTAACCGAAAGGGCTTGCGAGTTTTGCCAGAGTGAGCAGCGATCTCAATCTCCGAAGCACGCCCAAATTCGAGCCTCGGGATCCTTGCAAATGTCTTGCATGAGCAGCCGGTGGCAGAGCGTCGCCACACCTTGAAACCTGATAATACAGAAATATGTTTAAGGCCGGTCAAGCAGCTCCAGTGAGTGAGCAGAGATGCAAATTGTTAAACGGCATCTGGCTATGCCGCAGCTTGACTGTCACGAACTGGTCACCGCTTTCCTGTATAGAAGTCCATTTCTGCTATATGTTACGCGGTAGATTAGCGACTGTGCGCATAACACAATGAAGACTGACATCCATGCATCAAGCGCAACGCGCGCGTTGAAATCACCCAACAGAAATAGTCGGTCCCTCCTCGGCACAGACCGTATCACGGAGGATAGCTCAGTGTAGAATTGATCTCGCAGTGATCAGGATAACACACGGTCGGACCGTACGTGCTTATAAAGGTGGCAAACTTACCGCTTCCGAGTCGTAGGTGAGCAGTCATCAGTCGCGCGCTGATTCCTGTTGGTTCACCCACCAGCTGGCCATGGAGGCGATCGGATATTGTGAATGAGATCCCATGATCACGTGGTGCTGAGGCGGCGTCGACCGCCTAGTAGAATGTGTAGCCAGCACCTGCTTCATGCAACTTACCTTGTTTAGCGAGTCGAGTTTCACTGAGCTCCGCAATATCGATGTGGTAACGCAACAGCTCCATCGCGACCCATGCACTGGGTCGCTCGGGGTGCTCACTCGAGTTCCGGTCCGGTAGTGTCCGCACGTTCCTGCACCCGATGCTGAGTGCTTTGCGCGCAGGACTACGATTGCCTTGGTGGGCAATCGCACAAGAGATGGTCGTTGTGCTTCCGAGGTTTGTTTGTGGGACTCCACCTGGAGCCTTTGGCTCAATAGCCTTACCCACAATGCAGGGTGTGATTTCGAAAACATGTATTTCAGCCATGGAATAATGCTGGCAGTAGTCACCTCTCCACACAAATGGACTTCCGGCCATTTACGATAAAAGCAGGTCAACAGAAACAGTTCCTTTGATGCTGAGGCGCTGAGCTAAATGGACTCATGATGTCAAGAGCTACCTTGGCCCACGGTCGCTTAGGATAGTCACTGGGTTGTATAGGGGATGAAACTGGCCTTGAACTCTTGTCTGCCCTTTGACATGAAGAACAGTCATGAACAAGTTTTCTATTTCAGGTGACCTTCTGGGCCACCAGAAACATGCGTCAACCTTGCGTTTCGTACGAACGATACCAAGGTAGCTTTCGTGAGCACAGTTCGTAATCTATTGTATCAAGCTCTGAGGAGGAACAAATATTTCGCCACGCATTAAACATCCATCTATAAATGAAAGTTCGTGACACAACACGTAGTAAGGAAGAAACGCACTGTGGTTGTGTTATTTTGTGGCCAACCGTTTAGCAGAAACCCCTGAACGTGGCAGAGTGTCTCATCTACCTGAGTCATCTTCTGGATTTCTTCCTCAGTCAGAGCTGCGATTGGTTCATTACTCAGGGAAGACACCAGTAACCACACATTATCATCCTCTTTATTTTCATTTGCATTGAGTGGCAGTCGACAGAACCCATCCGCTACCTGGGTTTCGCGTCCGGGACGGAATTTAATTTGAAAATCGTATGTTAACAACCGTGCATACCAGCGATGTATCCGAAGTGGCCTGATGCCATTTGTTCCACGAGTAAGTAAGCTAGTTAGTTAGTTAGGTAGTTAGTTAGTTAGTGAACGGTATTCCGAACAAGAACAAATTCCACTTCCCACAGGCCCAAACGCAGAGTAAGCAATCTCTGCCACCGACAATTTTCACGAAGCGTATGCGATAACTCTTCCATGCCTATTTTGAATTTGGGATAGTATAGCACCCAACCCAATTTTTGATGCGTCAGTAGGGACGATCGCTGGACACGTCTCGTCGAAAATCGCCATGACAGGTGTGGAAGCAATGCGGTGTTTTATCTCCTCAAAAGCCTTTTGTTGGAGTGACCCCGAACAATTACACATTTCCCCTTCGTTACTTCACGCCATGACTCAGCAATATTCGTGAAATCCTGCAGATAAGGTAGATTGTAAGAACACATATCTATAAAATGCTTTATTTCAGTGGGGTTCTGTGGACAAGGAGCCTCGGTGATGGCACGCGCGTTATCGAAACTCGGCTTCATACCGTCAGTTGTCATAATGGGGTCCAGGAACTCAATTAACTAGCATTACATTTGCCCTTCTCAAAGTTTAACCGGAGGTTATGATCATGTAGTCGACGTAACACAGCATGCAGTCGTGAATTATCGCCTTCTACAGTCCTACCGAATACACAGATATCGTCCATGTATACCAGTTGACCAGGAACATTGGCAAATGAGTGAACCGTAAACTTTTGTCAAGCTGATGGTGCTGAACTCAAACCCATTGGCAAGACTTGTACTGAAAGAGTCCGTCCATAGTAAGAAATGCGGTCAGCAGTCTTGACTCCTTAATTAGAAGCATGTGAAAGGAAGCCTTCCTAAGGTCTAATTTTGAAAAACATCAGGCGCCGACTAGTTTGACTAGTAGTTCATCCACGGTTGGAAGCAGAAAGATTTCCACCACGATTTGCCGGTTTAGGGCCTGCAGGTCATTGCATATTCTCACGGTACCGTTCTACTTCAGGACTGTAACCATAGGGTGGACCCATTCTGAACAGTTCATTGGTTCAATGAGATCATCTGCAATCATTTGCAGTAATGCTGACGAAACAGCCTCTCTTCTGGCCAAAGGCATTGGACGTGGATGAGCAATAGCTATCGGTTTAGCATCCTGCTTCAGACATATGCCATGAACGGAGGAGGGAGCGCGCCCTAGTGTTTGTTCAAACAGTTTCGGGTACTGTGTCTGTAGGTCTGATAGGTTTATTGCTATGATACGCATACGAGTTAGGGACGGCGTAACTCCCAATGCAACCAAAGCGTTGCGTTCGAGTATGGGACGGTTATTTCCGCGGGTAACGTACACAGCAACTTATGGTTTCACGGCCCCAAGTTGTAACACAATCACCACAAATCCACGTATTTCTACCCGGGCCTTTGTATAAGTGTCAAATCGATAGGCTGAAGGATGTATAGGCATGTCATGTAGGTGAATGTCATAAAAACTACTCGGTACTATAGTGATAAGGGAGGCTGAATCAAGTTCCATGTCAACATGTGTTGTTCTATCGTATGTAATAACTGTAACAGTACGAATGTCAAGCATAGGTAGATTAGGTTCTGGACAATTGGTACAACAGCAAGACAAGGTACCTCTGTTAACAATAGAAACTACTTTTTCAGATGACTGTAACTGCTGACTAGAAACCGAATCTGTAGGATGCAACTGAGCAATGCGTACTGAAATACAACAACGGACAAAATGTCCACGCTTACCGCACATTTTGCAATCCATTTCTAAGGCAGGACACTTGGTAAAATTGGCTTTATGCTGTAGGATACTGCAGCGAAAGAACTTCTGTGGTTACTGGAATTCGTTTGGCGACCGATGGATCTTGACAACCTCCTGTATGTCTGCGTGGGTGACGAAACATCGCCACTGTTCGACCGTACTTGTTTTGAGGCGAGCTAATTCCACAGCCTTATCCCAAATCAACTTGGAAGCGTCTTCGGAAAGTAGGCATTCACGAATTCGGTTGCTGGTGATTCCACTAATCAACTGCTGCACTAGCATTACGCCTTCGATGCTATTTTTCGGCATGGTTGAATAGTCGCAGATTCGTACACCGCGGATGAGCCGATCAACGAAACCGTCCAGAGTTTCCGATGGTTCCTGTGTAAGTCGGCCGAATTTGAGGCGAGCCATGAAGAGGTTTGTACGCTGGCCCCATGACTTGTCCAGCACCTCTAGTGCTTTCGTTAAGGTATTTCGTGACTGCAGCTCCAAAGCATCAAATTGACGTTGTCCCTCATCACCGTGTCTGAGAAGCTTCACTTGCTGGCCTTCAGTATAGTTAGAAGCCGCATGTTGTAGGTCAAGATAGATTGTAAACGTTCTTTTCCGCTGGGCTCAGCACTTTCCGTAGGTCGTAAGGTCGGATCAGACCAATACAGTGTAGGAGGATGTAATTCCATGGCGTAGGTTCGTATGCCGCGACGCCGGTGTTGTGTACGAAAGGTCAAATGCAAGAGCCGTAGTAAGGTGGTCACTCCTGATCTGTAGTCTGCTAGATGATTAACTGGATGCATACATAAGGGTGTCGCAAGGAGAAGAATGAACCAATACGGAAGCAGAGAATTGGACGCTTTGTGTGTGCCTCTGGGGTTGCGTGCAAGTGTCTGTCTTGGTTAGCCGTCAAGAATGCTGACAGAATCCCCAACACCATGGTAGAACTGTTCACAAGCAATTTGAATATCCTGTGATAAGAAATATGGATCCCAATTGGAAGACCTTAATAGATTCGAGAAAATTGACCAATTCACAGAAAATAGTGAACGGTAATTGATCATTGATTCTATCGGTTTAGAAAGCATTTGGAAAGAACAATCAATGATGCCTGGATAGCTACCCGGCAATCTGTCACTTATGTATGTGGACACATGTGAACACCCCAAGGTAAATATTAGCTGAAGTTTGTTACTAAACCGAGTGGGCTCTCTGACGTGCCATATCCATCCCGGTCGACCAGGAGTAGAGATGAAAGTATTGTGCTTTTGTGGTTCATTGTTAAGGGACCATGGGATTTCGCGCATATTAAACTCCTCAATGATTATTTTATTAGCGTATGAGGTTGGTAATAAAAGAAACAGTGTCCATCCAGTCATCGATTATGGTGAGTGCAAACGATGGGTGTGGATAAATGCAACCCACTAAAGGTTTGTTAGATTAATAGAAATGGTATTCCAAACCTAGTCAGAAAGTTCCCGTAGGAGTGGTTCATTCAGAGGAGGAACCAAGTATATGTATTTGACCTAGATTATACAGCCACCACCTCTACCATAAAGGCGGTCATTAGGAAAGATGTTATAACCCAGTATGCCGAGCAAGGTGTCTGGCATCTCCGCTGAACACCATGTTTCTGTTATTAGTACTATATAACGAGAGGAAACGTGAAGCATGTTACGCAGGAACTGCATTTTATTTAACAATGAACGAGAATTAACTAACAGTAAGCGCAGTGACTTGTTAGCCGTTGGGTTGTCTACAGAAATCCATGTACAGGATCCCAACGAGGTGGTAGTTGGAGAGAGTGGAGTGGGAGTGGTGGATACGGAGGACCTATACGTTGCAGAATTAGTGTCATTTGGCGATGTGACGGGTAAAACGCCACTGACCCCCAACAATGTTGGCTGTTGCATACAACCTACCTGTCTGTTACGATTACTCACATGTTGAGATAGTTTGCGAGGATTTTGGTTGCGTCAATTCCTCTCAGCTAGGTGAATTTCATTAGCAAATGTCTCACAGGTTATGGAGCGCACAGGTTGCATATTCAAATGCTGCATCGTTGGTGATATGCGCATTGTCCGTAGGTTTTTGGTGGTAACAGCGTTTGGTGGAACGAATAAAATAGCAGTGTTTTATTGTGCTTAGGAGCACCTGTATAGATGCCACGTGAGATTTTGATATCAGTGTTCTTTGCAACATGGCTGTTTCGTAGTTTTAGGACATACAACATTTTGGAGAGGAGGTTTTCGGTTTCGTACCAGAACGTCTATGCACCTGGTTGGTGAACGACATACAATGAGTAGAATTAGTCGCTTACGCAGTGGAACTTCTATGTATGTTCGGAGACGAGTTGCGCAGTAACGTTGGGCTAAATTGACACTGAGTGGAGTCAGAAACGGTATTTTTATGACAGTTGCTATTTGATTTCAACGGCTTCTTGACTATCGTGGGAAGGAAGCTGAGGTAGCTGGGTCGTAGTCCGCTCCACACTGGATGGAACCACCGTTTGACCCTAGCACGGTCACGAAAACCATTCACCCCATCTCCTCAAATAACGATCAACTTTATCCTCCAGCCAGTGTAATCGAGGTAGCGCTTTTTCGATGGGCACATTGTCAATACCGATAATATCGTGGTACGGAAAGCAGGAATCATTGGTAGAAAAATAAAACCCCGGAAACTAAGGAATATGAAAGGTAACGAGGACACCCGGGAAGGAACGTCGATAAAGCAGCTGGGTGCCTACGGAACAAGTCGAAAACCGGCCACGCGTGACAAACGATGTCAGACCCAAGCGGAGAAGAGGGGTGGACATTGTGGTGGACAACCCGAATTTCCGGAGAATCCCCTCTGGCTGCGCCTCCGGGAATAAGCACGAATCGGTCGACGCAACTCCGATTAAGCAAGTCAAGGGCACTAGAACGAACCTAGTCCGATACGTGGGCAAATCGACGAACAGCGACGCTAGGATCGGTTGAAATCGAGGCAAGTATGTGATACCGAGCGAAAAGGACGATGTGTGATACATGGTGGGTTGGAAATGTCCTCCATCAGTTCGCGCCTGCGTGCTAGCCGGTGAACATGTTTTGCGTTGACAATATCAAACGGAGACATACCGTTCAATGTAAGGAAACCAAACGTGAATTTTTCACGTAATATGTAGTAGAATAACAGAAAGACTACTAAGTCGAATTTACTGTGTTAGTTCATATCAAACAAGCAACAACGAAGTTGAGAAACAAACGCGCGAAATACTTAAATATTCGGAAGACTAAAAGGAATAAATAAATGAGATAATATGAATTAAGTCAGACTTAGTGTAATGCGGAGGAAGCTTAAGTATAAGGTTCTCTAGACCAACTACGGCCAGGTAGCGCTTGTCGGATCCGCTTCCGGCGGCATCAGTCGTGCCTGAGTAACCAGCTACTTGTCAAGGATAGCTGGACGACTGCTGTCGACTCTGGCCTAGAAACGCATGTTTTATTCTCGGATTTCGCTAAAACCTTCGACAAAGTCAACCACAACCCACTACTACACAAACGGTTATCCTCCGACGTATCAGGGATCTTGATGGACTGGATCCAAACTACCTCCAAAACCGTACCGTCCAAGTACGCGTCAACGGAGAGTCGTCCCCCACATCCTTACCACTAGTGGAGTTCATCGGCTTCACTGCCTGCGCCATTACTCGCTAAAATACCAACGTCTCCGGGGCGACTTGATTGTTGTATTTACGATTTTATCCAACAATGAACACCTAATCACACTGCACCAATAGTGCCACAAACTACGTGGCCACCCACTGAGGCCCATACTTCAGCACAGTCGGCTACACTGCAGGTGTCACTTCTTCGCTTTGCGAATCTGCCGACCATAGAATGCTCTGCCTGACGACCTAGTCTCGGCAACAAGTGTGGCTGAATTTAAGACCCGCCTGAACTGTCATCTTACTGAGCTACATCGCGACCTTCACTGAGACAACTACGACTCCGTTTCATATTCCATACCAGCCCCAGTCATATCCCAGCTGTCTCCGACCTGACGCAGAAGCTTGTTCCAACGCACCACACCTCGATAGATACATTGATGATGAAGTTCCTTTACATTTTTTCCTCCACTTACTTGCTTACCATAGCCATTTCAGAGTGCGCGGGAGATGTCACGCTTTAGGCCGGTGTGCATTCTGTTAAAATGCTACAAAAACCTATTGAAGGTACGGCTAACACGCGAGTCCAACCCGCAGTAAGGTTGCTTGGCCTTTCCTCAGACCAGACGCTAACATGCTTTACCCCATAGGTCATGAAATGCTCCAGTACTTAGTCCCATTAAGCACAGCATGCTAAGGTTCTAACATTAACCACAGCAGGTAGCAGTGTCATTACTGCTGACCTGCTATTACGTTGCCACAAAAAACTTGGTGACCTAGGCGAAAGCGTAGACTTCGGCTGTAGGTCGATCACACTAGCGCGAAGTTGGAGACTCAAGGCCACTTGAAGGTTGTGAGGAAAAGTTGCAAATTCTATTGGCCACTGGTGGTGGGTCAAGGTCAGACTGATCGTATCGCCGCATTGTTTACTGGTGGGTGGGCAGCCAATCAGCGACAGTGTCTGGAATCTTCCTACATATTAGACTGAAGCTCGCTTACTAGCCAAGCCGTGTAGCGGATTTGCCTCGACTGTGACCTCTCGTCTCATTGACTTGAAATGGACAGCGATCCTCAGGAACGGGTTATTCCCATTTCCACTGATCCTCGCACATTCGAACAAAAGAAAAAAGATTTGATGACAGATTTGAACAAGAGTAATCGTCAAGAGGCGAAAGCGCCTAAAGCGGTTTCCCCAAAGCGGTTAAATGAGGCCAACGGTCAACCCAGGCGCCGTGACTGGGCCGATGAGATTGACCACTGGCTGTGTGGGACGTACAAACGCTGGAATGATTATATGCGTCGCATGGAGAGGGATATGTTTTCCTTAGTGGTGAGTGTACTTCCGACATCACATTTCCTATCTTTTGTCTGGTGCGTATTTTCGTAGACTGAAGCCTTGTATATTGTGCATTTAAGCCCGCCACTGATTTCGACTTGGTGCCGTTTGTTCCACTGGGGTCGTTCGGTCACATCCCTTCAATACTTCAACGCATGGAACGACAGTTAGAGGCTGCGAATCGTTATTTGGACAACTTGCCCATGCTGACTGATGATGCGGAATGGGGCTCGATTGTTCCGTCATACGCGCGCACAGATGGCCCACTCGATTTCCTTAAGGACGCGTACGAAGTTGGTGAGGATGGGAAGGTGGGTGTAAACATGCCAACGTTATCTACTGTTTTCTCGTAGTTACATTTCAAAGTAAAGTTTAATGTGAAAGGATTCGGACCGAAAGATATCAAGGTGTCGACGTCAAAGAACTGGCTTACTGTGCACGGAAAGAAGAGCAGTAAAACGAATTCTTCTTCTAGCTCTTCCGAGTTCTGCCGCACAATCTACTTACCGGAACCGGTGGACGAGGGTCGGTTTAAGTGCAACTTAACGTCGGTGAGTTGCTGCTTCGTGATTTGTGCTCCCGTAAGAACTCCGTTTGAATTTAATGAAATGACCATTCATTATGCGGTATATTTTTCATCAATTCCTATAGGACGGTATCCTGATGATAGAAGCTCCTGTGAAGAAGCCAGACTACGAATCGTTAACTTTTAATCACGAGCCTCAGCTGGCAGTGAAGCCAAGCACGGACAAATCATTGGCTTTGCAGATTACCGGTGAGCGATCTTTGTTACCGCTTTTTTGCTTGCTGCTATCTCGCACTTTTAGTGTATGACCTCGGTACACCTTTGCGTGATCTTTTTGTACAAGCTTATTCGTGTATATTTGTTGTGGCTAGGTGTTCCTGGACCGACAGTGCTGAAGGATGGCGCTACGGGACAGAAATTACATGTCGAAGTCCCGATCGAACCCGGTTTCACAGCGGACGACTTGAATGTGCGTATCGACGCGAACCGTGTTGTAGTGTCCGGAAGAAAGCATGTGGTAGAAGAATCCGGTTCGTCCCATTGCAGCCACACAAAGGAGTTCCATCGGGCATATACAATTCCGGAGACGGTGGATCCGCTGTCTGTGGTTACACAGCTTCAGGGTGAAACATTGGTTGTGGAGGCTCCGATGGTGAAGTCGACGTAGCTGCGGTCTTGAACGTGTACTCTTCACCCCAATTTTTGTGGTACCAGTGCGCCTCCCCCTCAATATATTATTAATCCGTAAACTTCATATTTACTCTGATTTGGCTTACTGACTTATCTACTGGATTCTGCGCGCCCTCTAAACGGCTTTTACAAGTTTTGACTGGCAGTTAGTGTAATCACGCACTGCAGATCCCTGCCTGGTGGGAGTATGTGTGGGGTCGGCACAAGCACACCATCCGATGAATAGTAAAGTGATCTGACCAGCAATTCAAGCGCTTGCGTATTTTCGTGAATTACATGTCGTCTACCTCACAAAATGTCAGACTGCGGGCGCGTGATTTTCAATCGGTGTCCTTGATGATGCAGAACAAACTGCGGCTCCCATCCCAGCAGCTCGTCTTGACTACAAATATTCATGGCCACCTAGTAGTTTGTCCAGTATGTCAGTCTGAATATACAACTGGGCACTGATCGTACATTTTGGTCCCATTTTATTCCATCGAATCGCTTACGCGCATAGTGACAGTTGAGCTGAGCTGTCAAAATACGTGCGTTTGGACAGTCAACGGGAAGTTGAGACTTGTTCTGGTTTCTATTAGATTCAACACAGGCTCCACGATCCCATACAAATAGTCAAGCGCACATGCTCGCCTATCTACGGACTCAGAGGGCATGAGATTAGGCCGGATAATCACTGGCATGGTGAGAGCTGTGTCGTTTCCTTTCTAACAAACTATATGTACGATAGCTGAACGGACTGCGTATCAAATACTGGTCCACGAATTGTGATTAACAAATCGATGAGAAGGAAAGCCATTTTGTTAAATATGGACCTCAGCACAGGAAAGGGACGGAATGCGCACGCGTAGTATGGAACGGATTTACTAAAAGCATCCTGCGTTACAGTGGTTAGAAAAGCCGGATAAAATAACAAATTAACTTAGAAAAATAAGGTATGATCATCCTCAACCAATTATATGAGGGCCTCTGATTTACCAACCGATATTCAAGTGCATACGTGACATCACCGTAGAGCACAGTGGCCAGGCCAGCGCGGGACGATAATGAATCTCAATACATCGAGCACTAGGTGGTACACTCACAGTCAATTAGTTATGTGTGGTGGGGACACGTATTTGACCAGTCAAGAGTGTGCACTGAGCCCTGCTTCGTAGTTATGTAGGCCCCGTGGGGACTCTGCTTTGAGGGAACACGTGGGCTTCACTAAGTTACTCTTTAACCTAGCTAATGACGTCTTTGACGAGGGCTACTGTGGAGCGATTGTGACAATTGGCGTGTACGTTCTATTTTATCGGCGAGGACGATGGTCGGAAGATGGTGCTGAGTTAGCAACTCCGACATATGCTAGTCGTTCTGGTGTGTTTTTCCAGGATACAAAGAATTGGTGTAACGGACCGGTCAGTATAAAAACATTTCCTGTCGAAGGCGAACTTGCTTGGAGGGGTGGACTCATGTGTTATCACCCAAAGCGATCTTTTAACGTGCTCTATCAGGGGGTGACGCTGCTACTTCCATCCTGTGCAAACAACTATCTCGGAAACCAGAGATGTGAAAGGGAATTCTGGTAGCGATCTCGTTGCGACGACAATGTGCATGTTATGGAGTTCTGCGATGTACCTCCACTCTTCGATGTCGTGGTTCTGTCGTTTGCTTTTATCGTCATGCTTCATCTCTAGTTAATCATGAACCAGTACCACGTGCTTCTTATTTTCACGTGACAACTTCGGGTCAGATTTCCGCTTCTACCTTTCTGCCCATGGCTTGCCCGGAAAATTGCGGGCACTGACAGAAGAGTTCACTAGAATGTGCCATGCTAAGAGACTACCGTCCAGCTTCAGTGTTGCCAAATGTTACTCGCAGTAGCCGAGGTTCCCCTATGTGCGAAGATAAGAAATTTCATGAAAGGCGAGTAAGACTAGTTGGGAGAAGTTTCAGTTCGAGTGCACAGCTCACCTCAGCCTGGGGTTTTCCGTCCTCGACTTGTCTACCTTCTAGCCATTCGCTGGTTGGTTCAGAGACGTTTGATCATATCACTGTCATCGCCTTATTGGTTGCGTAGTAACTGCTTGTTCTACAGTTCTTTGTGAGCGGAGATTGGTCTAGTGTTCGTAGCTGAATTGTCTTCCATGGAAGACAGGCCAATGACACAGCAAGACTGTTTACGTGTGCACCGTTGGTTGCATTATGCGTAGGAGTCAAATATTGTTGCCCAGCTACTATCGGTGGTAATCATACAATTTGTGCGTAACTCTGAAAGCTTTGGAGCATTACATGAGACTTGGGAGACCATTAACACCTCAACTCTGAGGTGGACGATCATTCCGAATGACCAATACTTCACTGAGTTCAATCGCCGGAGCTAGTGTGTTGTTTGAGAGCAAAGTTTCAGTATTGCCATGATGTCCCAACTTGTTGTTTCATGTCGATTGTGCAGCTCCGGAAGCTTAGAGTACAACCCTTGAGTGTTGGTGCAGCAGTATTGCATTTGTTGACATAGAAAGATCTCCATACGCTGTGTTTTATCGGCACAAACAGTTCCGGTCTGCTGCCGTTTTGTAACACATGTTTATACGGCTGGCTGATCTGAGGAAGGATCAACCGAGTCTGGTTCCGCTGTACGCGGGTTATGTTCTGCCACTCGACGTCCTCCTATAGCTGGCCAGGGATAGACCCAAATTGACCACATAGCCATAAGTTACAGATGGCGTGGTTCCATCCTGGATTGCCGCTCGTACTGAATTACCTGCGTCGACTCCGATCATGCCTTGCTACGCTGTCGTTTCTCCATAAACTTTACCGGGAGGTGCACCAAGCGTCTCCTCCGATTGGCAACTGAGAAATTGTCTCAGCCCTTTGTCCGGCAAGCTTATCAAAACGCACTGCGTAGCGAATTTTCGCTGTCTTCTTCCACTGACATTGGGCTTCAGTGGAATAGTACCTCGGCCACCATGCACGACGCGAACGTATCTGCTTGTGGCACTATCAATCGTCACCGCACCAGTCACTGGATATCCGAGCGGTCGGTGAACCTGTTGGAATCTAGAAGAAAGCTGCGACTGGCTTTGAGCACAATGTGTCCAGACGGCCTATTAGACGTGAACTAAGGCGGAGCATAGGTGCTGAGAAGGGGGTCTGGTGGACCAGTCGGGCTCAAGAAATGGAGGAGGCAGGAGCAGTAAACAATTACCGCAAGCTGCTGCAGCTGATCTGCGCCACTGCTCCCAGGAAACCAGGCGTCAGTGAGATAATCAGAGACAGCGTGGGTGCACTGATACACAAAAAGAAGCGCCGGATGGCTCGTTGGGCGGAAGAGTGTTAAACTGTTCATCTAGCTCCCTGTTCCAGAGCATCGTCCGTCGGAGGCCGAGCTCCGAAAAGCGATCAAAACCCTCAATCGTTTTCGTGCCGGTGGTCCGTATTCCCTCCAACCTGCACTAGTTAAGGATGGAGGTGAGGTATTCTGCACAGCAATCACCTACCTATTCGAACGGATCTGGAAGGAAGGGAATGTCACGGCTAATTGGAGCGAATCGATTATAGTGGCAATATACAAGTAGTACAGTCGCACAGACTGTTATAAATACAACGGGCTTAGCCTAACGTCAGTTGTGACCAAATTACTGGCCTTGTTTCTCGTTCGTCGCCTCACTGTGGAGTGGGAATCTCGGATTAGGGAAGAGCAGGACGATTTGCGCCCAGCAGGTGGTTGTATGGACCATATATTCATTTTGCGGCAGGTGTTTGAACACCGCCACGCATACCTCAGACCGACATTAGCTATGTTTCTCGATTTCAAGAGTGTGTTCGATTCAGTCGATCGATGGATTCTTTTCGAAATACTTGCGCCGAAAGGTATTCCCACGAAACGTGAACATTCTACTTGCACTATACTCGAACACTACAGGCCCCGTCATGGTCCACAGAGGCCCATCGCATGGGTTTCCGACCACAAGTGATGTCCGTCAGGGTTGTCTGTTTTCCTAGATTTGCTCAATTTCGTCGTGAATTATATCATGCGGTGTTCCATTGCAGAATCTCACGATCTAGACGTCGAAATGTTGCCTGGTGTAAGATTAGTTGATCTTAAGTATGTGGACGATATCGGCTTGCCTTTCGTAGATGTTGTGGTGGCACAATCAATCCTGAATAGTCTGTCTACAGTGGTTCCATTATTTAGTATGCGCTTCGCACTTTCAACGTGCAAAATGTTGCTGCAGTACCACCAGCCACTTTATGACCCCTTGATTCTTGCTAGCGAGAAGCTCGAGGTGGTTGATCAGTTCAATTATCTTGGCAGCTGCATCAGCAATGATGGGCGCATAGAAACTAAGGTCAGCTCACGCATTACAAACGGAGACCTGCATTCTTGAACTTGCGGCCTTCTTCGCGACAGAAGAGAGTTTCCCTCCGTCTGAAAGGCCGTGCGTACAAGGCCACAGTGAGGGCCGCCCTGCTGTAGGGGAGTGAGACTAGGCCGCTTCGGTCTGAGGAGTCTTCAAGTCTTTGAGCATAGTTGTCTGCGAAGCATTGATGGTGTCGGATGGCACCAGCATGTCCGCAACGATTATATGCGAATGGGAGTGCTAGCTTGTGATAATAATGCTAGCTGCCTAGAAAATCAGATAGCACGGAATAAGTTGTGTTGGCTCGGGCACGTGCTACGCATGCCTGGTCATCAATTGCCTAGGACGACCTTGTTTGCACTTCCAGATGCAGGGTGGCGCAATTCTCGAGGTGGACATAAGTTGACTTTGCAGCATGAAATGAAGTCACCGACTACCAAACCGGGTGTCGTTGGTCCGTCTCGCCTTTCGGACTAGAGACCACCAGACCCGGCTTGTGCCTGGTTCCAGTGTTTACAGGACGTGGCTCGCAACCAACAGCAGTGGCGCGTGTGCTGCCGCCTCCGAATCGGATTTCCTGTTTAAAATGTGTTTGGTGCCGAGTTATCTGCGGGGTAATGGCTGATTATGACGCGTGGCAGTGAAAGCCGCAAGGAAGCTGTTTCGCCGAAACCGCCTTATATTTGCACAATAGACAGCTGTTCGTGACGTTATGTTGTCTAAACGTGGTGTAGGCGCCTTGACCCAGAACCTTTGCCTAGGGCATTAAGGTTTTCAGGTAACCCCCGCTTCTTATCATTCTTTGTTACCAATCTCGTCGTATTTGGATGGCAGCGAAGCATCTGTTCAAATGGATGAAGTACTGTAGTTGATGTTGGTGGTTTTGTTCTTGTTTTTGTTGTTGCTCCTGCTGTTGTTAATATGTAGTGGAAATTGCTGATGATTATAACGATGAGGATGTTGATACCGATGATTATGCTGCTGCTGCTGGTGCTGATGCTGAAGATGATGATGATGCCGATGATGATGCTGATGATGATGATGATGCCGATGATGATGCTGATGATGATTATGATGAGGATGGAGATGATTATGATGAGGATGATGATAATGAGGATGAGGATGATGAGGATGATGATAAGGATGATGAGTACGATGATGAGTACGATGATGATGATGATGAGAATTATGATGAGGATGAGGATGATGATTATAATTATGATGAGGATGATGACAGTGATGCTGCTGATGAGGATGACGACTATTATGGTGATGATGAGGATAAGGATGATGAGGAGGATGATGTTGTTGCTGATGATGATGTGGGCAATGAGGATGATGATGATGACGACGATGATGATGACCAGGATGATGATAATGATGATGATGAGGATGATGATGTTAATGATGAGGATGATGATTATGATTATGTTGAGGATGATGATAGTGATGCTGCTGATGAGGATGACGATGATTATGTTGATGATGAGGATGAGGATAAGGATCATGATGATGAGAATGACGACGATGATGTTGATGATGATGATGAGGATAAGGATGATGAGGATGATGTTGTTGCTGATGATGATGATGAGGGCGATGATGATGAGGATGATGGTGGTGATGACGACGATGATGATGAGGATAAGGATGATGAGGATGAAGTTGTTGCTGCTGATGAGGATGATGGTGGTGATGACGATGATGATGATGAGGATAAGGATGATGATGATGAGGAGGAGGAGGAGGATGTTGATGCTGATGATGATGATGATGATGATGACGGTATGAGGATGATGATTATGATGATGATGAGGAGGATGATGAGGATGAAGATGACGACGCTGAGGATGATTTGTTCTGCTTGCAATTATGCTCTTAAGCGTACACTCGGTGACCCAAGTTTCCCGCTGTCATGTGACGCCTGGATCGCCAAGGATACAATCTCGCGTGTAGCCATGGTAACTCGAAATTTTTGGCCGGCTGCCACAGTAGCTATAGTAGGTAGCTAGACGGTCGACTTCAAAGACCACGACATTGTGCCTGTCTTAGTGCCGTATGATGTACTTCCATTCTGTCGCTCGCTGCTATCATCATGCTTCACTTATGATACAACCTAAACCAGTACCTATTAATCCATCTCTTTTCGACGTCACGGGTTCAGGTGGGATTTCCGCTTCTGTCTTTATGCCCATGGCGTCTCCGGAAAATTACAGACACTGACCGAAGAGTTCAGTACTCCTCTGCAACTAGCAGTTATCACTGAGAATTTGAAATTTTCTTCAGTTAGACTGAGGCTGTCCTTTGCGGATTTTTGAAAAGGAAGTCAAATACACTGCACGTATTGCGCGTAGTTATCGGGAAGCCTTTTGCAATTTATAGTGTCTTCATAATTATCTATTAAAATGGCTTCGACGATGCACCGTCAGGACGATTCAGAATCGAGACTGTTTAGTTGAGTAACACACTATAAGGCCATTCTCCAGTTGTAAACTATTACACTTTGACGATGCTGTTTTGAAACGCCCACAGTGGATATTGTAAAGTGTCGCTCAGCTACCACTCCAAGTGCGTAAGACGTATAATGACTTGACTTTCAATACCGAGACCAATTCCTTTTGCTCTGTTGACGTAACAGCTAACGTTTCACACATCACAGTAAGCGTTTGAGCACTCCTGACTATGGGATTATCTGAACATGCGTAACCGAACCACAAAATTCATCCGTAGACTGATCTCTCCGTTACGTGTAATGTTCACTTTTGTTGCGTTGTAGAGATTGCAACAGAACTAGCACGTGATTCCTGAGATGACCACTGTTGCCAGGTTGTCTGGGTTTCGATTGACCTTGGCTTTGTTGTTTGGCCGACAAACACCTCATCGACGATTTGTATGTACTTTTAGGTCACACTGGTCACACTGTCTGGGCTCTCTGTTGTCCGCGCCGGCCAGCTAGAACAGTCGTGCGACCTTGGTGCACGGGTGGAAAACAAATCACAGGAATTGTGATAAAACGCTAGTGAAATGCTGTGGTACATTTGAGACGAATAAAGTGTAGCTACGGTGAGCCGTAGCATACTAATAAGTAATAGCTTGTCTGGTAGCCTTACAGAAGCTCTATCGTACGGTATCTCAAAAGCACAGAAGAAACCCAAAATGGTAAAGTTTCACGTGATAGTATTGGCGAATAAACTGCCGAAGTCGTTCAGAGAGGTTTGGAAACAATCGGTTTGGTATAGTAGTTTGGTAACGTTTCGCCTTTAACATAAAGGCTTGGTCAGACCAGGTGAATCAGTGTGCAATTGGTGTGGGATTTTATAGCGAACAGGGGCGATAACCGCGTTACCTGAGTCTTGAGCCATGAGTCACTACAGGAACAGTTCGGGATGTCACCTGAAGTGGTTCGATCACAGTGGGAATAGTCCGGGTGTTCCTTTGTGCGTCATGACAATGACGGATAAGCCCATAGCGTTGACAATGGGAGTCGGTTTGCACTTTCCAATCTGATCCACGCATCGATGCTCGTCAAGCTGGTCGGCTTAAGACCGCCCGCCACGCATTAGGGAGTTCTACCCCCTCCATTCTATTCATGCAGTCGTCAGATTTGGCAATTTTCATCGCCTCGGCAATCAACCGCTGAGGGGTTGATCGTATACCCCGCCTAATGACCTCTACGTTTCCGAGGTCTATCTGGTGACCCGTGTCTAATGCATGCACAGCTACGGCCGAGTCTCTTACTATTGCCTGATATTCAAACTCGTTTCTTGGTAGTTTAAATGCGCCTCCTATGCTCCGAAATTCGTATGCCTAATTTTCTCGTTGTTTGGCCTATGTACACATGTGCACAGTCCTTACATTTAATTTTATAAACAGTTAGTCGTCCTATACTTGGGAAGGGGGTCCTTCAGGTGTACTAGCGGCGAACGTAACGTTCGACCTCGGTGAAAGATCACCCTTATATTTTCCTTGTTTAGTACCCTCCGAATTGACTCGGAATTGCCTTCCTTGTACGGAATTCCGACAGTCCCTATCCTCTCGGCTGGAGGTCTTGACTGCCGGTGTAGCACTTTATGCAATTGGCGTTTGACCAGCCGCCATGGGTAACCACTTTCTAATAGTTTGCTCATTGCCACTTTCCGCGCAGCATTTTTGTCCTTCTCCATTGTGCACAAGGTTTGTGCCCTGTAGAACAGCACTGACGCTATCCCATCGTAAACCTGTTTCGGATAACCCGAAGTGTAGTGGAGCACGTCGTCAGTATCCGTTGGCTTACGATATATTGTCGTCTTTAAATTTCCCCAATTCCTGTGAATCAAACAATCAGGAAATAGTGTTGTGCCGCTACAAGATTCCAACTCAATAGTAAATTGTATTCTCTCATCAATGGAGTTTAAGTGATCAAGCAACTCGTCCTTCTTATCCCGTTTAACTAGTACAAAGGTGTCGTCTACATAACGCCTCCAAACTTTTGGTGAGTTAATGGTGTTTGTTAACGCCCTGTTCTCGAAGTCTTCCATATACAGGTTCGCCAGTACGGGAGATATTGGCGATCCCATGGCGAGACCTTGTTCCTGACTGTAAAGCTTCGACACACTGTCATCCCCTCGATTATCTGGCTAACTGTCAGTTTCGTCCGATCATTCAGAGTGACGTCTTCATTTAGACGACGTCTCGCTATTCCTAGCGCCTCTTCTTTGGGTACATTTGTGAAAAGTGATGTAACATCGAATCTGACCATCAACTCATCCGACCCAATTTTGAGATTTGCTGTCTTTTGAGCGAAATCCTAAGAATTTTTCACGAATGTACGGGTTACCCCTGTTAGAGGCTGCAATAGCCTTGCCAAATATCTCGCAATTTCATGGGTCGGGGAGCCTATACCATTGACTATGGGCTGTACGGGAACTTCGGGTTTGTGAACTTTTGGCATGGCATAAACCCTCGGAGGTAAAGTCGATTTCGGGTATAGACTGTACCACTTGCCTGCCCCTAAATCCTCTTTCACGGTTCTTAAATAGTTACCAACCTCCGTTTTACTCTTGTTCATTACTGACGCCACGGTCTTATGAACAACTACTCTATATGGACCCGTCTCCAAATGTTGTCCATTTTTTCTAAGTATTCTGACTTATTCATTACAACCAGGGTTTTGCCTTTGTCAGCCTTTGTAAGTGCAATGCTGCGGTCTTCCTTCAAGGAATTTAACGCGTTACGTTCAACTGTTGACTGCACTATTGAGAAAAAGGAGACGCGGCAAAACTGACCTACGCTCACACATCCTCATGATTTCCCAATTTTTTGACAGAAGCTTTTAACTCATATGTTACTGTATCGTTCAATCTTGAAAAAGCAACGCTGAAGTTGGGAACCTCGATTAACTTCTCGAAAGGAGTCTCTGCGATCGACTTTAGTGTCGTAACGATAAAACGTATGATTTCCTGTCTAAGACCATCCTACAGACCCAGCCTTGATGGGATCTGGGCTGCTATAGAAAAATACGGTGGTGATGGTATCGATTTTCTAACTAAATAATTATTAAATAAATGAATAAACGTATTATTCCTCGCCAGTGCGAGGCAAAGACCAATTGAGTGGTCTGCTCAACTTGTAAAACGTGATCGCGTAATATAGTTAATTTTACGTCTTTTGTACAATGGTTCCCATATGGGTTTTGAAGTGATTAGCAGTTAGAAAGTATTAGAGAGATTACGAAACTGGGAACAATAATAAATGTGGATTTCATGAAAAGTTCAAGTAAAGTTATACGGCCATCCATGGAACTGTCCCCAAGTGACCTACTTCCATGCAGGTTTTCACCGTCACTTCCATGCTCTAATTGGCTCTGTGCCGGTGTGGCCAAGTAGTAAATAGGCCATCAGCTGGGTAACAATTGTTTTTTTTTCATAAGAGGGTTTATACAATAATGATGATCAATGAAGCCTCAGGCCATTATCTCATGCGGATCAATCAAGTATGGCACGTATTTTGTGCTAAGCCAGCGAGTCCGTAGCAATATGATTTGCATGGGTAAATTGTTATTTTAAGTTTGGAATTTGTACTCCGTGACCTCAACAGATCAGCCCAGTCATGGCCAACAATGACACAGGAAAGTTGATAAAGTATGAGGAATAAATAAAAACATAATAAGGAATGCAATCGCTTGCCGATATGCCAATCACAATTTCATGGAAAATCTTGGCGAGTCACGACGATGGTACAGAGACATCAGCTTGAAAGCCATAGTGCATCATCGAACCAGTGTATCAAAGCAGAAAACAGAATTGGTTAGACGGAGTGATAGGAGTAAGATCATTTGTAGAGACATACTCAAGAATTCAACCATGTGTAGGTAACATTCCAATATTGGGCAAATAGGAGATATGGCAACTTTCCAGTGTAGTCAAGACCTTTCTCATACAAATCATCTAGAGTCATCGTTTGGCTAAGTGTTGACCAGCTATTTGCAACAGTCGGGCGCATATTGATCATGCGTTTAAATTGCGGATAGGCAGTGCAGTTTCCAATACTCGATGGAAGTTTGTTCCATATTAACGCATATTTTGCAGAGAAAAAATTTGAGCAGAGCTTGGTGCGAGACTTTGTATTTACAACAGGCGCTCGTTGTTTCTTAGTTCATAGCGCATACGAGTCTGAAATTCGAGTTTTGGCTGAGCAGTGAAGCCTAATCCGAATAGTAAGCGGTATAGAAGGCACAGATTAAGTTTGAGACTGCGCAGCCATAGTAACTCCAGTTTGAGCCACGGAACGCTCACAGTATCTCATAATTTTCCGTATGTCCAAAAATCTCATTGTGAATGATCGCTGAATGTTTTCCAATGCCATGATGTCCACTTATCTCAGGTTGCCGTGCACTATCGTACAATATATAAGCTTCGGTCTAACATAACTTTCAAAGGTTTGAAGCTTGGAATCCCTCAAGAAAAGCGTTCGAGTTATGTAGGCGATCACTTTCCTGGTAGAAGCCTGCAAGTATATAACTTGCTCTAAAAGATTAAATGAGGCAGAATATCTTAGACCAAGATCTCGGACTGCGCCACACAGGAATAGAGGTATCGTTTAATGTAAGAATGTTCGGAGAAGGGCCACAGTCGTGGTACAATAGATTACTCTTGTCAGTGGCAAAGCGCAACTTCCAGGAGTTAGTTCAATTCTTCAATGCGGACTAGTCAAACTGAATACAGGATAACTTAAGACTACGTTGCGCAGGGGCGGAACAATACACCATTTTAACATCATCAACGAAGAGGAATGGCATCCCGTACGAGGTTTCATCAAGAAGATCGTTGAAATAGATTAAGAATAAAAGCGGGCCTAGCACGCTACCTTGAATCACTCCAGTAGAGATTGAGGTGGGTTCAGATGTATAGTTACCAACTGTGACTACTTACTTTCTACGCTCGTGGTAGGAAGACAACCACTTTAGAAACGAATTTGTGATACCATAAGACATAAGCTTCCGCAACCATAAGCTGTGTGGGATGGTCAAATGTCTTTTGGATGTCAAGAAACATAACAATTATGGCACTTCCAGCGTCACTTACTGTAGTCACATAATCAAGGTCATCTAACTGACAGGTAGTGCACGACCTACCTTTCAAAAATCTGCAGTGATGTTTATTGTGAAGACTCATAGAACTCGCTCTTTAACAAACCTCTCCATGAATCTGGAAGTAATAGATGTGGTGGAGTGGGAGGTACTTTTTTGTCTTGCATATACCCACCTTTGTGTCGTAGTATTAGAGTCGATTGATTCCAGTGGATAGGATACTCCCCATTAAGCATGGAAAGTGCAAATACATTTATCAAAACAGGGGGATGTCTGGATCTCTATACTTGACTAGAATTGGCGGAATGTTTTCAGGGCCTGGTGAGTATCAGGGCCGAACTAATCTGAGTTGGTGTCACTAAGTGTGAATTCAACAGTTTCTAGTGTGTTACCGCTTCTGTGTATCAGCTTGAGTTGAGAATTCTCTTTCATTAGTGCCATAAGTAGACATGAAATAGTCATTGAAGCTCGAACATACGCATACACGACCAGATATGGCAGTTCCATTAGAGTTTACGATCGATTGTTTCCAAGTGGATTTTATGTTCTGCTTACGGTTCAAATATTTTGAGATGCAGCCTGCTATGTTAGTGCCCTTCAGTATCATTACCTCCTTAGAGAATAGCATTTTGTGGTGATCTTTGTATAACGCTGTAAGCATTCTGGTGTAGAGCATGAGCAGAGTAAAATCGTTGGTTTTCCTAAAATTTTCTTTATTTTATGTAGTTTAGTTGCTTCCTTTTATGAGATGCCTTCAGGTACAACAGTCCTTTACAACTTCTTAGTACGTTCTGAAGCCACAACTTCAACACAAAGCTGAATACAGTGGTAGAACTCATCACAAGTAATTTGTACATTCTGCGTTAAGAGAAATGCATCCCAATTTGAAGACGTTATAAAATCCGAGAAAATTGATCAATTGACAGAAAAGAATGGGCGGTAATTGATCACTGACTCTATCGGTTTAGAAAGCATTTGGAAAGAACAACCAACGATGTTATGATCATTACCCTGCAATCTTTCACTGATGTATGTGGACACATGTGAACATCCCATAGTAAATATTAGATGATGTGTGTTACCAAACCGAGTAGGCTGTTTGACGTGCTGTACCCATCCCAGTCGACCAAGACTAGACATGAACGTATTGTGTGTTTTGTGGTTTAGTGTTAACGGACCATGAGATTTCGGACATATTAAAAACCCCAGCGGTTATTTTATTAGTGTATGAGAGGTCAGCAATAAAGGAAACAGTGTCCATCAAGTTATCGATTACAGTGAGTGCAGACGATGAGGTTTGTAACTGCAACCTACTGAAAGATTTGTTGGATTAATAGAAATGAGATTCCACATCGAATCAGGAAGTTTCCGCAGAAGCGGTCCATTCAGAGGAAGACCCAAGTATTTGTCTATGTTGTGGATTATACATCCACCACCTCTACCATAAAGGCGGCCATTACGAAAATTGTTATAACCCAGTATTCGGAGCAAGGTATCTGGCATCTCCGCTGAACACCATATTTCTCTTATTAGTACTATATCAGAAGAGGAAAGGTGAAGAATACTACGCAGGAATTGCATTTTATTTAACATTGAACGAGAATTAATTAAGAGTAAGTGCAGTGTCTTATTCTCCGTTGGTTTGTATTCAGGAATGCAGGCATATGACCCCAACGAGGTTGTATTTGGAGAGAGTGGATTGGAGGTTGTGTATACGGAGGACCTATACTTTGCAGAATTAGTGTCATTTGGGGATGTGGCGGGTGAAACGCCACTGAACACCCCAAAAATGTCCGGACGGGCGAAATACTGGGAAAATGTCGACGCACTGTGAGAATACAGTTTGCTGGCTGTTGCGTATAACCTACCTGCCTGTTATGGTTATTTACATGTTGAGGTAGTTTGCGAGGATTTTGGTTGTGCCAATTTCTCTCAACTACGTTACTTTCACTAACAAGTAACTCACAGGTTATGGAGCACACAGGTTGCATATTCAAATGCTACATGGTTTGTGATGTGCGGATTCTCTGCAGGTTTCCAGTGCTGACAGTGTTTGGTGGAACATTTAAAATAGCTGTGTTTTATAGTGCTTAGTAGCACCTATATGGATGCCACGTGAGGTTTTGCTACTACCTTTTTTTACGACATGGCTGTTCCGCACTTTTTGATCTCGTAGAGGTACACAGCTTTTTAGGGAGGAGGTTTTCGGTTTCGTGCCAGAACCTCTATACACCTGGTTGGTGAACGACAAACAGTGAGTAGAAATAGTTGTTTGCGCAGTGGAACTTTCTTGTGTGTTCCGTGACGAGTTGCGCAGTAATTCTGAGCTAACATTTTACTGAGTTGAGTTAAAAACGATTTTTTACGACAGCTGCTATTGGATTTCAATCTTATTGGTCGACAGGTGAGGAAGTTCGCGAGTTGCCTTGGGTAGCGGAACAAATTGGTTACAAGCTGTTTGTAGGAAATAGGCATTTTTGCACTTCCTTTGTAGTACTGTCAAATCTTGTTTCATTACCATGGATATGTAATCATTACTAAGGGATTACACGCTCCTACTACAAATGAATTTTTCATCGTGTTTAGTTTTCAATTTTTAAATGTATTGGACACACCTGCTTCGAAGAGCTCATTCGCGGACTCACGCTATGAAACTGCAGTCTTTCAACATGACAACCGTTGGACACTGCAGAGGAGATAACCTCGGAAGATAACTTTTCTGGTAGATTATGTGCTCTTACGAATTTGGAGCGTTTAATCCACTCATGAACCTCAAATGCAACATGTTGTATAAAAATCCCAACGGATCGAAGGTGTTCCATTTTTCGCGTATCTGGAGTGTAAAAATATACTTGAGCGACTTAAACTGTTCTACGACTTGGTTCAGAGATTCAAAGATTTCCTTCAAGTCCTTCAGCTGTAGTCCAAGCGCAGCAATCCTTCGAATCACTTTCGAGGGCTAATCGAGATTAACTACGCTATGCTCTATCAGAGAAACCTTATGCGATTAAGCATTAGTTTGATTTTTTAATCTTGCGCACGATTCCTGCTTTATGTTAGATGATTTGCCTTTCACTTTTTCCCGTGCTATCGTATAGGTTATAAGCAGGATGTTTTTCCAGCGTTTCAGTGGCTTCCTGTCACTTATTTGAGTTTCTTGTTTTGACTGAATTAACGAGCATTTTTACTGAGTAGTCACTCGCTTTTAGGGCTTGTAAAAGGTATTTTATATGAACAAGAATTAGACAATAGAGAAGAAAATTCACCGTTTCAGTTACAGTGATCAAGTCAAATCAAACCGTTATCGGTAAGCCGCCGAGGATACGGACTGGGATTTTAGGGCTTATGGTTGGCGGCATCCGGTTTCGGATTTGCCTGTCACTGTGGCAAGCCACAGGACGCCTGCGCCTGCAAAGGGGACTATGGGTGGCTTGCGCTGCATCACCCACAGCTCCAACCACACACCCCATATCCAGTGTAAACCCGAAGGAATAAGACCGGGAGGCATGTGGATGGGAGCCACGTTTCATCAACGAAGCCGGCCCACACTCCTTCACATGCAAACACAAGCACGCTGTATTTGGGGAATCAAGCGCACACAAGGCGGTGGCTAGACCGTAGTCCGCTCCACACTGACTGCATGGAACCACGCTTTGATCCTAACACGGCCACAAGAACCGTGCACGCCGTCCCCTCCAGCAACGACCAACTGTCTCCTGGAGCCAGTATGGACGAGGTAGTGGGTAATAGACAGGTAGGCACCTTGTCAACATGCACATCAAGCGCAGCCACACCTGGGATGTCTACAACAGCCAATAATTCAAAACGCCGATATCGAATAAAGTAAACGCATATGACGACATAAATACTCGCTAAGTGAGCATACGGAAGAAATTGGTTGAAGGTGAGTACGCGATAAATACAAAACGTCCGAAGTTATTAAAAAAATTCCGCTCGCTAAAATTACGCAAGTTTACGACAACTTGCATGAGCGACGTGTGCAAGTTGGGAGAAGATTATCAAGTACACAGAACAAACCAAATAAAGTGGAATGAATATTATCCACATTAAAAAGACCTAGTATATGTTTAAGTTTGTTTAGCCCAAATGTGGTGAAGAAGCATCATGAATGCAACATCAGCCTCAGCATGGCTTATACGACCTATATAAAGTGCACCGGAATCACACGGTTACAAACAGGCCACTGTTTCACATGTAACGATCGATCCAAACCAACCGGATGTAAGAGGGTTCAGTTGTTCAGATTCCGCCAAGGGTTGATTGTCTTTCAGTAATCGACCGCTTTGTGTAAAGGTAGCCCTAGGTCAACTCCATGGCGTGCCGCGTCACGTTAGACCGCAGTTTCAATAAGCGCACACGCACAAATCCGAGCAGACAAAGAGATTTACGTTTGTTCGCTAGAGCGTGATTCGCAATGCGGCGTGAGAGCTCTTGGTCAACGAAAGCATTGTACGATGTAATAGCTTCTAGCCGCCTTATGCAGCTACCAATAGGGTTGGTTTAGGTCTCTTGAAGTACTTCTCGCAATAAGCTTTCCAAAAACTCCAAGAACCTTGATGAAGGTAGAAAAGTGATGCATTCGTAGGCGAATGACTGCGCTAAAAGCCAAAGTTGAAAACCGGCATTAGACGTTGATCCGTTAATGGTACACTCGAGAAAGTTTGCGCAATGGGAAGGCCTGATCAAGCCCGATTGAATGAGTGTACTCAAGCCGCTGCGCGAAAACAATTTGAATTTGAAACAATTTGAATTATCGCAACAACCTCTCACCTTCACAGCATGGCTTTCGGGAGTCCCACCAGTGTGTTACCTGTGTGTGTTACCTTCCTTTATCATGAGTACATTGTCATGTTGACATGCAAAAAGCGTTTGACAGTCCCACACAAGAGGCTTAATAGGTAGTAATGCATTCAAACAAAGCAGGCTCCCAGACCACAGTTAGGCAAGTATAAAACACAGTACGAAACAAAATGTATCGGGCGAAGCAGTGCGAGATGCCTCACATGTCACAGGAGTTAAAGCATGAGTGGGGAAATATTGATCGGTTAATGCCAGAAATACCAATAACAGCGCAGGGTGGCTGAACTAACTAATCAATATCATTGACGGATGTAATATCCTCTTCTCTCTTGGAGAAAGCTATACGTCGGGAACGAAAATTTCAACAGGTTTAGTTGCACGTTAAGATCTGTGATGTGGTGGGCAGTTTGTTGTTTGCACCGTATCCTGTGTGCTTCGTTCCACCGTCGGCTGGACTGAGTAAGATAGAATATCCTCATTTTCTCGTGTTTCTACACAACGCGGACGTATGTGATCAGAATGCCGACTCAAGACGCGACCGTTTACCTCTAGGTCAGCCCGGGTACCAACACTTGTGACCACCGTTGCGGGCTGTCATGACTGTTCGTAGGGTAGTCGTGTATACACAGGAGCTCCCGGATGGAAAACAACATCGTGATCCCTGTCTAACGTAGCTGTCTTGTTTTGTTTCACTTCTATTTGCGCTCGGCGATTAGGAAATAATAGGGGTAATCTAGTACGAAGTGTTCTACCGAACATCAGTACTGCAGGGGATTTACCCGTGGCTTCTGTCTGAGTTATTCTGTCGACAAAAAGTAATCGATCTAGTCGCGTTTGTACGGTCCCGGATAAGTGCTTTAGCAGGCCTCTTTTCACCGTCTGCACCGCCCTTTCGGCTAATCCATTTGACGCAGGATGATATGGGGCTGTACGCACGTGTTGAATGTCATTGCGCTGCATAAAGCTCGCAAACTCCTTACCGTTTAAACAGAACCCATAATATGTGCAAATAGTTTCAGCTATTCCGAAAACCGAAAACGATGATCGCATCTTTGGAATGGCTGTTTCAGCCGTGGGATGAGACAATGGATTAACCCCGGTGCATTTCGAATAGGCAACGCCTCTCAACGGGGAAAATGTTCCGTTCATAGGACAAACATAGTCCACATGCAAACGCTGCCATGGCGTTTCAGGTCAACGCGAAGGGTGCATTAGAGCTGGAGATTTATTCTACTGATCTTGTTGGCAGAGATCACACGTTTTCAGTTAATTTTCAATTTCGATATCTCAGCCGGACCACCAGCAATAGCCGCGTGCAAGGGCCCTCATTCCTGCAAACACTTGAATGTCCATTGTGAAGTTCATTTGGAATCAAGGAGCGCGCTTTCGACGATGGCATCAAACATGAGCCCCAAAATAAGCAACCATGGTGTATATTCAGTTCGCTTTTCCGAAGTTCAAAAGGTTCCAACTCAACCGGAATTATACTAGGCCAGTCCAGTTTCGTGAAACCTATCACGGAGGCTATTTTGGTACCCCGATCAGTCCATGGACGGATGACGTCATTTGTCAAAGGGGTAGTGTCGAGGTACTGCATCAAATAAACCAACTCCACCGGTTCATCTATTCGCCCTACGGGGGTCGCGTGTGGTAACCGACTCAGAGCATCCGCCGTACAATTTTTAGCATCTGGGATGTAAGATATTTTGTATTCATATGCACTAAATATTAGGGCCCATTGTTGTATTCTAGGTGGAGACATTTGATGGATCCCCTTGGATTCACGCAGTGAGGATATCAACGGATTGTGATCAGTTTGGATCTCGAAATGACTACCCCAAAACTATACTGGTGAAATTTCTTGACACCAAAGATAACTGATAAGGCCTCTCGATTAAGTTGTGAATAATTTTTTCAGCCGGTTGTAAGGCAGGTGAAGCGAAAGCAATCGGATGAATTGCACCATTCGGCATTTTATGACAGAAAACTGCTCCAACTCCGTATGGAGAAGCATCACACTGAGTGAATTAAGTAAGAACTGTGTGACAAATCAGTTTCACTCCTGGCTCCAATCTTCCCTAGCAGGACGGTCGCAAGTTGTGCATATAAATGGTATCATCTCTTCACCTCGTACGGTCATCAGTAGAGTGGTAGAGGGCAGTGTTTTAGGTCCGTTACTCTTCCTACTGTATATAAATGACCTAGTCTCTGTGTAGATTTGACGCAATTAGACTCAAGCAGACTGCCACCACACATTCAGGATAGCGCTAGACGGCCGTTTCGTCTTATTGGGGCTAGCCTTGTCCTCTTCACATCCATAACATACAAGATAGTAGAGGATGAGCTGCACTATGTCGCAGTTAGGTATCAGTCATGGCGGTCCGCTGCCGTCGCTCATGGCTCAGTGACATAAGTCGCTGTCTTGCAAGAGTAAGCTCCTGAGTTCGAATCCGGCAAGACTCAGCGGGTGCGTGCTACTGACGAATCCCAATAGGACGAACCGGCCCTGTAACGCTTTCCTGAATATGTAGTGGCCGTCTGCCTGAGTCTAACTGCGAGGAATCTACACAAAACCTACTACTTCCCCCTACTACTTACAGACCTTGTTTCTGTTATACGATTTGACAAGACTTATTTGTTTGTTGATGATCTAAAGGTTGGTTACACGTTCTCAACTTCTCAGCATACCAATGAACTTAACAATATCAAAAGAGACTTGAAAGCCATTGAGAGTTCGGCTGATAGGTTACAGATGACTTTCGCAACATCAAAGTGTACTATTCTGGCGTATGGATATCAGGTAGCAGCAGAATTATTCTGGCCTCATGACGAAGTCATTCCCATCAGCCACTCTGTCCGTGACTTAGGTTTGAGATAAACTAGTTCGTTAAACATTGGCGAACCCCACATCGTATGGTGAAATTGGCCAAACAGTCGGTCGGGTTCATGTGCCACCTGCTCACGTTGCAAGAAACCAGACTAATTGCTTTCAAAATCAGCAACAGACCCTTGAGTGAATATTACTGTGTTACGTTCAGCAACCTGCGAAAGTGTGATTTGAGAGCCATTGGAAACGTTCAACGCGCCTTCACGAAGCGTATATTTGGTTATTCAACCGCTCTTACATACAGAGATTGGTGCAATGAGCTGAATCTTGAACCTCTGCTTACGAAGAATGCAATTAACTCTGTGCTTTCTCCAAAAACTCGATTCTCGGAAAACAGATCTTGAAACCTATTAACTGCACTTTCCGGAAAATACTATTTATGAACTGAGAGATAGCGAATGCATAATCTCTTTACCTAAATTCGGGACCAGCGTAAGGAGAAATTTCCACCTTCCTAGGTTTGGCTCCGCATGAAATAAGCTGCCAAAAGAGCTTAGCTGTATTGAACATTTTTGCGTGTTGAAGGTAATGATAAAAATTTATCTGACAACTGACGAAGTGAGATGGATCTTAAAAATTCAACTAAATGGTGAAAAGCTGTATGAATAAATAAATAAATAAATTGTATATGGCTTGACAATGCGAGAAGCCGTTCCCAGAAGGGACGGATCAAATAATGGTACAGCAGTTTCATATCATGGTATAATAAATTTAAAAATGTGAGCACAAAATGAAAATTTGTGTAGCGCAAAGCGGTCCAAAATATTTACATTCCTCTTGTTCTGTCGTCTGACAAGTTTTTAGCAGTCACATGAGAGTTGATCGCACACAGAAAAAAAGAGAGAATAAAGTGCTGCGGGCCAACAAAATATAACCACTTGTGCACTTGACCACATGCATTTTCAGGCACCATTAACTCCGTTTTCAAAAGCGTTAGCTAAGCACTGTGCTGTTCGAAACATTATTATCACATTTTGAACGGTTAAATGATCTTTTATCGAAAGCTTAAACAAACGCAATGTGCAACAAGTTCTGATAGCTCTTGGAAGTTTGTTCCAAAGCTTTGAGCAGTGTATTAAGAAGAAACGCTCCCTGATTCGCGTATTGAACTTTGGAATCATGACCGTTGTCTCCTTATTTCGTAGCTCGTATCTAGTGTTAACGGCCATATGGACACAGTTAGCATAATTGTGCATGTGATGGTGAATTATTCTGTACAGGAAACACAAGTTCATCTTCATTATCCGTAGCCAAAGTGGGTCAAGTCCAAGTTTTTCACTGCGCTCTCTGTAGGTCATCTTGGAGGAATATCCGCACAGCTTCTTTGTAAAGCATCGCTGTACCCTCTCAAGAGCATGCTGGTCAGATTTCCGCAGATTCGACTGTAGTAGTGAGCAGTATTCCATGCCAGGTAACACATATATTTTGTAAAGCCAGATACGAGATTTTGTGAGTTGAAATTTGTGACAGATATAGCCAATAGTCTTCATGGCTTTCGAAACTTGGAAGTCACAATGTTCCGAAAAGTTGAAGGTAGTGGAATACCGCACACCCAAGTTGCGAATCACTTTGCACTGTGATATAAACGTGCCTTGTAATAATAGACTGCCTGGTGGAACTTCGCATTTGTACGACAGAATATTACACTTGTCCACGGAAAAGGACATATGCCACAGTTTGCTCCAGGATTCAAGTGCCGATAGATCTTGCTGAATGTAGCACAATTCTGCGCGGGTATCTGCACGTTCTTGAGAGTAGACGATTTTAATGTCATCAGCAAACAGAAAAGTAGCACCATGTCTTATTCAATGAAATACATCGTTGACGTAGAGGAGAAAAAGAAGTGGACCAAGTACACTTCCCTGAATTACTCCACTGGTGACTGCTGTATGAAGAAGGGCCGGATCATGTGTGATACCGGAGAACATCGATTGGAGTCAAGTTGAACCAATCCACCAGTGCAAACTTGATCATCTAGGCTGAGCTGTTACAACCGCTTCCCATGCTATTTTTAATGCAACTTCCTACGCAGTTTACTCCTTTAAAACTTAATTCATACCAGCTGTCTTCTTATCTAAAACCTAAAGCGAAATTATTTACTGGTATGTGGTCAGGAACCATCTTCGTAATCCTCCACTCAAATTGACTAATTCGTAATATTTGTTCTGCGTTTCCCTTCGCTACCTTTGTTCTATAATGCTAACCAATACCCCTTCCTTTCTGGAGTTAACAGTTCAGCAACATATACCTGATTTCAGTGATGGCAATAACGGTTTCTATAGTTGACACTTTGCCTATGAACAACTCGTGCAGTTATCTGTCTTCGGCTGTCACGCCGCACAATTTGATCGTATGATCGGATCGATCTATTTTTACGCCGAAGTTAAATATCTCTGCTTATTTTTGACATTAAGGATATTATACCTACTGCACGCAATTTTTCTTATTTTACATTCCTCCTTAATGCATTGTTGGTCATGACTGGGCTGATCTCCTGAGGTGACGGATTAGTATTTCTAGATTATACAAGACTATACCTATGCAAGACACGTTGCCACCAATTGACTGGCATATAAAAAAGTGCCATAATTGAACAATCCGCATGAGCGAACGGGCTGAGGCTTCATTACCCATAATACACGCATAAAAGCACCCTTACAAAGAACACCACGTATATTAAACAGCTGGTGACTCATATGCTACTTCGCTACACCTTGCACGCGGCCAGATATAGCATGGAAGCGCGGGCGAAAACTTACGAGGGAATACCCTGCATGTAAGCAAATCTCCTGGGGACGGTTCCACCAGTATACGTATTACTTTACTTTGAAGATTTGTTTGAATCTACCCGTTATTGTTCCCGACTTTTCAATTGCTTTAATATCTGTACTTGATCAAGTTCATCCACACACACGCGTGAAGTGCGTGCCACTGGTTCATTTGGATTATTCCCCTCTATCCTCTCTCCATGTTCTCGCAGCGTTGTCACTGCACGCTCATTCGAACCGGAATTATCAGCCCTACACACGGATCCATCATACGTGGAATTACCTACAATTAAGGACCTTGCCGTCACTAACGGATTTCACTGGCATCCGTGATTAAGCGCAAGCGGATAACAATCACATTGAGCCGATTGCCTTTTTGTGTGACACTATTCGATACAGAATTCTCTAGGCAGTCCGAAAAGCCTAAGCCTATTCCGATCTGGCGTTTCTCAACACAGCTCTGGAAGAATTTGTGCTCTAAATCTTTGTTCAGCGCTGTTTTCAGATTCAGTTAGCAGGTTCCAGTCACTCGCCATCTCTTGAGAACTCATCAGCCAGTGCGCCTGCATGACCCATCACATGGACTGCGCGACCAAGCCGACCACTCATTTGACCTTGCAACCACCACGCTTGCCTGACGGATGTGCGTCGCTCTCAAAGCTCGAATAGTACAGAACGCCAACCAACCTACTGGGTCAGGTAACGGCACGATGTGACATCCAAATGGAAATGGCTGGGCGCAGGTAACATTCTGGTCACTGATGAATTGGACGATTTAGACTAGCGGTCAGAACGAATGACCACGAGGAAATAAATAATTAACGCATGATGGAGTACCTGGTTGTTCTACATCCCGGTTGATTCTCGCTCACCTCAAGCATGAGACCACCGGACCGACTCTGGTTTACCTTCCGATACAATTAGACTGCAGTTAATAACATAGGAGATGACATTCACAGCACACACAAACGATTAGTCATCACTATTCCAGTGTGCTTCTACTTCTTTGTTAAAATGCACATAACTATAAATCCCGTTCGTTCTCTCACAGCGGACTTTCACTTAGCTGAGCTTATGCATAGCAATCGACTTAATCGAACCATTTCCTTGCTAACTTGAATAGTTGCTTACTCCATCACCGCCATTTTCCTTGTGTTCTTCCTTATTCTATATCCCACATGTAACTCGCACTTGGGTACAATTGCACTCTAGAATGATTAACTACTGACTTGGTGCAATTAGAGCCTTTATTGAACCTGCCTAGAACGGATGAGTCACGTCTAATAATGCTTCTGTCCATCCATGAGCTCATTCATATTTGACGTGCGCGCTTAGTTTCCGAGAGAATTGTGTTGTTGATACGGATCAATGCTTGGGTGGCAAATTATTGAGAATGTCTTCAGTTCGATGCGTACTCTTCACACAAAAGGTTATCAGCGCTTGGCCGCTTACAGTACGCATGTACTGTATAGTTTGACATTTTGAACGAGCGTTCTGCTAGCACGCTAATTGCAAATCAAAAGGCCGTTGCGTCTATTCCGATATTTAATACGGCAATCATTTTTTGAAAAAGGAACATGAATTTCATCAAAGCTCATGAAAAACAATTACACTACTTCTGCGCTGAAATCGATGAATACAATTGCATCCGGCGCAGATTGCATTGGCTTCCTAAGCAGCACCGTCGACTTAGATCATACTGCAGCTGGCATAGAATCTCGAATTGTTGTAAAAGGAAATCGTGACAGCTCTACCGGTCTACACGATATCGTGCCATGCTCAGATAGATAGCGAGCCCCTACTGTAGTGATATGGTCGGAAATTCGTCCATGCAGCAAACATAGAAGGGCCTGATTATCCCAAACCGGTGACACAGCTATCCTCGATCGCAACACTGGGTACTGATGTCAGTGCGATTAATTCATCGAAGTGACACTCATATCAGGAAGCTAAATATCTAAATGTATGTCATCTATATGTTTGGATCTCCCCCTTTAAAAACGCAGATAATGTTGGCAAGGGCAATCTTCATACAAGGGATGCTAGCGTTGGCGACAGCGTAGCGGAAATTGAGAAACTCACGCCTCCACACAACATCAGTCTTGTGGAGATAGGAAGTAGTAGAGATTCATTCGATGCACCATGTGTTGACCAACCTTGGGGATTGATGTCAATCCCCACAAAATGATTGAAGCAGATACATTTCCAAAAGCAGACAACTGAGGCAGCTCAAACGACGTGACCAGTGCAAAGTAAAAGTGCATACCGACCATTGATCCCTGGGCCGGAGATATTTGTCCACCGGGAATAAAGTGAACAACAAACCCAAGGTCAATCGTAGCTCAGCAAGCGTGAAAGAGAGATCCTCTCGAAACACACGTGTTCGTTCCGTGCCAATTCCTATGGCGCAACAAATGTGAGCATTACACGTAACGGAGGTAACAGCGTATCGACAGGTAGGTTGTGGTTCTGTGACTTACGTTCAGATCTTCCCACGTTTAAATTATTTCAGACGCTTACGGTAAGTTGTGGGATCTTGGCTGTTACATCGGCAGAGCAAAAGGAACTGATCTGGGTATTGGGAGGAGAAATCTCAGAAGTCGATTTGCAGATTAATGTATTACGCAGACCGAATCATAGGCATATTAAAAGGCAGAAGCTCTCTAGCAACAATGCGCCATCGATACGAAACAACAACTTGGGACCACATAGCAGTCAATGAAACTTGGCTTTCAATCGACATACTTGATCCAGAGATTGAATGCAGTGAGATGTCAGTCATTCGAAGTGATCGTCCATCTCGTAGTTGCGTTGTTGCCGTCTACTATCGAGATTAGTTTAAATGTTGGGTCCTTTCGGAAGATTCCCTTCTTATTGGTGACGCATTATTGTGTCGATTGTACCCAGCAGGTCGAGAACATGGTTCACAGATGAAGATGCGTGATGCTTGCCTCTTTGCAGTTATCTATATACCTGTTGGGCGGAGACTGGGACACTAGTCGGTAAGCAGTGACACGTAAGACGTGTCAAATACGAGACACCATAGAAGTCGGAAACGACTGAAACCAACGTACATTGTGCAGACTAAAAAACAGGAAGCGAATCAGCCAGAGCGAGAAGCGTGCAGCAAGGTAGTCACCAGAACGGTTTGTGTCAACGGATGTGCAGTCAGTAAAACAAATGGACGTTTCGACGGTGAAAACAACCGCAAAATCCAATGTTGGAAAATACTGAAAGAGCGTGTTTTCCGGTACTGACTCGTCAGCAGACAGCGATAATATTCTGTTAAACACTCTCCACTATGCTGTTTCACAAAACTACGCTCACTATGTTATGATGGGCGATGTTAATGTTCCTTAAATGGCATCAATGTCGACTACTGGGCCATCATTATTATCGAAGCTCCTTGAATTCATGGATATAGCGGTTTTGTATAACCATTTGCATCGACCAACCAGACACCGCGGTTCCAGGAACCGAATACTTCTGGACTTAATGCTGACTAATGAAGAGTTGATGGTTGCATCAGTAGCATACGGGATCTCCACTAGGAAATGACGACCATTCAGTCCTAAAGTTTGGCTATGTGTGTTATGTCAGTATGGTTTATGAAGTATGAGAAACTCAACGAAGTATTAGAGACTATTCCGAGCTTCACAACTTAACGACAACCGTTTACTGGAACCTACAGGCGCACAGCTCAGCGAATGACGCATGGAATCAACTAAGAGATAAAACGAACTAGGTCTTACAGTCAGCATCGAAGGTTGTGCCATTACGAACATCGCGCCAGACTAATACGTGGATCCCAGGCAGAACACGTAAATGGATTAACAGAAGAGATGAGATCTGGAGGCAACATTCGCTATGCCCATTTGATACCACATGGCATAACTAAAAGCAATCAGAAACTACTGCACGTCGCCTATGAATGTCGATAAATACGAATGGCAGGATACCATGGTGCTGAAATTTACGAGTAACACCAAATTACTATACAGATATGTGAATGACGAAAAGAAGGTTTAGCCTGGAATACTACCACTCAAGACGGCCAATGGACTAACAACTACTACTACGGATGTTGCGAACGCTCTACTCCTACAGATTGGCTCGGTAGCTACGAAAACCATGGAACCTTCGCTCTATCAGCTACCAACACATTTCGTTGGTTTATCCAGCGTCACTTTTACCCGGTAGCTGTTGCAAATAATTACAGTCTCACCGAGAGTACAGTGCTCCTGCAATCGACATAATCTGCCCAAAAGTACTGAAAACCCTTGCTCGCACCATAGCAGCACCACTTGCAACCTTTTTCCAGGGTCTGCTTAACTCCCATACACTCCCATCTGAGTGGGAAAATGGAATTATCACTCCAATATACAAGGGAGGTAAGCGCTCGGATCCTGCTAACTACCGACCTATCCTTCCCGTTTTATCAGAAGTGACGTAATCGGTAATCGCAGATAAACTGACGCGATACTTTAGAAGTCTGCAAATAATTTCTAATGTTCAATGTGGTCTCAGACGCAGCCCATCTAGTTTCACCAATTTGCTGCTTACTCGGGTCTCATGGATTAGGCGGCTGATGAAGGAGTCCCCGAAGATGTGGTTCACCTGGATTTTTCTCAGGCATTCCATAGGCTCGATCACTTCTTTCGTCTCCATAAGCTTACTGACTACATTATCAAAGGTTCTCTGCCCACCTGGTGTGAGGACTACTTAAACAACATATCAATCAATGTAAGAGTAGCAGTCGCTCACTCCGAAAGCCTGTGGGTCTCCAGTGGTGTAACGCAAGGATCCGTCTTCGGCCCGCTACTGTTTTTAGTCTACGTGTCAAACTCGTCCGGGAGGATAAACTGAAGAACCAACAATGTCTAGTGGAAAAGTTTTGTTCCAATCCCAAACTACTACACAGACAAGTAAACAACTTGCGCCGTGCTAAGCGCGGTATTCCTGCTCTACACACCGCATGCGGGTTAGCCCAAACCGCACAAGAGGCGGCCAACATTCTTGGACAACAATATGGCCGTACCTTCCAAAGCGTGCAATCATCATGCATCCTGCCCATGCAGATAACGCCACCATCAAGGCTTAATCACATATCATTCATTTCCGCAGCTGTACTGAATAGGCTGAAGTCTCTGCGCGAGTTCAGCTCCCCCGGTGCGGACGGCATTCGCCCGAATGCATTGAAAGTTGCTGCCATGAGTTTGGCAGGACCACTAGCAATTTTCTTTCAACAATGTATGAACGAGATGCACGTCCCCACGATGTGGAAGCACGGAATCATCACACCAATCTAGAAAAGTGGCAGTCGTGCTGAACCAGCAAATTATCACCCGATAACACTACTTCCTGTGATCTCCAAGGTTATGGAGTCCATTGTGGCTGAGACTTTGATGGGGTACCTAGCGAACAACAAAATTCTCGTTCCCGAGCAACACGGATTTCACCAAAATCGTTCCTGTACCACTAATCTGTTGATTGCTCCTGCAAGCTGGACGGAATCTGTGGACCCTGATGTAGGAGTCTACGCGGCGTACTTGGATTTCTCATAGGTATTCGACCGTCTAGATCATCGCATTCTCCGCCACAAACTCCAGAGATATGGAATCGGCGATCCTGTTCTGGGCTGGATAGGAGACTTTCTCGTGCAACGTCACCTGAATGTGAGGGTTCGAAGCAACCTGTCGGTATCCATCGAGGTTCATTACGGCGTACCTTAAGGCTCGGTACTTGGATCCCGCCTGTTGCTGGGTTCCATAAATGATCTCGCGAGCGTGCTATCTTCTAACTGTTTGCTATTTGCTGATGATAAAAATATGGCGTACTATAGCTGCAGTGGAGGATCACACAGTGTTACATGAGGACCTGGACAAAGCGTACACATGGTCTATTGATAACATGCTGCATTTCAACGTCACCAAGTGCAGAGTTCTCAGCATACGGCACAAGAGTATGCACAAGTACCGTCTAGGACCACCAATTCTATAGCGGGCTTCTCACGAGTACGATCTCGGCGTGATAGTTCAAGATGACCTCGGTTGTCCCAGGCAGACTGAAAAGACAGCTAAGAAAGCAAACCAGTATCTCGGCCTTCTTCGCAAAGCTTTCGGGAAGTTTGACCCTTCAGTCTTTCCAAAAATGCTTAGTGCGTACGTGAGGCTGCAGGCGGAATACGCTATTCAAGAGTGCCAACCCTGGCTCAAGCAGCATTTCTCACCGCGCTCGACACTGCACAACGTTGGGCAACGAAGAGCGTCAGAGGTTTGACCAACCTCCCCTACTCACTCAGGATGAAGACTCTCAAAATATGCAGTGGACGCTATCGGCGTCTAAGGGGCGATCTCATAATGGTGTACCTGATCCTGAGAAACCCCAACCACCCATGTCATTCCCTTCAACTACTCAGTCAAACACCCCGCCAAGAGGTCACCAGAGTAAGCTGGTCGCGCAGTACAACCGCTTGGAATGTCGGCACAACTATTTCTCCCTTCGAGTGTCACAGTCTTGGAATGACCTCCCGGAATATGTAATTAATGCACCCACCCTATCTCTTTTCAAAAACACCTTGACGATACCCTGTCACATTTACACTACGTGATATAGCCCATGACCACCAGACGTTGACACTAATGCACAACAGACAGTGGATAGTGCCATAATCCTACTCGAGAATGAGTCATTCCAAATCAATTACACCAAATTTGATAAACGCTACTACTATAGACACTGGATTTCTGTATCCCGTCGACCCAAGATTGTTGCACACGAGTAAGCATTGTCCTTGCTATTTTATTATATCTTCTCGCCTATTAGGTGATCAATAACCACTCCCCTTATTGCTTTGTGTGAGTACATTCTCATTTCAAACTCCCTTTATACGGCAGTGCAGTTAGACCTGTAGTAGCCCAAACTGACGACTCCATTATCACTTGCTCTATGTTTCCCCACTCTATACACCCTACGGGAAGTGCCAAGCACCTGCTATTTACCCGTCATAAATTATTGTTCATCGTACAGTAATTACCTTCTGTCGTGTCCAAATACGTTGCATTGTTTTTGCCCTCCATTCGCTTATCATACTCACGCTGCTATTTAGCACTCGTTGGCCAGTCAAGTGATCTTGCATTTGCTTGGTTGCAATTCGAACCTCTATCGATTTGCGTGCACCGCGTGTATGGGCAGAGAGTTTTCTCCATACGTACGTTCCGGTGCTGCTCTGGTCTGTTGCTTTTGCGGGATACTACAAATTGGCGTCGCGTGTTACCGATGTATTTGCGTACTAGTGCCCCTGCACCCTACTGAACTGACTCTGCGGTCGCCTCAAATGAAGAACGCTGGGAAGAATGGAAAATAAGATTTGCAGATTATATTTCTGTGCTACCAGTTCACAATCCAATCGTGACGCTGAAAACGGAGGGTAGTTTAAAGCCTTTGTATTTGCACTTCGACTCAGAGCGTCGACATATATTTGATGCTCTAAACTTGCGGAAGAAACTTAACTTGACAGAGGCATTATCGGCCCTCGATCAACATTGGGGTATTCGAGTGAACACTTATACGTCTCGGTACAATTTTTGGCAGCTGAAACAATTATCTGGAGAATCTGTGGGTGCATTCGTTTCCCGCCTTGTTTGTTTTGTACGGAAGTGTGACTACGATAGTATTCCCAAGAAATGGTGGAAAAACTATGCTAATACATCAGTCGGTTTCTGGCCTCACGGATTCCCGGATCAGAGTGAGCCTTTTAATAGAGAACGCAGAAAATCTCACATGGACGAGGCCTGTGATGTGGCTCGCGCAAAAGTCGCAGTCACGTAACAAAACAAAAGTTTCCTCTCTAGCACAGGAGCTACTGAAATTGACCGTTTGGATTCTACACGCTCTCTGACGCGATCCTGTTAGGAATAACTGTTACCGTTGTGGAAATGCTGAACATGGTCCAAATGATAAGTGATGTCCTGCAAGGAGTGAAAGCTGCCGGAATTGCGGTGAGACCGGTCATTTTGCTCGGGTGTGTCGTTTCCGCGCCATTCTTTGGTTGTTTCTGCAAATGACTCCAGAGCTTCTTCGGTCACCACAGTACAATCCATATATGGCTTTAATACATGCGAACACCCACTTTCTTCTCCAAATCAAGAACCCAAACTGCCTTCACCAGATATTCGTTTTGTGTTTGTTGAGATTTGCAACAAAACCATTTGTCTAAACATGGAATTAGATTGCGCGTCACCAATCACAGTTGTGCAATATTTCTTTTACAAACAGCAATTTTGTCAGTTAACTGTACATTCTCTGCTGGCTGGCTTGCCGAACAACCTCCTCGTGATGCCAGCTGGGTGGTTCGGGATTTTCCCGTTCCAGCGAGCGTTTCGGAGGCAGTGTTCCAGGAAGTGGTGTGTTTTCGCCTGGCAAGCATTCATGGTAGAAAAAGCCATTTATGTCCGTTTAACACACTGTGACTTGGCGGATCTGACACGCCACCAACTATACGCACTGCCCCTTGTATCATCCTGGTGAAGCATTGTATTTCAGCAACTTTATTCTACAATTCTGGGGAGCATTGAGCCCCTATTTGACAAAGGAACAAACGAAAGGCGTATGAACTGAGTTATCAGTCACCGACTCCCAATGGGCGCGATTCCCTGAATTCGCTCCGCTGCATTGCAGGCAGGCTGCTCAGCCAAAGACTCGGAATGGTTTTCCCTAAGTCCACACCCTACTTCGGCTTGGGCAACCGGATAGTATCTCGCCCTCTGACGAGACGATGGTCTCCGATGTGTTTTGTTGTGTTTTCTTTTACTATTTCTTTACATCCTTTGGAGTCCCCTAGTTTCTAACGGCTCTATGTCTATTCGTAGACGGTTGCATATATATATATATATATATATATATATATATATATATCCTTTCGCTTACACTTTCAACAGCTTCACTAGTGGGGGTGTCCAGATAATCGGTTCTGTTACTGTTTCAATATTTCTTATCAACAGCAGGAAGCGACTAGTTGCAGTTAACCTCTCCACAAAAGATATTGGGCTTCTATTGGGACGTAATGCCATGGTGGCATTGAACGTATCTACATGTGGCACCCGGATGACCATTGCCAGCGTCAACATTCATTCGTTAGGTTCCAGTTACCCGAATCTCTTTCTTCCGGATATTGGTAGAGTCGCAAAAGCCATGCACCGCATTCGGTTGAGCGTGGATTACAAACCGCTTAGCATTTCACAACCTGTGCCTGTACTTCTGACCAAGAGAGAGGCTTTGTCGCAACTGTTGAAAATGTGGTCACGGAAGACTTGATAGAACCCATACAGTGTTCTGAATGGTTTCATCTACTAGTTGTCTTTCAAAAGAAAGATGAACAATGGACAATGATATATAACAGGTAAAAAGCGATTGCTTTACAAGTCCCGTAGGATGGTTGAAGTGAAAGTAAAAATAAGTGTAAATCGTCAATTTAAGCGTCTAGTGAATTCAAGTGCCCCTTATTCATAGAAACATTATAGAATGTGTACTGAATTGTTACTGTAGAGTAATATGGGAAGTAATATGGGTAAGGCATGTCTTAAGAACAAGAGAAACGACCGAAGCTTACTCGTGCGCCGCTTTCTTGGACTGAGGTAAACTGATGAATGCAGTTGTAATATATCCGAAACTATATTCCACAACAGCAGTGTGTAAATAGTGAAGCACAAAAGCTGAGAATGAGCACCGTTTCTTCGCGTTTGTTTGACGTGGACATCTCTGATTACATAGCGTAATGTAGGTGGATAAGCGAATCATCCAGACGTCTTTTGAATACCGTTAGCGTGGGGGAAGGAACAAGGTATGTGGGAAGAGCCTTCCAGTGTTGGCACACACAAAGGGAAAAGAAATTCCGGCGGCATTCCAACCGGCTGTATTGTGTGGCCAGGTTTAGCTGGTGTCCTCTGAGTGTTGTAGTGTTATTCAGCTTTAATAGGTGACGACAGCAATGGTTTGGATTCATCAGGATCATATAAGTCATTATCAAGTCGCCACGCAGGCGTCGATATTGTCCACTGTAGACCCCGAGGGTTTTCAGCCTCAATCGGTAAGGGAGATGAAACAGGCCCTTTACGTTCTTGGTCGCCCTTCGTTGTGGCAGTTCAAGAGCGGTAAGGTCTTGCTTTTGCCATGGCTGCCAGGCTTGGATGGCGTACTTAGAATGAGGTCGAATGTAGGCGTTGAGCATCTGAGAAAAGATGGAAGGATCGAAGTGCCTGAATGCCCTCCGCAAAAGACCAAGGTTTTGGTTGGCTTTCTTGGAGGCTTTCTCTGCCTGACGGGAACATCCCAGATCTTCCTGCACTACCACTCATAGATCGCATTCCAGTGAAGTGCGATGCAATATTTGATCCCCAGTCTGTATTCGCAAATATTTTTATGGCGTATACTCAACACCTTGCAAGCTGTAGCGTTGAACTGAAGCAGGTTCTGAGTCGACCATTCGTAGACCCTGGCATGGTCATCCTGAGGTGATGCATTGTCGCTGGTTCTTCTAATGGCTCGCCATATCGAGATCATCAGCGAAGAGTAAGGAGTTGGAGGTGATTACTGTCGCGAGATCGTTTATGTAAATCAGGAATAGTCGTGGACCAAGTTCTGAGCCCTGGGGCACTCCGCACTTAACGTCGATTGGGTCAGAGATGACGCCGCGAACTCTTACATTCAGATGTCGTTGAAGCAAGAAGTTAGCTATCCAACCGAGGATTGGGTCACCAATTCCACAACACTGCAGCTTGTGAAGGAGGATACGGTGGTTCAGACGGTCGAAAGGCTTTGAGAAATCCAGATATACTGCGTCAACACCTACGCCGCTGTCAACGGTCTCAGTCGAACTAGATCTGGCAAGCAGCAAGTTTGAAGTGCAAGATCGGTTCTTGCGAAACCCATGTTGTTCTTGTTCTATGATATTGCGTTCTGCCAAGAAGTTCATCAGCGCTTTGGCAACAATCGCTTCCATGATTTTGGAGAGCACCGGAAGTAGTATTATCGGGCGGTAGTTGGCCGGATCTGTACGACTTCCTCCTTTATGGATGGGAGTGATGATGCCTTGCTTCCACATTGTTGGCACGCGCATCTCATCAAGACATCGTTGGAAGAACTTGCAGAGGGGGTCCGCCAGGTTTACTGTAGCCATTTTCAACGCTTTTGGACGAATATTATCAATATCGGGAGAGGTATGCTCGCGCAGGGCAATTAGCCTTTTCATAACATCCGCAGTCGTAAACGTGATGTGGCTAAGTCCTGGTGGTGGTACAACGATTAGGAACAGTGTATGCGGTGATGTCGTGCTCTGGAAGTTCGGGGTGAATTGTTGCCATAGGGCGTTGGCCGCCTCGGTTGCGATTTGTGCGAGTCCACACACTGTGTTTAAAGCAGGAATTCCTCGCTGCACTTTGCGGAGCTTGTTAACGTGTCTGTACAGGAGCTTGGGGTTAGAAAGGAATTTCTCGGCTAGATTCTGTTGGTGCTGTCTTTTATCTTCATACATGCGCTGGCCTTCGAGCGCTTAATCGGCATATAATTGTGCACAAGTTCACCCTGCCTACTATCGACGAGTTGATGGTTAGGCTTTCAAACGCCAAAGTTCTCTCAAAGCTGCATATTCGCAGTGCATACTACCACATGCCAGTGATACCAGGTTGTCGACATTTGACAGCTTTTCTCACGCAAGATGGTTTGTATCAATCCAAAGTGCTACCAATGGGCCTTAGTAGTTCCCCAGCAGCTTGGCAGAAATTTATTACTCTATTCTTATCTGATCTCAAACGATGCGTTGTGTATATGGATGGTAATTGTGTCTTTAGTATTAACCCCACCGAACATCAGGAAAACCTTCCTAATGTGCTGCATAGACTGATTGAACGAAAGCTCCGCCTAAATACCAGCAAATGCGAATTCGCTGTAATGGAGGTCGAGTTTATTGGACATGTTACTTCTATTTCGGGTATTAAGCCTAATGTGCAGAACACCAGATCCATACACGATTGTCCAAAACCATGCAATGTTACACAGATGAAACATTTCTTGGGTCTGTGTCCTTACTATCTTCGACATTGACCGAATTTTGCGACTATTGCCGAGCCGTTGCGGAGGTTGACGCACCAAAACCAGGAGTTTCGTTAGGTCACTTGACAAGACAATACTTACATGACCATACCAGCGATGATTGAATCAACTCATACGGTGGCGATCTTCATTGAGCATTGTCCAACTTTTGTTTAAATGGATGCTTCAGATGTTGGCTTGGGTGCAGTTCTTTCCCAGCTGCGCGATGACGAGGAGAAAATGATTGCGTACGCATCGCGTACCTTGTCAGATACTGAAAGAAATTATTTCACCGGCGAGACGGAGGCCTTCGTATGTGTCTGGGCTTGTGAGAAATTACCCTTTTACTTGTTCGGATGTCGATTCACTTTGCGTACCGATCATACTGCTCCTACAATGTTACTAAGTCGCGGTAAGCAAGGACGAAAGTCGATACGCTTGAGTCGCTGGTACTCACCTTTATTGAACTATGATTATGAAATAAAATACGTGCCAGGTGCTTTAACCAACTTGCAGATACCATGTCGAGACTCCCATTGTCTAATGAAGGGGAGAACGAGGACTTAGAGGAGGTAAAAGTGATATCGTAGCACGCAGACGGAACACCTACAATAACATTTGACCTGATACGAGAGCACACTGACAAAGACCCTATCCTAGCGAAGATTCGCGAGTACATATCTACTTCATGGATCAGTCGTACGAAGATTCAAGTTGAGTTACTTCCACACTATACCCTACAGCACGAGCTTTCTACTGTAAACAACTGCATTATTAGAGGCGAGTAGTTTGTGATCCCTGCAACCTTTATTCCTCTGGTGGTTGGATGTGCACATGAAGGTCATTCAGGGATTGTGCGAACAAAAGCTTGGAAACAACAATACTTTTGGTGGCTGTAGTTGAATTCCAGCATCGAGACGTTCATTCGGGAATGTTACGCCTGCCAACAATCCGATAAGAGTGCGAGGCTTCTGAATTCTCCAGTCCAACCTATCGTGTACCCAATGAAGCCATGGGCAAACATTGCCATCGATGTTATGGGCTCGTTTGCCAATGCACACCCGCAGAAGCGAAACATGCTAGTGGCTACATGTTTCTACAGCAAATCGCCAGAGGATATTCTATGCAAGGACGTAAGTACATCCGTCATGATACACTGACTCCGTTGTTTGTTTGCAAGGTGCAGTTTGTCAGCAGAAGTAGTCACTAATAACGGTCCACAGTTTCGAAGTAAAGAGTATGCTCATTTCCCAAGGCGCAATGGTATCAGACACACGAGGACTGTACCTTATAATCCTGCAGCGAATGGACTCGTCGAAAGACTGAATCGTACTTTGAAAGAATCTCTACAAGTCCTTCGGCTTTCGAGAGAATCCTGGGATGATGCGTTGCTATCTGCATTGGAGGTCTACAGAACCACACCACACACTGCAAAGGCAACGACGCTCTAGAAGTTAATGCCAAGGCGAACAATTCGAACTCAGTTAAAAGCAACCTTTACATCAGAAGAAACCGCAGACTACAGAGAATAGGAAAGACGGGCTGTTTACCAGGCTAAATATAGACGCTTTGGGAGAACGTATCCTGCAGGGACATTTGTTCCTGTGAGACCACCCTATTCCCGGAAATGAGCCAATATGTTCCGACCTCCGACCCGTGCGAAATCTGTGTGCTCGCTACGAACTTACAAGTTGGCTGATGGAACAAAGGTGAATGTAAGACGGCTGCAAACAGCGCTTTCCCAACGTGTTAATGAACAGACGAACACACCTACAACACAGCGCTCTGTACAAACTAATACAAACTTACGACGTTCCGGTCGGATACGCCGCCCTGACTACCGATAAGCTTTAACGGATAATATCGCATGAAAATTCTTCGGGGTGTTGATATTAAATTATATCGTTCATGGACATGTAGTGCTTATAATTATACCAACAGGAGGGGACAATGACGTGTTCAAATAATTTGCTTTGTTTTTGCTCTCCATTCGCTTATCCTACTCACGCTTCTATTTAGCACTCATTGGCCAGTCACGTGAACTTACGTTTGATTGATTGCAGCCCGAATATCTATCGAGTTTACCCAGCGAACGAAATGTTTCCCGTGGCAGCCGTTGCTTTAAAAATGTTATGCAACCATTTCCCTACAAAAATTTTAACAAAGCAAGTACAACGAACATTATTGCGGAATATTCTGAAGTTAGCATATTTCTTGTATTCTCTTCAGCCGCTTCGTTACAATAAGCGAAAATTGCGAACGTTTAGGAATAATAAGTCAATACCAGAAGTTGATGGTTAGATGCGTTGTTTTGCCTGCCTTGCCTCACCAAGGCGAAGCAAGATTGGCCACAAAATCCGGTTGTTCACATAGTACCAAAAAAATCTCATTTAAGTCTCGAGAACGTAAGAACATCTGGTGAGTAATTGCTTTCAATGATTCATCATAAGTTAGACTTCAAACGCTGCATGGCGGAAGTCTCAGCGAAACCCAAAAATTTGAGCTTGCCCGGTCTGTTGATCACCTTGAATGCTTAGCGGGGATTCTGCCACATCGAGCAGTCGAATAAGTGCCGGGCAATGGAGCTGGTAGGTAATGTTGCGCCACGGAGAGCAAGGTTCCGCAGGACGTGTTCTGAAATCCGAGTGGACAACCTCCTCTCTGTCCGGCCAATGTACATGCTACAAAGAAGAAGAAAATGACAGACGCTTCTGCTGTCGCTTCCGACATGCCATAAAAGCTGTTATTATACAGCTGAGCTCGTGTTGCTCTACAGAACCAATAAGCCACTACATGAAGTCAATTTGGACAAGCCTCATGTGTTTACCAGTTTAACCGTAATTGTAAGAAATGTCTATCTTGTTAAGGTAGGTTATTCGTAGGTAACTTTCAGTGTACAAGATTGTTGCCAATAATTCTTCTGCCACTAGCTGGGATAACATTAAGCACTTAGTGCATGCTGCTTGCTCAGGCCAGTTCGGCCTGTCGAAGCACCACCATAATTCTACCGCAGCAACCAGGTTATGAGGCATTGCTGTTTCGATTTTGCACACCTGTCTCCATTCCAACCAGCCATACGAAGCGTATGTATTGATCGATGGACTTGCCTTGTGGCGTGCCGTATGTTTACTCCAACCCAGCCATCCGCGCTTGCTTCAGCATTTCCACGATGGACCACACTGGCAAGTACACATGTACTCACATGCATGCATACGGTCGTTCTACACCCATGTGCGGATGAGACATTTTGTGATAGACCAACATCTACTATTGGACAGTTGACAATTTAATGCGCTCCACCTCACACACGAAGGAATGACCCTTTGTCACGCGTTAACAGAGTAGAGTGACCGGAATATTGGGACAGGCAGTATATGGTGTGTAGTAGAGCTAACTGAGAGCTTTGGACCATTTGCGACCATGTTTCGCGAGGAGGGCTCTGCAGTCGTTGCTGATAGCAACGATTCAATAACACATAACGAATATCTGTTCTGGAGCTCGCCATGTCACTGTGCTTTCCGGATAGCTGAAGAACACCCCAACTAACTGTCGTTTTGGAAATGTTTAGGTGTTGCTCTTTCCTACATTGACACAACAGAACCGCGCTTCCGTCCTTCTTTTACTCATCAGGTAGTGATAGCCTTAGCTGAGGTGGAATTCAGAATCTATTAGTTTACGGCTGTCGCTCTGAACACTATAATACTGAGATCCGCGAGCAACGCTTGCCACAGCGGAAAGGAATTCAAAGTGGAATTGGGGAACCCGCTACGTGGTTGGGTTGTGACAAGCAACCTCTAATGAACCTTGGTTCACTTTGAGTCAAATCTCAGTCATTTCAATCGCAAGGATCGTATCCGCAATGGGACTGTTTCATAGTTGCTTCTCTTAAAACTTGCATACCACGACCACCGTTTCTGAACCTGAGATTGAGATTTTGTATTTAAAAGCAAGTAGAAAGGTTTCTGTACAAATCTGTTGAATTACGAAAAATCAAAAACATTTAGTTGTGAATCATCAGTTCTTGTGTCTGGTCCGTTAATCGTTTATTCTTGTTCGGTTAGAAATTCGTATTGGTGTCATTATTTCCGGGCATATGATTCTTCTTTGGTCATTGTATGTGCATCGTTTCACAAAAGCGCAGGTCTCCGAAATATTCGTCGGTACGGGTTCTAAAACACTTCACAGAATCGGACTCTATTACTCCTTCCGGTAGTGTATTCCATAAGTTTAGATTCTTCGTTCCATACAATGCTGATGTGCTAGGTTCTCTGTGCATGGGGACCCTGATTTTGTAACGGTGTCCTCGGAAGTTACAGGGTTCCCGCAGGTGAAATATTGGTCGCAGTATGGGAAGTGATTCAAGTGTATTACTCGATGGGTTATGATAAGGCTAATTCTTACTCGGCCGTAGTATAGTGTGTAGAGTCCGAGCTTTTCACAAGGTTTTTCATATGGAATCTTACGTAGACTCGATATCTTTCCAGTTGCGAGATTCTGTATTTTCTCCAGCTTTTACGTATCCCACTGGATTATCGGATGGCACGCTGAGGTACGGTATTCAAGGATTGGTCTAATGAACGAGATGAATATACTAGAGACGGTTTCTTCGGACCATGTGAAGAAACCGCGTCTTAACGCCCAGAGCATACGAAGTCTCGCACGGTATACTTTCTCTGTATTTTCTAATGATCTCATATCATGTCGTGAGAGAACTCCTAAGTCTCTGACAGATGTGTTGGGACTCCTCAGATGGAGATAGCCAGTGGTGGCGTGGAACTCAGAACCTCCTACTATACGGCGGACGCCTTGAACAGCATGCTATTTAGATCCGCGAGCAACGCTTGGCACAGCGGAATGGAATTCAAAGTGGAATTGGGGAACCCGCAGTGTGGTTGGTTAGTGACACGCAACCTCTAATGTGACCTCGGTTCACTTTGAGTCAAACCTGGGTCATTTCGATCGCAAAGACCGTATCCGAAATGGAAATGTTTCAGTGTTGCGTCTCCTAACACTGGCACAACAGCGTGTACAGTCTATCCGACGCAAAGTAGTGGAAGATTTGGTTTCGGATGTGGTGTCAACCACCACATCGGAACTGACCAACGCCCAACCCAGGACACTGAATTCGTCGTCCCAAACAGGCTCCAGTACTGTTCGGTTTCATCATTTGCTCTGCTACTGCATGCTGCACGCGAGGATGATTTGGATTTGGCTAAGAAAATGGCGGTGGAACTTACCGATGTATCAGAGCCCAATTATGAGGGCATTACTGACATAGACAACGCCGTTTGCGCCGGCCGTAGCGATATATATGTGCCAAGCGTTGTTCGCGGATCTCAGTGGTTTAGTATTCAGGGCATGAGCCCTGAACTACTAGGCTTTTAGTTCCACCCCAGCTAAGCCTATCTTCAACTGAAGAGTTCAAACCAGGACGAAACTGCGATTGTAGTGTGCCACTATTGGGAGGAGCAATACCCAACTATTTCCATTTCGGACACAGTCCTTCTGATCGTAATGATCGAGATATACCTCAAAATGAACCAAGGTCTCCGTGGAGGTTGCGTGTTGCCACCGATACACACATTTGCAACGGTTGGGTCTGATTTCTCTGAGAACATAAAAGTGGTTCGAAAAACAGAAGATATATTTTCCGGCTGTTGCATGCATATAGAGGCGTAGGCTTTTGGATCGCATCCAGGGTGTTCTGTAGATTACCGGATGGACACGGATTAAGTCTGTTTGATGATCCGTGTCAAACGGATGAGCCCAAAATGGATCTGCTAGAAGCCTTAGTGTCAGTTTGACGTAACCAACTTACGTGATGCTCATTGACGCGGTCTGCTTGGTGGTGCGCCATTCAAACGACTCGCGTTGCACCACAAGTGTCCTTGTTTTGCGGACGGAGGAGGAGAAATTAACGTTTACATCTGTTCTTATGTTTTGCTAATTAGATGTGGATTTTAGTTTGTTGAATTTGACTAAGCCCCACTTATTGGTGAAGGAGCTGAATCAGTGCTATGGGATTCGCACTAGGTTTGCCGAACCCCGTGCCTGTGTGAAATTTTGCAATAATTGTGTGCAGCGAAATGAACACGTTTCGGAAGCGGTTGCGGAGTGATACCGTGTAATTTGAATACACTTTAATCCAGCGCCTTCTTTCTACTGAGCAGATGGCTGCAGAAGAAAAGGATATTCCTGTATTATGTTCAGTCTGCTACTAAAATCCGAGTACGATTAAGGCGCTTGGCTTTAGCAAAGAGGTTGCATCAGCTTAAATTGCAAGACTCGTTCTCCAACAAACTCTATGAATACGTACACAGCATTTCCGGCATGAAAATGTGCATTACTTTGGTTGGAGTGTTGTCGCTTGGCTTACAATTTTGCGCCTCTAAACACAAAGGTAGACGGTTGCATTAGGACTTACAATTCAAAAAACCTATTTGCTCAGACAAAAGGATTAGTCTTGAAATCCATCGTGGACCTGGAGCGCTTCACATGTCCGTTGGTAAAATGTCGCTACCGGGATCACAAGATTTAGGTCCATAACCGTGACGCTTTGACACCAAAGCACTTTCGCGCTCTGAAGGAGCTAAGAAACAAGAGATATCACCCTGTGCAGGTCGGAAAAGTTAGAGGTGTTGTGCAGTTGGACAGGGTTGGCAGACCGGAACCGAAACTAATTCCGACGGCATTCCAGGCGGCTATACTATTAACTCAATTTCAAAGGGCTACTTCTGAGTTAGGTGTTCTGGTTGAGTTTCAGTAACTGACGACATAAGTGATTAGGATCACTCAATATTTCGGAGCACTTATAGTTGATGTACTCAGTGAGAAAACTAAATATAGAATATGCACTTCTGTACCGCACCCTCAGGTTTATGTGAAATAATAAGCCAGCTTGAAGGGATACTTAATATAGTCGACAGTAGCACTGATGTTTATAAAATGCTTACCGATGAAACCGAATTTTCGTGTTTGACAGGGCAAAGTGACAAGAGGGAACAACTGGAGGGACAGATTACTAAGAGCGCACAGGAGCCTGGAAATACAGAATATATTATGAAGCATGAAAACAAGAGGTACAAACATTCCCCGGCATTACAGGTGGTCAAAAAATTATACGGCTGGCGTTTAACTTCGCCCTATTTTGTCCATGTTTAATTCGCCGTTTCTTGCGAATCGGGCATGTTAAAAGCCGGTAAGATAACAGTTGATATAATAGTCATCGGGAAGGCATTCAACTAATTGAAAACATCTCAAAATTGTTGCCAAAGTAATATTCTCCCTCGAGCTCGTCTCGCTTTTCACTCGCATTTCGTTGTAGGATATGGTCAAATACATATGTAAGCACATAACGAATTTACAATTAAATATGTATATTCCGGTGCATGAGCTGAAGGGCCTCTTTTTTGGTATGCACCAGGAAGGTGCAGCTCCTGTTAACTAATAAGGAGTGCCGACAGAAGTATGATGTTAGCATTGGATCTCTACTATGTCCACTGACCTTAGCGTAGCAAAAGTACACATTTCCGGACTACGAAAGGAAATAAACAACTTTGAATGTTACCATCGTTACATGGGATGACATTTATGTTATGGCTGCTAAGCACCTCAACCCCGATGAGGTTCTCGACCGGTTAACCCAGGCCCACGCAGCGATGCAGTTTACTCATGAGAAGGAAATAAATAATCGTTTGTTGTCTTTTTGCAAGCCAGAAGAACAGATGGTTACATTAAACGTCGGGTGTACAGGAATACCTATTGTGAGCAACACACAAGTTTCCACAGGTTCACCCACATGCCCAATAACCGAAATATAATTCGCTGTGTCATGAAGACACATTGAATTGTGAGCTTGTGTTCATTCAGAATGGGCTGCTAGAAAATGGGTACCCTGATAGATTCATTTCTAAGAACAACCGGAGGAAAACCAACCCAGTACTTGGTTTAAAATTGAAGAAGGCAGATCGACTCATAAGACTACCTCTCAAAGAGGACGCGCTCGTAGAATGATTACCTACAGTAAAAGCTGATTTCCAAGCGGTAGCCCGGATATGCACGCTGTCCACAAAACCACTCCTCCGCACGCAAAACAAGAACACACAGCAAATGCTGAGCAAATTGAGGTCCATTAATCATTTCGACCCCAGCCGTGGAGCAATACGAGTCAGTTGAATGGCGCAACACCTCTCATACCACGTCAACGAGTATCGCCCACGCTAGTTAGGTCAAAATGACACTGAGGCTATTAACAGATCCAATTTGGATTCATCTAGTTGAAACAGCATCAAGCTAATTTTCCCCGTGTCAATCGCGTAATCTACAGAATTCCCTAGCTACAAATAAAGAGCTCAAACCTCGACATGTTTGCAACAACCGGAGAATCGGTTTTCGGTTTTCTAAGCCGTTTTTATACTCTCAGAGTAAACTGATCCGATCTCTGCAGCTGTCTTGACCAAAGAAATGAGAAGATCCTGAAGCCAGTTTCACTGGATCTGAAACTCAAATGCCTTAGCTGTGATAACATGTCAGTGCATGAAACTTGCCGGTAAGTTGTTGTTTCATTTAAATTAATCTGATCAGTTTTACTTCCTTATAATTTTCGTCCGGTTCCGGACTCTAGATTCTTTCATGTCTGACAAGTAAAGCTGGTTTCAACAGACCTTAAGACGGTCTGTGAATCAGAACGTGGGGTGGTGGGCTGAATAAATTGGAAGATTATAACTAGTCGAATAAACTATATGACGCGGAACCACAACTAGTGTTTGGCTATGAGCATCGTTCAAGAGGTAAACAATGAGAAAACGTCGATACAGTTCCATCTATCAGAAGGCTAAGCACAAGATCTAGGTCAGAGCGGCAGGGAATTGGAGGAGATTCAATCAACGTGCCCTACATTCCAGTGCTCCCGCTTCCAACAGATGCTTCCATCAGCGTCTGACGATCTCTCGGAGCTGGTTCCAGTCTGACGAATTGTACAACCGCACGGAAATTAGCAGCGCCAGTCTATACGATTCGGTAAGTCAGACCAGACAACACTTCTTCCACGAGGAATGTTCCTTCCCAGTTGAGACGGCGTTTTGCAGGGACGACTGATTGTGTTACCGCAGCTTTAAGCCAGACTGTATCAACAAGCCTGAACAGACTTCCAAAAGACTTTCGATTAAAGTAAACCCTCTGGTGGCTTCTCTGTAGTGAGTCCACCAAAACAAGTTACATTTTATCGCTTTTATTCTTTTCACCTTGTCGTGGTTCTTATTTTAACCATCTAACAAGATTTGTTAAGTATCCGTCTGTTTGACCGTAATATACCACTGTTCCATTGTCCCACTGATGTTTGCAGATGTACCTGTGTCAACTAGTGGGCTCACAACAGACTCGGTTGTAAACGAAGTATGTGCTCCGATGCGAGTAGAGGTTCATGATAGGACTGTGGCAGCAGAGTATCCGAGGGTATGCGCATCTCACGGCCAGTCTTTATAAGGTATAGTGTTAGACCGGTTGCTGAGTGAACAGATGCAGGATAAGTCAGTAAGCACTTAGGTATGGCTGTCACATTCAAATGATGTCTCACTATTCAGAAACAACTGTAAAAACGCCTTCAGTGTATGATTACTCTTCGGGGTGGTACGCACTTTTCAGTTTCCACTGAATATCCAAAATGTGACATCTCCATCGCAAGCGTGCTTTCAAACTTGTCTCTGAGGTCTGAGGGCAACTGATAGGTTGATCACTACCTTATCAACAAAGTGCTGAAGAAAGCCAGTGCCACACTCCATGCGCCTATATTTTGAAAGAGTACCGCTTCATATCTTTTTGGTAAAGTAGTCTACCATCACGATAACGTAACGATGACTTCCAGCTGTCACTAGCATTGGGTCAGCCATGTCTATACCACAGATCTCGTACGAAAATCTGGCCGTCATTAGTTGCAGTTGACCATGATTAGTAGTTGTGAGATTTTTGATCCTTGCATAATCGATGCACGACTGGCAGCATATGGTAATGTCATGGCGTAGATGGGCGCACCAGAATTGACGTTGAATTGCAGCCTCCATTTTATTCTGTTTTGCCTGTCATAACGATTCATGGGTCCCTCTTCTTTGTGGAGTCTCAAGAGCAGCAAGCTCATGCATTTGCCAGGGGTACCAGATCTGTATGACGTATTCGAAATAGGGCCTGAAGCAAGCACTGAGCGTTTTCAAAAGTTGGCGAAATCAAACTGGTCAAACGCTCTCTCCGAGAAACCCAAGTGCTGATTAGCTTTCGCTGCTGCTGCTTTTTCGACCTGTTTTGTGCAACCGAAATCGGCCTGCACGAACACTCCAAGATCATTGTAGCGGGAGAGACGCTGCTACTTGCCTTCCTAACCGGTATGCGTAAGTTCTCTTGTTCGGTATGGTTAGCACTCGACATTTAGCAGTGTTGTATTTCAGCTTGTTGTGAACTGACCAGTCGTGGGTCATGTGGAGATCAGCTTGTAGTGTCAAGTGGTCGCTTACCGTCCTGATAGCCCCTCAGATGTTTGTGATCGTCCGCGAGGAGTAAAATGTTTGGATCGATCACTTCCACGTGGTGCTTAATGAAGACGAGAAAAAGCCTTGGTCCTAAAACCGAGCCTTGTGGGACGCCACATTGCACCTCTATCGGGTCAGCTAAGCACTATGCACTCTCACATTTAGGCGAGGTTGAAGTAGGAACCCATCATCCAACCCAGGATGTGATCGCCGATTTCACAGCTCTGAATCTTGTGAAGGAGGATGTTGTGGTCAAGAGGTTCAAACAATTTCGTAAACTCGGTACAAAGCGTCAACTTCCTCCACAGTGTCGACAGATTCCGTCCAGCTGGCATGAGCTAACTAGAGGTGTAAGCGTCAAAACGTTTAGGAACCTTGCGTAGAACGTGCCGTCTCCGGTTGTGCAAATTCAACAATGGCCGAAACAGGCCACAGATCACCGGAAACAAATCCACGAGGCGGAACTGGCACACGATTCTAGGAATAAGTCAAAAATCAAGTACGGATAGACTACAGTGCTATTACGATACAATGAACATGAAAAGATGACGAACCTCAAACGGTGTCCTTAAGCAGAAAAGCAAGCAACGTGTTGGGCGCAACCACAAGAACCGCTTAAAAAATAAGACAAGACACTAGCTGAGTAACTAAACGCATCAACATATGCTGAGTAGTCAGAGTTCGCCTCAGGCAGCAATGATTGCACAGGACAAAATATACCGATAGCGCAGGTGACATCGTCTATTGAATGCGACAGGATAGAAAGGCCGAGACACGCTGGACGGCCGTGAATACACACGTGAGTAAATCGGGGAGACGTACGCCGTGTCTGCCGTAGAATTGGCTGAGTTATCACACAGAGAGTAAGACAGTGTCGGCATAGCAAACTTGAGCAACGATTGAGCGTAGACAGGACGAGTAACTCGGTTGAAAAATACATGTACATAATGTGCGTAAGAGTCAAAGTAACTGGGGTTTCATCTTGCAAGGTAAAACAAGAAATCAAAATATTGTGATTTATCGTGTTGGGGTGATCAATAATGTGGTACACTCCAGAGGCTGAGCAAATTGCTTTGTCTGGCATAAGAGGTTCCTTTCACATGAGCGGTTCCGGCGGAAACCGTATTGCTCCGGAACGATATTATTGCATCTATCCAAGTATTCCATGAGGTCCACTGCAATAGCGGATCTCTTGAGTTTAGAGAGGACAGGGAGAAGTGTTAGCGGATGGTAGTTAGCCTGTTCAGCACGGGTGCCCCTTTGTAAATGGGGCGTGCATGTTAGCTTGAGTCTAGACAAGGTTGGAAAAACCGGAACAACTGTTCAGTTCGTCTGCCATCCTTGTGGCTTTCGGTGCGATCGCCTCAGCGCGTGTACTCATGCTCAGACAATTTGTGAAAAATGTGAAAACTTGTGCATTTGGCCCCTTTGTTCCGGTCCAGTTCAATCCCAACTTGGCCAGTGAGAGACAACCAATTTGTTGCTATTGAACCATAGGAATAGATAATAAACGCAACTACCTTATGCGCACAATCACCAGTTTGCATACAGCTGTGTCTTAACCGCATTCCAGTGTATTTCGTAACTGGCACCGGCGGTGCAATGACGTGCAACGAGGAAACTTCGTCAACAACATTGGTTTCGACGGGTCACATCAAGCGGAGTCCGGCGTCCCTATGCATGCGTAAATGCAATGGCGGTGAAGTGAAACTGCTTGGAATGCAGGACGTTGAGGTATCATCTGTAGAGTCGACAACACAGATAACTATATATATATTTCACACGGTGATAGTCCAAACGGATCTTTTCCAGTTAAGCCCCGCCACTAATGCAAAAAGAGCACACGCAAAAAGTTAAGCCGCCGCCACTAAGGCAAAAAGGGTACACCTGAAAAGTCAAGCCCCACCAATAGTGCAAAAAGGGCACGCGTGAAAAGTTGAGCCCCGCCACTGTTTGCCAGCTCCAGTGTACGTAATGCATGTGAACGTGCCCCATAAAAACACTCCTTATCCGCTTCTAAGGTCATTCTTGTCCTAAAAGTTTCTACGTTCGCACGTAAAACCTGACATGAACTTTCTGACGCTTTCGGCGGTCGTTCATGACAAGGAAACAGCAATACGTTTTTTGCAAAGCCATGGAATGATTCATCATCAACGTTTACGCAGACGAGGACACCAAATGACACTTTCAACTGTTTCTGACATGTGGAGGTGTGATGCCCGACAGTGTCGGCAAGAAATCGGTCTTCGAAAGGGAACTTGGCTGCAGCGGTCTAGGATGGATTTCAGGACAATAATCCTATTCATTTAGTGCTAGTCCAAAAATCTGACAACAATCATATTCTGCTCAGAGGAGTTATCTATTGGCCACGCGACCGCTGTCGACTGGAAGAACTTTCTGCGTGAAATTTGCGCCTGGCAGCTTTTGCAGATTCCAACGACTGTTGGCGGCCCAGGTCTACATGTCGGGATCGATGAAACCCTAATATCACGTCGTAAAATCCATGCAGGGCGAGTCCTTCCTCAGCAGTGGATTTGCGGAGGGATTTGCCGGGAGACACAAACCATCGCAAACTCTCTGGCACGTTTCCAAGATGCAGAATAAGCGCCAATGCGGCACACACCGATCTTTAGTGGACAGCTACTTGTGTGAGTTCGTTTGGAGGCAAAGACACCGAAAAATGGACCTTTTCATGCAAATTATTAATGACTTGTCTCAATTTCACACTCTTCAATAGAGAGTAAAAGTTCAAGTTCCATATCCTCCATTTTCATAATCTTTTTTGGGTGGCGGGGCTTAACTTTTTGGCGGGGCTTAACTGGAAAAGATCCGTCCAAACTTACTGGGTCGCGACTGGACCAAGCAGCTTCCGGCGCTGCAGACAAATCACCTCTGCGTACCATGGGAGATACAAACGCTGCTCCAACGATACGCATCAGCAGGAAAGTTTACCGATGGACAAGTTAATATCTACATTCTACCTGGAACGCGACCACGATTCACCAAGGCTCCGTCGTCCCTGCATATGATGTGCTCGAGGGTAGAAAAGGAACTTAATCCACTGCATGAGAGCAGCGTCATAGAGTCAGCACCGTTTTCGGATTGAGCTACACCAATTGTTCCAGTACTCAAGCTCAATGGATCAAGTTGCATCTATGACAACTATAAAATAACCCCCAAATGCAGTATTCCGGCTGCAAAATATCCTACTCCAAAAATGAGGACGTTTATGCACAGCTAGGGACAAGCAGATACTTCTTAGCAGTCTGCGCATGCTCCTATTTGCAGCTTGACAAACATAGGAACGCCAACACAATAAGAACAAACAGTACTCGGCAGAGCATGTTCAGGTATAACAGAGCATCATTTGACATCCACGCACGTTCGTTCATTTCCCAGCAAGCAACAGGGAACATCGTATCATGCCTGCCTAAGTCCTCCGTGTACGTGGACGATACCTTTATTACCGGGCAACATTTGACGAATATCTACACACTTTGCGAGTTGCTCTGAGCCGTCTGAAGGTTTGTAGATGAAAATTGAAAAATGCATATCCTTTGCACTTCAAGTTAATCAGTTGGGTTTATGTATGAGTGCAGAGGGTCTGAAAGTGACTGGGGAAACAATTCGGCCTATTTGTGAGTCTCTAATACCAATGAACTAATAAGAGTTAAGCCGTTCTTGTAGGCTTGCTATCACTACTTAAGCTTTGTTCCACGACCAGCTACAGTGCTGCACCATTTGCGTTGTTTGTTATGCAATGACACTCAGTGGGTGTTGTATGAGACTGAGGAATTTAGTTTTCGCCAAGCTAAAATTGCATTGACCAGTCCATCGGCGTGGGTCTATTCTGACTCCAAAAGTACATGCCCTAGATGGAAATTGGGTGTTGCTCACCCGAAAACACTGCACACCCACGACGCGTTTCCAATGTAATTTCATCTCACCAGATGGAGACAGCAGGCCTCGATCCCGTGACCATTGGAATAGTAGCCGAAACCTCTGCCCCTTTGGCAACCGGGTCAGGGTGGGCAACGCTTTTTGGCACAACGGTAATTACTAATTGGAGGGTCAAGTTTGGACTACACGTTGTGTGATTGGATTGCGACGCGCAATCTCAATTTCCATCTGCTTTGAGTACGGTCCCAGTGATCGCCATGACTAAGGTTCACTTCAATGTGAACCACAGTCCATTACATTAAGATTGCGCGTCGCAATCCAATCACACAACGTGTAGTCCAAACTTGACCCACCAATTACATGACCTAGACTTGTGTTGTACTAACGTACGGAGCCAGAAATGTCTTGATAATATCTAACGCGACAGGAGCGAACCAAATGGTTACCTTTGCTTTTCGGACTCGATTACAGGCCGAGCGAATTTATGGTCAAATTTACGAGGAGGTCTTAGTGATGGTATTTGGGCTTGTCCGTTTTCAGCAATGTCTATTTGGGCTGAACTTCGAAATAAACACGGACCACAACTCATCACTGAGATGTCTAGGCGAATCGGAAGGGATACTCCAAATGCCATCACCGCGTATGTATTGTTTGGGCCTACTACTCGTTGGTTATCAGCACTGGTGTACGAAAGCGACCAATGTCAGCAAAGTACAGTACATCAAGCAACTCACTGAGTCAGGTAACGACACCATGTTGAGTAGCAGAAAGTACGTATGTGCGAAGCGGAAAGAACTACTGGCCTAGTGTGTTTGTAAGTCAGGATAAATTGATTGTGTAGTGAGATTACGGTTCGCCTGCTCACACTTTTACAAATGGTAGATTCCAAACCGTGCAAAGCCTTTCAACCAAGTGGTGAGAGATCGAAAATTCCTATGCTATTGTATTGCGTGGTTGACCATCCTACTCGCCTAATGTATGCATGTCATAGTCTAGAAGTACGACCGGTTAGCAGCAGAAGTTGAGTAGCGCATGAATGCTAATATTAAATCATTGGAAGAAAGTCGGCGTTAAGGCAGCATAGTGGCCCCTAAGCGAACTAATGATGCGCACATTGCTTCACCTGAACTTCGATTGACAAGGTCCCCATCGCCGTTATCTCCTCAAACTATGGCAATACGTCAAGCGATAAGCGTGATGACGAAGAGCATGCATCACCAGAAACATGTTATCTGTCACTTTCCAATGGTCCTGACAATTCTTCTCATTAGCAAGGATGCGGCTACTGAACACCAGTCTTCTGCATCTGCAGGTCAAGGGTCTCTGATCGAGACCGATGCAGTGGTCGCATGCGATGCCACACTTATGGCCCTACCAGTTGCAAACGTTGCTAAGACGAAGGAAAATACAATCAATAGGACATCATCTCTTATTGGAAAGCCAGGACGAACTATTAGTTGAGCTTGAGACTCCTAAAGCGATCTGACAATAACACCTTGAATGTTGTGCACAAATGTCCCTGAAGCTACCGCCATCACAATGAGGGGTAAGTTGTTTGACAACCAAAGCCAATGAAAGGCATTATGCATTACGATAAACGAAAAAGCCTAGTGCGCTTTCCTCTGTTCTGCAACTCGGTACTCTATGGCGAATCCAGACTTATTCATTGGACATTAGAATGCACTACCAATGTAGAAGATGGTTTGCTCTCTGCAATTGCACTGCAACACCAACCTTGTGGGATACACATCTATCTGGAGGTCCTTTGAAGCAGGCGAACATTCAAAAGAAACCTCTCGGAAGGACACAGCAAGCAGGTTCGTCTAAACAAATCTCCCTCCATAGTGTGCCAGAGCTTCCTTCCGACGATATTCAAGAGGCCGGTAATCACGAGTTAGAACAGTGGAGGTTCAATTGCAAAACAATTTCTTAGATGATGTCGTCGCTCGATCACTCCTAAGGCTCTCTCTCTCGCCAAATTAAATAGGATGCTGCCCAAGTATCTTAAAACTTGTGCTTCCTTTAGAGCAAACAGCCACGGAAGTGTTAGAACGTTGGTGGAGACATACGAAAGCCTTCCATCTGAACCGCAGTTAAAAGCTGTAGGAGCTTTGCGTAGACCAGACATGAGCTCATCTGAAAAAGCAAACCTACCGGCAATTAAACGGAAGCTTCACTGAACGGCCGTTCACGTGATTCCGCAGTAGCTGCGGAAGAGGAGGAGGATGCAGCTTGGCCACATCAAGCTGCACACGATGTGTTATCCTATAAAAGAAAGGAATAACGGCCGACCTCACACCGATCCGCATTCTCTGCTGCCTGACTGCTTTGGCACCCGATCGGCTCCTAGAGACCCAGAAACTGTCCTGCGTTTATACAAATGCTTAACATTTTTGCATTAAGCTGATCGAATTGAATGATCGCTTAGTTTCTAGACCGCGCGCTATCACCGGTGTCACGGAGACATAGTTAAACGCTGGCAAGAACCTAAGTAGACGAATTGTTCAAGTTGCTGAATCAACTGACTTTATCCACGCATCTGGTTATGCATGTACTGCACAATTTTCAAGATCCCTTGAATATCTCTTTACATAGAGCCATTTTAGTGTAAGAGACCAATAAAAACGCTAACAACAAGCTCATTTAGCTAGGTAAACATTTAATCCCAACTTTGGTTAATTCTGAGTGATCGAAAGTGAACGTTTGTCTCGACTAGAGCTCAGTACGATTGAGCAACAAGTCAAGTCACCAAACACCGAGCAACAACGCCGAACAATAATGACGAACGCACGAGTAGCGAGCCGAAGCGCCAAAGCGTAAGGAAATTCGAAGAAGTATTGTATTGATTCAGCTAAGTAAAACAACTGTACCATAAGTGGTAGAAAATGAAACAGTAAATTACAGTTGAAATTGTGGAACTTTACAAGCACTACAGAACTCCACCCCTTTGAGTGTGAGTCAAATAGGCGAACGCTTTATAGGGACTAGCTTTGATAAGTCAGAACTCGAGAAGGGAAAACGACTGTACCTCTGCAACGTGTAGGCTTAGTTATATCAGGGTTTGCGACAAGTGTGGATAGGGGTTGAGAAAGAAACACTGGGGTCACACGTTGACTGAGTGGGAGGGGTGCATCTTATCAGGAACACAAGTGTCAGTAGATTACTAAGGCAATTGCAGTTCGACATAAGCAGGCTACAGACGATCCATCCTAACGGAATCTTTCCAACCATTCTGTCCAATACGAGGTATTTCCTCTACCAGCGAGGACTTTAAAGGAACCTTCGTAAGGTGATGTAAATGGTTTACCGAAGGTGTCGACGCACACCAAGACAAAAGGACAGGTGCACAAATCAGGGTCAATCAACTAGTTTCGAGAGTTAAGTCGAGGTGGAGTTTTACGTACAGCAGTAGTGTTGCTTCAAGCGTGCAACATACGAAACATGATCCACTTCACCGGTGACTCTTGAATCTAGTATTGCTGCGGGACGAAAGGTCGATGTTTGCCAGTGGACAAATCAAGATAAATTTTGGAATCCGGATTGACAAGAGGCAGGAGAGACAATTCAATGGATAAATGCAGTCTCATTTGCTGGAACAGGTTCTACTTGTTGGTGAGCGGCGATGTATTCAAGGTTAATTGGCTGACGTGAAACTTGGTGGGGGTCAAAACGGGACATCGCGTCAGCGACGACGTTACTGGCTGCATCAAATTATCGATTATCAGTAGTGCACTGTGGCAGATACTCAAGATGATGAGTTTCACGAGGTGAAAAACTGTCGAGTGATCTGCGAAAAGCAAAAGCGAGCGCTTTATGGTCAGTAAAAATCTAAACGGATCTCCTTCGAGCTAATGTCGGAAAGGTTTGACGGCCAGATAAATAGTCAAAATTTCGCGGCCGTTTGGGCGAGATTCAGCTTAGGAGAAAAGAAGGACAAAGACATGGGATGTTCTTTTACTACTTGCTGAAGTACAGCCTCAAGAGCAGTCTGCGACGCGTCCGCTTTTAGAGGCAGGGAAGTTCGAACGTCGGTATGCAGATGACTAAGCGCTGTGGCACTGGATAATGCTTCCCTGAGATTATCAACGAGTTTCGTTGCTTCAGGCGTTGGCTTGAACTTACGGTGGTTGCCCTTAAACAAGTCTGTCAAAGACTGGATGAGTCTGGAGCACTCTAGAATAAAACGGTTGTAATAATTAACCATCCCAGAAAAGCGACCTAGAATTTTTAAGGATTGTCGCATAGGATAGTCAGCAATGGCATGTGTTTTTGTAAGAGGCGGACTGATGCCGTCGCGCTCTATACAATAGCCAAGGAAATGACTACGCGACTGGCCAAAGGGGCGTTTGTTAAAGTTGATTTTGAAACTGTGTTCAGCAAAGCGCTCCAAGACCAAGCATAGGGGAGATAGGTGTTCTTTGCGATTCGAACTAGCCACAAGGTTGTTATCGATATAAAGGAAAACAGATTCAAGCCCACTAAAGATTTGGTCGATGCACCTCTGGAAATTCTGTGCAGCTTTTCCCAAACTAAAAGGCATGCGGAGGAATTCCTTAAGGCCAAAACGGGTGGTTATGGAGCTTTTGTAAATATCTTCGGGTGCAACAGGTGTCCGATAGTACGCGCGGATAAGATCGATTGAAGAGAAAATAGAGTTGCCGTGTAAAACGACGGAGAAGTCATGAAGGTGGGGGATGGGATATTTATCAGTGAACAATGAACAATGAATTATCACGGGATAAAAGCACATGCTTGGCACTTCATACAGGGGTGAATACGATGAAATCAAAATATGTGCGGGTCATCTACCGAACGTCTGTCGAGATGAATACTTTAATAAATAACATCAGTGTAAAATTAAAAAACATAGTGTGTAAACGTTGAGAAATACGCTGGGATGCAGTGATCGTTGATATAAGGCGTGAGAAAATTAGCATATAATCCTTCACTTGGGTCCATTTGATATATAAATCCTGTAGCAAACATGCTTGGCGTAATCCACAATAGGGGAGTTTAGGTAACAAAATGCTGGGAGCTAAGTGCAACATCTAATCGTTTTTTGAAAACGTCCAAGGTATGAAAGGATACACCTGAGTCTGGAAGTGCGTTCCAGGGTTGGCAAACCCGAAGGGAAAAGTAACTACGTCGACACTCTAGACGACTATATTGTTGCTTCAATTTTAAGCAGTTACCCCTGAGTTGCGTGTTGTGGCTGTTTCAGAAAGTGGCGCGGAAGGGCACTCAATATCTGATATGCTAATATGAGATCGCCGCACAGCCTTCGATAGCGCCCGCTCAAAATTCCCAACAACTTCAGCCTTCGGTGATAAGAGTGATAGCGCAGGCCTTTTACATTCTTTGTCGCTGTTCGTTGTCATGCCTCTAACGCCTCTTGGTTGCGTTTCAACCAAGGTTGCCAAGCTTGGTTAGAGTATTCAAGATGCGGGCGCACGTAACCAAGGTGGTTCCAGACGAAACTGCTTGCAGCTGCCTTGATAGCTGAGCGCGGGTGATCCTAGAAGGCACTTAATGAAGGTAAACGTTTGAACAATCCGATGGGACTATCTAAACATACGTCACAGAACTATAAACTATTAGTTCCTAGGCTGCTCTTACCATACGTTCAAGGTTCACGTTTATGGCTTTGTCGAAATTTGCACAGAACGAACATATCATTATTGAGACGACTATTTTTGTCCGCTTGTCTGACCTACCATTGACCTTGGGTCCCCTGTTCACTATACATGTCTGACCGACAAACTCCTCCGACCCATGGTTCGATGCTTCGTAAGCTGGTCCCGACGTTTAGACTGTCCCAGTTGTCTGCCCCGTTCAGCGGGACTTGTCGTGTCTACGGGTTTGTTGGCAGTATGTCACTCGGCGCACGGGCAGACCAAATCCCACAAGCTGTGTGACAAAATGCACCTGACATGCAGTGTTAAATGTGAGACATGTTAGATGGCCCCTTTTCAAGTCAAGTCCATTCAAAGTACGCTTTATGTACCCGGGTAGGCGGATTTCCAGCATGTTACACTATCATTGCAGATGGAGAAGTACAGGAAATTACTGTTAAAGCAGAAGAAATAAAAGGGTTTACAATGTCTCCAGACATCACGCGAGCAAATCATTTAGCACCATGCGGATAATTTAGGTTGGGTCGAAAAGTGAGCGGGTGAGGTACGGTAGAACTGAATTGTGGTACAATACCGTACCAGAAAATAGAACCTTAAATTTGGAACAGGCAGAACTAATATATAGTGTTCTTGATAGGTCGAAATGTAGTGGATGTAAATGGTCTTTTAGAATGTTGTAGGAAAAACTGGTACAAGTGTCTAGGCGCTTGTTGATAATAATATCCACAAGGGACTCTAGATAATTCGCTGCATCTGGAAATAAGCTTTGTGGACCCTACAATCAAAGCGTAGCCTAAATGAGGATATCAGAAGACGAAGATTGTGGTATGACATTGTCATTTCATGCATACTCCTCAACCACAATACAAGCAACTGAAAACGAATTTCTCCATTACTTAGACATATTGCTCACACAACGACCAGATGACTCGATAAAACGAGTAGTCTACCGGAAAACGACTTGGACAAGTCAATACATACATTTTAAGACTTCTTCGCCAATCCATCACTAGCGCTCGTTAGTTAGAACGTTGTGCCATCGGATTGATATGATCTGCACTACACTGGATGTAGAGAAAGGACTGCTATTTGACGTATTGCAATCTAATGCTTATCCATTGCAATTCATAAAGCGCTACAGTGAGTCGATGAAACGAGATCGAGAGATTACAGTTCAAAATATACAGGTGTTAATTGAATTGACCATATCATGCAAGTCATTCTAAATGAATAAGCTCCACAATGAAAAGACACACCAAGCAGCACAGTTGCTCTTGCTGGTGACCACAAGACCATTAATTGTTTTTAATGAAGACACCTGTGTCGAAGCATGGCACGTCCTATTGCTTATACAAATTTACGTGTACCTGTGGTGAGAGCTCTGTTGGACTCATTAGTCGAAATTTGGGTGCTCGGAACAATGAACACACTGCAAAGATGGAAAATGCGATGATCGCACATGGTGAATGGAGAAGCAAAGTTGTCTCCGCAATTACGAGACGTTTGCTGAGCACCGGTCACCAAGTGAACAGTCGGCAAGCGCAGTCAGAGTCCTCATACACAAACTACTCGAGGCCATTTTGATCCATCAATAGCGCCCACCGCTAGGTGTCCAAAACCGTCGCAACGAGACTGGACTTTAACTTGGTGCCACGGTTTGCGTACTTCACTGACCCATAGAGCTATACTGGGTGGTGCCTCCGGGCGTCTTGAGAGCTACTCCTACCGGGTTGGTCAATGGTGAGAGGTCAGACAAACTCAGTCTCCTGGTCCTCCAGGTGGGGGGGGGGGTTTGAAATGAGATGGCGTCCATTTCTGTAAAACTATATCATTGCCACCACCCCGCTGCCTTGCAGACAGGCTTTTGAGCCAAAGGCCTTATATGAGGACCCTAATCGTCCTCCTGTCTAGGTCCGGGCGCCCTGGAAGTATCACAACCCACATACAACCATGACATTTTCTTCAAACATAAACTTCATCCTGCATCGGCCGTCGCGCAGATTACCAAGGATCGCCTTATCTGCTGCATACAGCAGGGCGGATAAGCGAAAACATGTTACTGCTGGCGCCTCCCTTCTTTCTTTTCCACCTGTTTCTCTTACTCCCATCCCGACCTCCATTACTAACATTCCTTCTAAAAGTCCCAGCTTAATTGACAGCAACTGAAGTGCCACTGGAGTAGAACCATCTGCAGCTACCATCCCAGCGCACCTATCGGACGCTTATCGGCAAAAGTCCCTTATACGGCCACGCTGTCCCGTTTCCATGGCGACGTTCAACGTTCGCACTCTAAGACAAACAGGTCAACAGGCTGCACTCGCACGCACCTTAGACACACTGGGTATTGATGTGTGTTATGTGTCCGAAAGTAGGCTCAATGAACCTAATGGAGTTGTTGAATTAACTGCACCCGGCTTATCCTCTCGTTATTGGTTGCACGCATCCGGAGACGCCGATGCGGCACTCACGGGTCAAGCTGGTGTAGGTATCACTCTTAGCTCCAAGGCTGAGCCATCGTTGGTTGATTGGATTCCGGTGAACAGCCGTTTATGTGCAGCCCGTCTGACGACATCAGCTACGGTTGATTCACGAAGTAGTCCAAAACGCTCTTTGTGATTTCCGCTTACGCGCCCACCGACTGCAGTTCAGATGTTCTCAAGGACACATTCTACCACGAACTGAACGCGCTACTACGCAGTGCTCCTAGTTCAGATATTATAGTACTTGCAGGGGATATGAACGCACAAATAGGGCGTCTGAGCTCTTCAGAAGCTCAGCTGGATGGTAATTATGGGCTTAACTCCGAACGGACTGACAACGGACAGCGTCAACCGCACTGTGTGCGGAGCACCAGTTGTTTCTTAGTAGCACTGCTTTTAGACACAGTGGGCACCGAAATGCCACTTGGCGTCCTCCTGTAGCTGGCCAGCGATGGACCCAAATTGACCACATAGCCATAAGTTACAGATGGCGTGGTACCATCTTGGATTGCCGCTCATACTGGAGTACCTGTGTCGACTCTGATCATGCCTTGGTGCGCTGTCGTTTCTCCCCGAACTTTACCGGGAGGCGCACCAAGCGTCCTCTACGATTGGCAACTGAGAAATTGTCTCAGTCCTCGGTCAGGCAAGCCTATCAAGAGGCGCTGCGTATCGAACTTCTGCTGTCTTGTCCTAATGACACTGAACATCAGTGGAATAGGATCTCGGCCGCTATGCACGACGCAGGAGCATCTGCTTGTGGCACTATCAGTCGTCACCGCACCAGTCACTGGATATCCGAGAGGTACGTGAAAAAGTTGGAAGCTAGAAGGCACCTCCTGGCTGGTTCTGAACACAATGTGACCAGACGGGCTATTAGGCGTGAACTAAAGCGGACCCTACGTGCTGACAAGGAAGCCTGGTGGATCAGTAGGGCTCAAGAAATTGAGGAGGCAGGAGCAGTAGGCAATTACCGCAAGCTCTTCCAGCTAATCCGCACCACTGGTTCCAGAAAACCAGGCGTCAGTGAGACAATCAGAGACAGCGCGGGTGCGCTGATACACAATAATGAGTGCCGTATGGCTCGTTGGGCGGAACACTTTCAAGATCAGTTCAGCTGGCCTCCTGCTCCCGGACCTCTTCCAACTCAAGTGATACAGGACGAGCCATGGACGGTTAGTTTAGAGACTCGGTCGGAGGCCGAGGTACGAAACGCGATCACAGCCCTTAATCGTTTTCGTGCCGCTGGCCCGGATTCCCTTCCATCTGCACTATTTAAGGATAGAGGTGAGGTCCTCTGCAAAGCACGGACCTACCTATTCGAACATATCTGGAAGGAAGAGAATGTCCCGGCTAATTGGAGCGAATCGATTATAGTGGCAAAATAAAGAAAGGCAGTCGCACAGACTGTTCTAACCACAGGGGTATTAGCCTAACGCCAGTTGTGACCAAATTACTGGCTTCGATTCTCGTTCGGCGCCACACTGTGGAGCGGGAATCTCGGAGTAGGGAAGAGCAGGCCGTTTTCCGTCAAGGACGTGGCTGTATAGACCATATATTCACTTTGCGGCAGGTGCTAGAACAGCGCCACGCATACCGCAGACCGACAATAGTTGTGTTCCTCGATTTCAGGAGTGTGTTCGATTCAGTCGATCGATCGATTCTGTTCGAAATACTTGCGCGGAAAGGTGTTCCCACGAAATACGTGAACATCAATCGTGCTCTATACTCGAACACTACAGACCGCGTCAGTGTCTACGGTGGCCTATCGGATAGGTTTCCGACCGCAAGTGGCGTTCGTCAGGGTTGTCCGATTTCCCCATTTTTGTTCAATTTCGTTGTGGATTCTATCATGGAGTGTTCCCTTGCGAAATCTCACGATGTAGGCGTTGAAGTGCTGCCTGGTGAAAGGTTAGTTGATCTATATTATGCAGACGATATCGTCTTGCTTTTCAACGATGTTGGGGCGGCCCAATCAACCCAGAATAGCCTGTCCAGAGTCTTCCCATTATTTGGTATGCACTTCGCACCTTCAAAGTGCAAAGTGTTGCTGCAGGACCACCAGCCACTTTATGACCCTTGACGCTTGCTAACGAGGAACTCGAGGTGGTTGATCATTTCACTTATCTTGGCAGCTGTATCAACAATGATGGGCGCATAGAAAATAAGGTCAGCTCAAGCATTGCAAAGGCCAGAACTACCTTCTTGAACCTGTGAATCTTTGGCGACAGAAGGGAGTTTCCCTTCGTCTGAAAGGCCGTGTATACAAGGCCACAGTGAGGGCCGTTCTGCTCTATGGTAGTGAGACTTGGTCCCTTCGGTCTGAAGATCTGAGGCGCCTTCAAGTCTTTGATCATCTTTGTCTGCGTAGCATTGCTGGAGTCGGATGGCACCAGCGTGTCCGCAACGATGATGTGTGTAGGCGCGTACTAGGAAGTGATAATCATGTCAGTTCTATAGAACAACAGATGGCACTGAATAAGTTGTATTGGCTGGGGCAAGTGCTACGTATGCCTGGTCACCGCTTACCTAGGAGGGCCTTGTTTACTCTGCCAAGTGTAGGGTGGCTCAAGACTCGAGGTGGACAGAAGTTAACTTGGCAGCGGGAAATGAATTCACTGACTACCAAACTGAGTGCCGTTGGTCCGGCTCGCCTTCCGGGCTGGAGTTCACGTGACTCGCCTTGTGCTTGGCTCGAGACTTTACAGGACATGGCTCGCAGTAGACACCAGAGGCGCGTCTGCTGTCGTCTCCTAATCGGATGGCCTGTTTAAACTGTCTTTGGTGCTGAGTTAGCTGCGGAGTAATCGCTGATTATGACGCTGGCAGTGAAAGCCGCAAGGAAACTGTCTCGCCGGTGCCGCCTTATCTTTGCACGATAGCAAGCTGTTTGTGACGGTATGTTGCTAACACAAGGTGTAGGCGCCTTGACCCTGAATGTTTGCTTAGGGCATTAAGATTTTCAGGTAAGTCTCTCTTCTTGCCCTCTTCTTATTCTCTATTTCATAGGTCCTTATGGTTGTATGGCAGCGAAGCATCACTTGAAATGGCTGATGTACTGCTGTTGATGATGATGAGGATAGGTGTCCAAAAACAGCTGACAGTGACATTAAGCCTACCGTGGGAGCGTGCAACGCACCGATCGGAAAACACTTGAACTATACTTGCTTCCAGGTGACCTAGTATTGCATTTCTTTTTAGTTGCTTGTATTGCGGTTGAGGAGAATGCACGAAATAACAATCTCATCCCAAAATCCGTCTTCTGATATTCCTATTTGGAATTATGAAGGGAAATTCAAATTCAAATTGTAGTCATTTTTGAGTATTCCAGGGATGATTAGAGGGGAACAGTAGAGCTAAGGCGGCAGTATACATGCAGTCAGAAGATAGGAATCAAATCTCGAGAGAAATTACTTTAAGTTGAGGATCGTAAAAGTACAACCGTCTAACTTTACGAAACTATTATTGTCAGTAGCAATGATGCGGAGAAGATGTGTTAAACACGGGAGGGTAGAAAAATAGAGGCAGTTGAACCCAAAGTATATTGTACAGGCTACAAGGAATGAGAACTGAATCAGCAAGGGCAAGAAAGGTGGAGTACGGGACTCACGAGTGCGCTTTAAGGTAACGGATGTACACTCAGTACTACAAGTGAGCGTTGAGAAGGTTAAAACAATAACATCTGAAAGTGTGCTTACAGGTGTACTACAAGAGTAACCCAAAACCCTCGCCTGTTCATGCAACTCGCATCCCTTGTTGGAAGGTTATTATTCCTTACAGCATTTTGTAAGATTTTGTTTGTTTTGTAGGGTCCCATTATTACTGGTCACCGCCTTAATGTATTATGCTCTCCACCCATGTTTCACCTCCTCCCCTCCCGCCAGATGCGAAAGACCGTTATGAGTGAGGACACGTTATGCGAGCGTCTGCGATTTGGGAAGAGGCAGTTGCGACAATATTTGCACACTCCGAAACCTGGTCCATTCATTAAATCCAAAATCCAGCTGAAAACAGATGCATGTGTCAAAACCACGAAGATAATCCACTGCTTCATGGAATATCAGGTAGCTCCATGCCTACAAGGTGTTCATTTCGGTGTCTGGATCATTTGATCTATTCACCCATGTTCTAAAGGCCATCTAGCTGCCTTCACTAGCTTTTCCATGACACTAGCATTAAACGTTCGTTAGGATTAGTGGTAGTGAGAGAAACGATATCAAAAGAGTTTCTATGGACATGCTGAAGATTGTACAACCTAACAGCACACAAACTTCAGTCGCTTCTCACGTTTTTTGCTTTACTAATATTCCTGATGACTTTGTAGTCAGTATAGGTAGAAATGGACTTTACAATATTGCATTTATCCCATAGCCACGGCCTTTTTTCAGCAAAGATTGCAGTACAAAATCAGTCCAAGGAGGGAATGCTGGAAATCGGTCTTCTTCGGAAATGTGGGACAAGCTGATCATTGAGCATGATTGCCTTGGTGTGTAAGTGAATCCAAACACCATCTAGCTCCAAGTGTTCAGGAATACTCAAATCGACCGCTTTCGATTTCATGCGTCCTGAATCGGCACGCAAGAAATTTCGGGAGTAGACTTATTGACCATGAGAAGCGAGACGTCGTGCCCACGAGAAAGAGACAACACAGAGGTCACTTTTGCGCATCGGTTGGAGCACAGTCAAGCCAGGGCTATCGGATGGCATTGGTGTAAGCACTAGGTCAAAGATATGAGGAGACTGGTATGGGATAAATTGCATAGGACCTGTAACATGAGTCAGGGTTATTTCCAGGACGGATTTGAGGAAAGCGTAGTCAGAGGATTCAACAGACAGCCCACAGTGAAAGTCGTTGAAGTCACCCAAAACCAGGCAGTCCCTTCCGCTTTCGTACTTGCTGACAGCTTCCAAAAGGCCGGTACCAGATTCAGAGGGAGTCCTGTATATATTACCGTATATATGCAATCTGCAAGGCACCAACTGTGCTTCCATTCCCCGTCGCTATCACACAAAGCTTCAACGATATTTACTCGAAGATTCACCTTCCAGTAAAGAATAATACCTCCACCAATTCGCCATCCGGAACGACCAGCTCTTGACGTGTGCTAACCTACAATAGAGATCTGAGAGTCGAGAATGTCCGAGATCTACCAAGTATCGAAAAACGCCATCAGATACCAGCAGGGTTCTGCTGAAAATGGTTGAATCTCATCTAGTTTATTTCTCAGACTGCGCACATTCGCACTTGTAACACACAATCTCTCCTTTAATCTCAAAGTCCGGAGTGACAAATATTGGCTTCCATCGGACTCTCGGAGCCCTCTGGACTACTCGTACTTCTACACGCGTACTTTTGCAATATGGATAGTTGATTCTCCCTCCACTCGACCAGTCCGCATTTCATCAACCACATTTGTCATTTATACACGAACATCCGTGGAGAAGTTTATGAGAACAAGAAACGCTTCCACTTTTAGCCCAAAACTTCGTCTGAGAAGGCGGCGAACTTCGTCCACATTTCGCCGGACGATTTTTAATGGACGGCATTTAGAGTGTTCATCCTGCTTTCTACTGAGGCGAAGAGCGGAAACGACCTTGATCCCTTGCTCACGATGGTCGAACATAAGGGAAACCATACTCTTAAGGAAAGTCCGATCATCCAGAATCCTTTCAGCTGTAGATTCCTTGTTGGAGCACTCATAACATTAATGCACGTGTCACGAGGATGTCTACGTCTGTCACCGGGGTGCAGCCATTAAGATAGCAAGTTTGCACTGAGCGCTTCCTCAAGCTGGTTAACCCAATCAAGAATGGGTTTAACTTCGACTTCTTCTGCGAGGCATAAACATGTAAGAGATTGCTGGTAGTGGTAGACGTTAGGGTAGCGGATGCACTTACTACGGAAACACAGGACCTCAGTCGCTAGTGTTGCATTGCGCATCAGTCTTAATCACTTAGCCTGTATTCAGTCTGACTTGTCCGCACTGGAGGTCTGGAGTAACTCCTGGAAGATTCACTTTGCCACTGACAAGAATAATCTATTGTACCACGCCTGTGGCCCTTCTCCGAACATTCTTACATTAAACGATACCTCTATTCCTGTGTGTGACGCGTTCCGAGACCTTGGTCTAAGATATTCTGCCTCATTTAATATTTTAGAGCAAGTTATATCATTGCAGGCTTCTGCCAGAGGGGTGGTCGCCTACATAACTCGAACGCTTATCTTGAGGGATTCCAAGCTTCAAACCTGAAAGTTATGTTAGACCGAAACTTGTAAATTGTACAATAGTGCACGAAAACCTTAGCAAAGTGGACATCAAAGCAGTAGAAAACATTCAACTATCATTCACAAAATGGTGTTTGAACATGCTTAATACTATGACATACCGTGAGCGTTGCGAGGCGCTAAATCTGGAGCCGCTGTGACTACGCAGACTCAAACTTAATCCGTGCCTTCTATACCGCTTACTATTCGGGTTAAGCTTCACTGCTCAGGCATAACTCGAGTTTCAGACTCGTATGCGCTATGAACTAAGAAACTACGAGCGCCTATTGTACATACAAAAGTCTCGAACAAAGCTCCGCTCAAATTTTTTCTCCGTAAATTATGCGTTACTATGGAACAAACTTCCATCGAGTGTTAGAAACTGCACTACCTATCCACAATTCAGACGCATGATTAATATTCACCTGACTATTGCAAATATCTGGTCAACACTAAGCCAAACGGTGACTCTAGATGATTTGTATGAGAAAGGTCCTGGATACATATGAAAGTCACCATATCCTCTATTTGTTTCAATAATATAAGATTACCTACATATAGTTGCATTCTTGAGTATATATTTGAGAACGATGTTACTCCTATCAATCCCTCTAACCAATTCTGTTTTATGCTTTGACGCACTGGTTCGTAGATGCACTACGCCTTTCAAGCTGATGTCTCTGTACCATCGTCGTCACTCGCCAAAATTTTCCATCAAAATGTGATTGGCCTATCGGCAAGCGTTTGTATTCATCATTATGTTTTAAAATTCCTCATACTTTATCTGCTTCTTTGTTTCACTGTTGGTCATGACTGGGCTGATCTCTTGTGGCGACGGGTTACAGCTTCCAAAATAAAAAGTATACCCATGCAAATCATATTACTACTGACTCGCTGGCTTAAAACAAAGAAGTGCCATGCTTGATTGATCCGTATGACAGAACTGACTGAGGCTTCATCGCCTATAATGTATGCATAATACAGCCCTAAAAAAAGACATTTGATACCTGGTTAGGATGGCCTATTTACTATCTTGCCACACGGCCACAGGACCAATTGGAGCATGGAAGTGCGGGTGAGACCCATCGTGGAAATACCCTGCATGGAAGCAAGTCCCCTGGGGACAGTTTCATGGATGACCGTATTACTTTACTTGAACTTTCCGTGAAATCTACATTTATTATTGCTCCCAGATTCTTCACCTCTCTACTTTTTCCAAACTGCTAATCATTTCAAAAACCCACATGGGAACCATTGATCAAAAGACGAATAATTAACTATATTATGCGATCACGTTGTGCATGTTGATAAGACCACCCAATTGGTCTGTGCCTCGCACTGCTGAGGAAGAAAACGTTTATTCATTTATTTATTTACTTCTGGCGAGGAAACAGTAGGAACTGGGCTCGGGGCTGAACCCTGTTCACGGGAGGGCGAAGAGTTAGATGTTGGTCGGCAGTCCGCAGTGACAACTGCAGATGTCTTAGATTTTGTCGGGTGGCTCCGTCCATCAGTCATTGGACTTGTTGCAGAGGAACCGGAGAGGAGTCGACTCTGCCGTCTCGATGTATCAGCGTCCGAGGGAGAGAGAGAAGAGTGATGTTCATCATTTTCGGGGAACACAGCCAAATCTGGACAAGAACATGGGGACAGCGACTGTAGATTGATAGACAGACGGTTGATGCTTCCTGCAGTTCTGCACGAGTCACAATGGGAGATAATGATCGGGGAGGTAGAAAGTTGAATCTGCTGGTGAAGCTCAACGCTGATGCCGCAGCAGACTATGTGCAGACATCCATCACATAAGGAACATACGACTGCTTTCGACCGACAAGTGACGCGTTTGCCGCAATCCAAGCACTTGGAAGTTGTAATTCACGGTTTTAATGAAATCCCCAAAACGCACAGGAGCTCGCTATGTTTCAACGCATATTAAATAAGGAAAATTGAGGGAGGCTACAAAGTATTCCACTGTCTTGTATATTTCTATGTACTGGCATTTGTTAGTGGCGCATTTATCGGTGTATGCCTCGTTATATTATCATGCTTAACTGTACATTTCTCACGTTGCTAAAGTTACATCAAAAATAAACTTGTATTCTCGACAATGCAAGGGATTCCTTAATTATAATCCCTTTTGTGTAGAATAAACTTGTTGAATACTGCCCCTTGAATAAGTCAGGTTCTAACAATATGATACCAACTCTCCTAGACGGATGAACGAACGCGACTCAGAATTATTTCTCGCACAGCCCGGTAACTGACAAATCTCGAAGTCTGTGGGTTCTCGGAACTTAGCCGCGAAAGATTTAATTCACGCCAGTCGAACGGGTTCCTAGACCGAACGCAAAGTTTCTACGCACGATATACCAACCCAAGACTGAATCAAGAACAAGACAGACCTTTTGCCACAGGCGTTTTTACTGGCCAAAGCTAAGACGATTCTAGCGTTGTACAGCCTCATTTTTATATAACGAAACGGTGATAAAGGGGGTTTTCCCTTGGAAAGGTTTGCGTAAGCAAACCCTGGAAGCAAGAAACATGCTTGTATGTAAATATGCAAAGTCCGTAAACTTAGCAGAAATGTTGGAAGTTTAGCGAGAGTTGTCCGGAAAAATAAATGTTGCTTAGATACAACAATGCGTGTTTGGTTGGAAACAAGACTGTTTCTTGGTACAAAGGCTAAACGAATGTGAATGTTTCACGAGTTAGAAGGCTGATTGAACGTGTGCGTTTTGTCTGATCCGAGTACATGTGTACTTGTGTGAATCGGGTTTTCAGCCTTCCGTAAATTAAGCCTGTAATAATTATAGGGACGTTGGGTCCCCATAACAAAACTACCTGCTATCAGACAGCCTCCAAAACGAATTCCGTTTGGTCCGCGTCTTCCCAGATGTTCCTTGGGGGGAGCGCAAGCGAGCAACGCAGAGTGTAGCAGTGTTCCGGCTAAACACCTCATGCAGAACTGTTTTGCTCCACGTTGTCCCCAATCTCATGAGAACGATGAATGTAAATCAAGGTCTTACCATCAGGAGCAGTGGCGTTATTTTCTTGTGAGCCTGCTCTTGAATGACGTTGTGGCTACTTTGAAATCGAGTCTGCCATGTTCAGCAAACTGCATAGGGTGAGGCCCAAGGATACTTATGCTTGTGCTACAAACTAGGCAGCTCCAACTTAAGCTGCTGAAAAGCTAGCATTCACTTCGAAACAGACTGCTAACCGAGCTCAAGTTCAAAGCGGCGCGCGAAACTGTCGCCGGACTCAAAGCGCAACCAGAGCAAGCAAACGATCTAGTGATCTTATCCGAAATTACCACCGGAAGCAGGTCTGAAGGAGGCGAGTATCGTCCTGTGCAATCCTGCAGCCACCTTCTATGCATTGTGTAAACTGAGTTGAAGGAGGGCCCAATCACAATGCCACTGAAATCCACTCCAAGCGACTTGCCGATTAGAACACAAAAAGCGGCTAGCGGTCGAATAAATATACGCTCCGCACAACCCCATTTCCTAGCCACATTGTTCCGGATCGCTTTCGAGAATCGAAGCACTTTCCCGCATTTACACAAATGACCAAGACCTCCTCAAGAAAATCGCCGAGTTTGGGTTAAGCCAGGTAACAAACGCTTGAGATACCATCTCTATAACCAAAACTTGGTTTCACTCAGTGGTTACGGATACCGAGATCGCGATAAGGAGAAAATCATTTTTCCGACACCATCGTCCCAGCCTGAGAGGTGGTGCTGTCATGTACCATCCTAACAACTTACAACTGTCTCAGATATCTCTTGTCGAGACAACAACCCCCCCCCCCCCGGAACATCAGTTACGTATGCTGAGGTTGCTGCAAAGGTCCACCGAGAGGCCGCCGTGGCCGCCAATTTTGTTGTAAAAATCGCTAACGCGTAGAGAGGGACAAACAGTAAACAATCAACACGATAGCAGGTCCGGACAAACGAATATCCTGCCTTGTAAATCAACGAAAAAAGGATCCAACAATAGTGCCTGGACTGGTTTATGGTCACATGTCCCTGAATTGTCTGCCATCATACATGCCCGTTCCCTGACATGCCGTACATAAGCATTGATTTGCCCTCTATCCTCTCTCCATCTTCTCGCAGCATTGTCAATGTACGCTCATTCGAACCGGATTTACCAGCCCTACACAGTGATCCATCATACGTGGAAATATCTTCTACGATTAGAGGCTGTGCCATCACTAACCGTTTTCACTGGCATCTGTGATTAAGCACAAGCGTTTAATTCAATCATATTGAACCGATTACCTTTCTGTGTGACACCGTTCGATACAGAATTCTCGAAGCAGACCGACAAAGCCTAAGCTTATTCCGATCCAGGGTTTCTCAACACAGCTGTGAAATAATCTGTGGTCCGTTATCTGTCAATCTGTGTTCAGCGCTCTGTTCAGGTTCCAGTCACCCGCCATTCTTGTGACCTAGTCAGCCAGTGCGGCTGCATAACCCATCACACGGACTGCGCGACCACGCCGACCGCTCATTTGACCTTGCAACCACCACGCAAGCCTGACCGATGTGCACCGCTCTCAAAGCTGTAAAAGTACAGAACGCTAACCAACCCACTGGGTCAGGTAACGACACCAAATTGAATGGCAGAAAGGCGAAACCGAAGAGAATCAAAGCGAAAGGCATTTGCGGGTTAGGAGAATGTCATCGAGTAGTAAAAATCGGTCTGGCTTGTTCGCACTGTTTGGAATGGTAGCATACGAAATGTGCAAATGTGTCCCAACAACAGTTACTGGAGCGAAATAGCTCCCAGGATGCATGTTGGTTCTGTACTGCGTGTTCCACCAGCCCCCTCGTTAAGTGCTTGCTTATCCTAGCTGAGAAATGAGACCGGTTAACTGCAGAAGCAGAGCAGAGGATAAACAATAAGATTACTTCAATGGAAGCGATTATGGACCACAGAAGCGTAGCGACTGTTAAGCAACGGAATGCTGGACAATCCGCTTCCCCTGCACCGCAATCAGCCACGTCTCCATATCCGTTGTCTTTTCCCATTTTGGTAGAACGCCGGGCGAAAACAGACTGTACCTACGAGAATCAAACAGTACTCACGACAACGAAAATCAGGCACGATTCAAAACGTCTGGTTAAGTAAATTCCACTAGACCTGACATCTAATAGTAACAAGGATGAAACAGCCAAACACCAACCCTTGGTACCTGTAGCTCAAATATCTCTTGTCAAAAATAAGCCTCCCAGAACATCGGTTACATATGCAGAGGTTGTCGCAATGGTCCACCGAGAGGCTGCCTTTGCGTCCTCTTCCATTGTAAACACAGTTAACGCGAATAGAGAGAAAAATAGCAAATAATCACTTATCAGCATGTCAGGACAAATGAGTGCCATACCTTGTAGATCGACGAAAAAGGGATCCAACAACTGTGCCCGGACTGTTGCATGCTCAAATGTCCCTGAATCTACCGCCATCACATTACGCGATAAGTTATCAGACGACCGAGACCAATTCATTGTGTATGCAGATGAGTATCAAAGCCAAGCCCATAAACTTGTTACGAATTACTCGTCATCCGAACTCTCCACACAATGGTGAACCCAGACTTATTCGAGTAACTCTAGAATCCTCCACGGACGTAGCAAATGTTCTGCTCTCCGCAAGCGCGCTAAAACACGAATCCTGTGGGAAACGTATCTATCCCGATGTCCCTTGAAGCGCGCGACAACCAAACGAAACACCGAGAGGGGCACAGCAAGCAAGACCGCCTAAAACACAGTCTTCATACATGGAGTGCCAGAACATCCTTCTAACAATGTTCAAGAGACCGGAAAGCAGGATTTAGAACAGTGGCGGTTCATTCGTGAAACAATTTCTCTGGATAATGCTGTGGCCACTATCGCTCACCAGGATACCTCTATCTCTCCAAATTATAGAGGATGTGGCCGTAGAATCCCAAAACATGTGGTTCAGTTAGAGCAACAAGCAAAGGATGTTTTGGATCGATGGCGGAGAAATCGGAAACATCTTCCTTCCGAAATTCGGTTAAAGGTCGCAAACACTTCGCACAGCTCAAATATTAAAGCAACTGAAGCAGCAAGCACACCGACGAATGTACAAAAGCGTCACTTGACTGCTGCTCTAATTGACTCTGACATAGGTCTAAACGAAGGTGTGGACGCACCTTGGCCGAATCAAGTTGCAAACGAGGTATCATTGACGCATAAAAAAACGAGTAACTGCCCATCGGTCGGCCTTCTCCCACACTTGACCGCTTCACCCCACTGTGGGCTCCTAGAGACCGAGAAACTGGCCTGCTTGTATACAAATGCTCAGGGTCATTCCAACAAACTGGCTGAACTGAAAGATCGCCAAGCTTCCGGCTTTTATTATGTCATTGGTACCACCGAGACATGGTTACACACGGGAATGACGGACGCTGAAGTTTCGCTACCCGGCATGCCCCTGATTCGGAAAGACAGACTCACAAAAGGAGGAGGGGTAATCCTGTATTACCAGAACGATTTACAGTGCGAAGCCGTGGAGGATTCAGACTCGCAGTTCCCCGACTCTCTTTGGTGCCGCTTGCAGCTAAAAGGCAGACACGCTTGCCTTATTGTCTTGGTGTACCGCGCCCCTAACTCAACACCAGAAACCGACTACCACCTAGCGGCTGCTTTAAAGTGCAGTTTACAACAAAAGTACACTCACATTCTTATCATGGGTGATTTCAACGTACATTGTTTAGAAGCCCTTGCCACGATCGGAGAACAATTCAAAACCGAGCTACAAGATCTAGTAACTACTGTTCCTCTTTACAACCACATCACTTTGCCCACTCGGTTCAGAACTGGTAACAGGCCATCTGTGCTGGATCTTGTGCTTACCAACGATGAGCATATGATTGATGCGTTAGTTTTAGACTGCCAGTTGGGTCGCAGTGATCCCGCAGTCATCAGTTTCAACTTTGTCCGCAATGCGGAATAACAGAATAAGTACGATGAGTCTGTGCAAGCCGTCACAAGCTAAGATTGGTTAGCCCAGCTTGCCAACGCTACAACTTGATCGTTTTCTGGCCAAATAACCCACGGAAGTCACCTGGCTCGAGTCGTCAGCAAATTCAGTCAGCTGATTGCAGAGGTTTCGGAGATATCAGTATGCAATAGATCAGTTTCCTTCGTTAGGAGCAGAACTCGGAAATAGATGACAGTACACAACTCAGCATCTCGAGTGTACCGGGAAGCTCCAGCACCAGAAAGTTGGGACAGCTACGTAGCCCAACGTAACCACTGCACGCAACTGCTAAGAGATGACAGAGCGGCCCATCAGCACAACTTCCCATATTCCTTCAGGGCTCACCACAAACGACTGTACAAGCACGCCAATAGCCTATGAAAAGTGTGGCAAGGATTTGCTCCACTCAGGATGGGCTGCTGACCTAAGAAATGCTGTGGAAGCAGCAAACCAGCTGCGGAAGTAACATGCCCCCAAGTTTCAGAGATCTTGTCACAAAGCGATCTTCTAACCTTTGTCGTCTCTCCGTCGGGACTAACCCACATCACTTTTACCGTGAATATATATATATATATATATATATATATATATGTATATATATATATGGTGCGCTGAGGCTGGTGGTGGCTAGATCCTGACAGATGGTCTACCCACTGCTGCTACTGTTGCGCCATAGTCTCATGTCCTGGGCGCCTCCTCGTGGCGACCGCTGGGTGGGAGTTGGGTTTCGCCCTTCTCCCTGCTAAGATCCAGGACACCAATCCGCATGAGTCAGCTAACTGACCATGTGCTAGACCCGCTGCCTTTCGGGTGTTCATTTGATCGAAGGCTTTGGCTGAGGACCCGAGTCGTTCTCCTGTCAGGTTTGGGCGCCCTGGCAGTATCCTAGTCCCTCCTCTCCGGAGGTTAGGAAGTGGTCGATGGCCCTCTTCCCGTAAAACCTAGCCATGGGAGACAACAGGTTACGGGTGATATTCTCAAAGCTCGATTGGCTTAGAGCACGAGGGCCACGCATTGTCTCTGACGGTGGGATGACACCTCCGGGTGTTCAATGGTTTGCTACTGCCCGCCTCAAGCCAGGCAGCCCCTGGTCAAATTGGTGCAAACCCGCCAAAAACCCACCTGCGTCTGGCCGTGGTCTCAGGTGGGTATCCAATTACGGTCTCAAAACATATGATAACTGTTCCAGTACCTCAAAGGCTGCGTGTGACGGCCGTCAAGCAGATCCCAATCTGTCTCTGTAATCACATTCCCGAGCTGGATCTGCTCTCCACTGCCTTGTGGGTCAGGCTATTGAGCCAAAGGCCCCGGGCGGAGTCGCTTAAGCAAACCTCCAAACCACTAACTGCCTTGTGGGTCAGGCTATTGAGCCAAAGGCTCCGGGTGGAGTCCCTCAAGCAAACCTCCGAAGCACAACGACCACCTCGCGTGCGATTGCCCACCAATGCAATCGTATGCCTGCGCAAAGCACTCAACCTCGGGTGCTGGAATGTGCGCACACTACTGGACCGGAACTCGAGCGAGCGCCCGTAGCGACGCACTGCACTGGTCGCAATGGAGCTGGCGCGCTACCACATCGATATTGCGGCGCTCAGTGAAACTCGGCTCGCTGAGCAAGGTAAGTTACATGAAGCAGGTACTGGCTACACATTCTACTTGGTGGGGAACGCCGCCTCAGCACCACGTGAACATGGGATCGGATTTGCAATATCCGATCGCCTCCATGGCCAGCGGGCATGGAGGGCATCAGCGCGCGACTGATGACTGTTCGCCTACGACTCGGAAGAGGTAAGTTTGCTACTTTTATAAGCACGTACGGTCCGACCATGTGTTATCCTGATGACACGCGTGATCAGTTCTACACTGAGCTATCCTCCGTGATACGGTCTGTGCCAAGGAGCGACCGACTATTTCTGCTGGGTGATTTCAGCGCGCGCGTTGGGTGTGATGCATCGGTGTGGACAGATGTTATCGGTTCGCATGGCATTGGTTCAGCGAATGCGAACGGTGACAGGCTGCTCTCACTATGTGCCACTCACGGCCTGACGATCACGAACACTCGGTTTGCACTGAGTGCAAGTGATATAGCAACTTGGACGCACCCACGGAGTGGTCACGCTCACCTGCTCGACTATGTCATCGTACGTCAGCGTGATATGCGTGAAGTGCGCATGACACGTGTACTGCGTGGAGCTGAGTGTGGCACTGATCACAAGTTGGTTCGGACCAAGCTGTACATATATTTTCGTAAATCGATGTATTGCACTCCCGCCGTGAATCGGCGTAAATTTAACATTCTCTCCCTCGGTACTGTGGCGAAACATACTGAGCTGGAGAATGCGATGGCTGCACGCCTGTGTGATGTGGACTGCATAGCCACAGTGGGCGACCTGTGGCACGACATTCGCGATCAGTTGACAGCTGCTGCCGAGGAGACCATCGGGCGCGCAAACTGTAAGCGGCCTGATTGGTTTGATGACAACAATGTGACGATTGGCGCATTGGTGTCAGAGAAGAATGCAGCATTTGCTGCACATGTGGCAGACCCCAGTGACTTGGGGAAGAGTAGTCAGTTTCGCAAACTTCGATGGCGACTGACCCGAGAGCTCCGTCGCATTAAAAATGCATGGTGGACGGAGAAGGCGAAGCAGATGGAATGCTACGCCGAACGCCGCCAACACAAGGAATTCTTTGACTCCTTGAAGGCGGTGTATGAACAGAGAATGGAGCCGCTGAGGACACTGATCGATGGTAGTTCCTTCGCTACCTGCACCCAGACTGCAGACATAATGCAGATCTGGCGGAAACACTTTGACTGTCTCTTGAACAACCGTTCAGAGATCGACTGGCCTACATTGAACGGCCTGAAGCAGCACGATGTGAAGACGGATCTGGCGGATACGCCGACACTGGATGAGACGCAGAGAGCACTTACTCAGCTGCGAAACGGCAAATGTGCCGGAGGTGACGGGATCCCACCTGAAGTATTGAAACACGGTGGACCCGCGTTGTTGACTGCGCTGCACCACTTGGTGCAACGTGTATGGATTGAGGAGGATGTGCCTTCTGAGCTGAAGGATGCCCTTGTGCTACCACTGTACAAGGGTAAAGGTAGCAAGCAATGTTGCACGAATTATCGTGGCATCAACTTGCTGAGTTGTGTGGGCAAGGTGATTGCCCGAATCCTGCTCAATCGCCTCGTGAGTCAGGTTGTGGAACCTAACGTGGCGGAAGAGCAATGTGGATTCCGTTCGGGTCGCAGCACTATAGATATGGTGTTTGCAGCTCGTCAGTTGCAGGAGAAGTGCAGAGAACGACACCAGCCATTGTACTCACTTTTTGTTGATTTCACCAAGGCATTTGATACGGTGAACCGCGAGGCATTGTGGCTGGTGTTGGGTAAGTTTGGTTGCCCGCGTAAGTTTGTAAGTTTAATTGAATGTCTGCACAGTGGTATGCGAGCGAGGGTGCAGCTGAGTGGAGAGACCTCGGATGACTTTACAGTTGTCTCTGGTGTGAAGCAAGGCTGTGTCTTAGCTCCTGCCCTGTTTAATATATATCTTCATGCAATGTTGTCTTGTGCTTTTGATGCGGCTTGTGCTTACGGTGTTCGTGTGGAGCACCGTATTGATGGTGGGTTGCTGAACATCCGTCGTTTCGGTGCGGGAACTCTAGTCTGTGAGACAACTATCCGTATGTTGCTGTTTGCTGACGACTGTGCGTTGTTTTCACACAACGCGGATGAGTTGCAGCACATGACCAGCGCTCTGGCTTTGACAGCGGCCAAATTCGGGCTCACCATCAACACAAGCAAAACTGTCTTTTTCTTTCAGCCTTCACCGGAGGTGCAATCTTCAATATTGCCGCGAATCAGCATTGGTGCTGAAGTATTAGAAACCACCTCCCTCTTCTGCTACCTTGGTAGTGTGATATCGGCTGATCAGCTGCTTCACGGTGAGCTGCGTATCCGCGCGTCTAAGTCAGCGGCGGCATTCGGGAAGCTAGAGTATCGAGTGTGGAACAACCATCAGCTTAGCATTGGCACGAAGCTGATGGTGTACAAATACATGGTGCTGTTCGTTCTTCTATATGGCAGTGAAACGTGGACGATGTACCGTCGGAATGTGCGATATTTCGAGCGGTTCTATCAGTAGTGTCTGCGACGAAATTTGCGGATCGGTTGGGGCGAGAGAGTTGCAGACACAAAAGTGTTGTGACAAAGTGGGATGTATGCAGTGGACGGCATCCTTTTGCTGAGACACGTGAGGTGGCTCGATCATGTGAGCCGTATGTATTTGACGCGGATACCGAAACAACTTTTATACGGTCAGCTGAGTGTGGGGAAGCGGCGCGTGGGGAACCAAAGTTACGTTACCAGGACATGATTAAAGTGAGCCTCACACGTTCTAATCTTGATTGCAGATTATGGGAATCGAAGGCGGTTGATCGGCGTGCATGGCGCGATCTAATCACGAAGGCAGTTGCTGAAGTGCGGGAGAAAGACCTCATGCATGCAGAGAAAAAGCGGCAAGTGCGGAAGCGGCAAGCACCAATGAATTGTACTCCATCGACATCGAGCGCATGGTGCTGTAGAACATGCGGTCGCGAGTGCCTTAGTCAGGCAGGCCTAGTGAGCCATGAGAGAGGTCACTCGGGACCACTGCCGAAGCGACGACGGGTCCAGCAGCGAACGTAGGAAGCACCGGCGCAGCGTTTGTAGGCACGCTGAATTCGATTTACTAACCGCATGCTTGCATGCTAAGTCTCTTTATTTCAGGTGGTGGGTTTGCGATTCTCACCTAATGCCTTTCTTTCTCATATAAATGTCTAGTGGGCCATGAGCTAGGTCCTTTGGGGCCACTACAGAAGCGACGACGGGTCCTGCAGAGAATTTCGGCGAGCCGGCGCAGCGTTTGTAGGCACGCTGAATTCGATTTACTAACCGCGTGCTTGCATGCTAAGTCTCTTTATTTCAGGTGGTGGGTTTTCACTTTTACCTTAATGCTTTTCTTTCTCGTATAAATATCTACGTGTACTCTATTCCATTAACTTGCACACATCGCCTAAGCCAATTGTATTCGATTTCCGTAGCATATTTGTGTTCGTGGCATTCCGTGAACTATATTTCCTGACCTCGTGCACTTAGCTAGGATTTGTTTGTGAACAACTTATTACTATGCTATTTAATTAAGGTTTATATCACCGTTTCCTTATGCATTAATCGAGTTTTTCTCTTTTTCTTTCTCTCTCTCTCTCTCAAGTGTTTGGCTGTTGTTTGATATTCCGGGTGTGGCTGCGCTTGATGTGCATGTTGACAAGGTGCCTACTTGTCTATTACCCACTACCTCGTCCATACTGGCTCCAGGAGACAGTTGGTCGTTGCTGGAGGGGACAGGGTGCACGGTCCTTGTGGCCGTGTTAGGATCAAAGAGCGGTTCCATGCAGTCAGTGTGGAGCGGACTACGGTCCAGCCACCGCCTTGTGTGCGCTTGATTCCCCAAATACCGTGTGCTTGTTTTTACCTGTGAAGGAGTGTGGGCCGGCTCCGTTGATGAAACGTGGTTCCCATCCGCATGCCTCCCGGTCTTATTCCTTCGGGTTTACACTGGATATGGGGTGTGTTGTTGGAGCTGTGGGTGGTGCAGCGCAAGCCATCCATGGTCCCTCTGTAGGCGCAGGCGTCCTGTGGCTTGCCACAGTGACAGGCAAATCCGAAACCGGATGCTGTCATAAATTTCAACTCACAGAATCTCGTATCTGGCTTTACAAAACATATGTGTTACCTGGCATGGAATACTGCTCACTACTACAGTCGAATCTGCGGAAATCTGACCAGCATGCTCTTGAGAGGGTACAGCGATGCTTTACAAAGAAGCTGTGCGGATATTCCTCCAAGATGACCTACAGAGAGCGCAGTGAAAAACTTGGAGTTGACCCACTTTGGCTACGGATAATGAAGATGAACTTGTGTTTCCTGTACAGAATAATTCACCATCACATGCACAATTATGCTAACTGTGTCCATATGGCCGTTAACACTAGATACGAGCTACGAAATAAGGAGACAACGGTCATGATTCCAAAGTTCAATACGCGAATTAGGGAGCGTTTCTTCTTAATACACTGCTCAAAGCTTTGGAACAAACTTCCAAGAGCTATCAGAACTTGTTGCACATTGCGTTTGTTTAAGCTTTCGATAAAGATTATTTAACCGTTCAAAATGTGATAATAATGTTTCGAACAGCACAGTCCTTAGATAACGCTTTTGAGAACGGAGTTAATGGTGCCTAAAAATGCATGTGGTCAAGTGCACAAGTGGTTATATTTTGTTGGCCCGCAGCACTTTATTCTCTCTTTTTTTCGTGTGCGTTCAACTCTCATGTGACTGCTAAAACCTTGTCAGACGATGGAACAAGAGGAATGTAAATATTTTGGACTGCTTCGCGCTACACAAATTTTTATTTTGTGCTCACATTTTTAAAATTTATTATACCATAATATGAAACTGCTGTACCATTATTTGATCCGTCCCTCGTGGGAACGGCTTCTCGCATCGTCGAGCCATATACAATTTATTTAATTAATTTATATATATATATATATATATCCAGTTGGACTGAGACCGTTGACAGCGGCGTAGGTGTTGATGCAGTATATCTGGACTTCTCAAAGCCTTTCGACCCTCTGAACCACCGCATCCTCCTTCACAAGCTGCAGTGTTGTGGAATTGGTGACCCAATCCTCGGTTGGATAGCTAACTTCTTGCTTCAACGACATCTGAATGTAAGAGTTCGCGACGTCTTCTCTGGCCTAATCGACGTTAAGTGCGGAGTGCCCCAGGGTTCAGTAATTGGTGCACGACTGTTTCTGATTTACATAAACGATCTCGCGACAGTAATCACCTCCAACTCCTTACTCTTCGCTGATGATCTCGATATGGCGAGCCATTAGAAGAACCAGCGACAATGCATCACCTCAGGATGACCATGCCAGGGTCTACGAATGGTCGACTCAGAACCTGCTTCAGTTCAACGCTACAGAGTGCAAGGTGTTGAGTATACGCCATAAAACTATTTGCGAATACAGACAGGGGATCAAATATTGCATCGCACTTCACTGGAATGCGATCTAGGAGTGGTAGTGCAGGAAGATCTGGGATGTTCCCGTCAGGCCGAGAAAGCCTCCAAGAAAGCTAACCAACATCTTGGCCTCTTGCGGAGGGCAGCGATTTCGTGGCCTGATCATTGTACACATCATAATCGAATGGTGGAGAAACCTAAACACAAATCTCAATGGTGGCAATGGATAGTTAGGAGTGATCTATCAATTAAAAGTAATCAAATTGACGAGTTTGATCGGAAGTTCTATGTATAGGCAATTGTGTACTGAGGCTGGTGGTGGCTAGATCCTGGCAGATAGTCTTCCCACTCCTGCTAATGGTGTGCCATGGGCTAGCCGAACAATCTCCTATTGGTGTCAGCTGGGTGGTTCGGGTGTAACCTGTTTGCTAGTAAACATTTCGGCAGCAGTGTTCCAGAACGTGGTGCGTTTTCGCCTGACAAGCATTCTCCCTACAAAAAGCCACATATGTCCGTTTATCAACACTGTGACGTGGCGAATGTGACTCGCCACAAACTGAAGTCATTGCCCGTGGATTTCTGGTAATTACATACGATCCACGGACATCAATCGTCTATGCTTACATAGCCGACGCTATCAAACAGTCACGAATACAACGACACACTTACAAATACAAGCCACAAAGCTACGCCTATGCACAGTTACACACACATCCATGCGCACATTCACTGTTAGGAAAACACGTTGTATTCTTGTACATGTTGTTCAACCATTGTAATCATAACATTATCATGCCTGCAAAGGCGTGCCTCGCGTTGTCGAGAATACATTTTTCTTTCATTTTAAGTCCTAGTCGCCTCCTCGTGGCGACAGCTGGGTGGGGCTTGGGTTACGCCCTTCTTCGGGCTAAGCGATAGGACAACAATCCGCATGAATCAGTGAACTGACCATGTACTAGACCCGCTGCATTTCAGGTGTACGTATAAGCGAATATTTTGGCTGTGGATCTGAGTCATTCTCCTGTCAGATGTGGGCTCTCTGCCATTGTTTTCGGAAGTTAGGAAGTGGTCGATAGCGCACTTCCATAAAACCTAGTCATGAGAAACAACAGGTCTTCGGGTTATAAGCTCACCGATCGATTGGCGTAGCGCACGAGCGCTACGCATTGTCTCTGACGATGGCAGGACATCTCCGACTGCTCAATGCTTTCTTATCGCCTGCCACGAGCCAGGCATCCCCTGGTCAAATTGGTGCAAACCCGCTGAAATCTTCCTGCGTTTGGCCGTGTTCGCAGGTGCGTGTCCTACTACGATCGCAAAACATATATGAATCGTCCCAGAAGAACTTCAAAGACTGCGTGTGATTGACATCAAGCGGATCCAAAACTGTCTCCGCAACCACATTCCCGAGATGCATCTGCACTCCACTGCCATGTGGGTCAGGCTATTGAGCCAAAGTTTCCGGGCGGAGTACGTTAAGCAAACCTCAGAAGCACAACAGCCACCTCGCGTGCGATTGCGTACCAATGTAATCGTATGCCTGCACATGCTGGAAAGTGTACACACTACTGGACCGGAACTGGAGTTAGCGCCCCCGAGCGACGCACTGCACTGGTCGCGATGGAATTGGCGCGTTACAACATCGATATTGCAGCGCTCAGCGAGACCCGGTTCGCTGAGCAAGGCGGTTTGCATGAAGCAAGCGCTAGCTATAGGTTCTACTGGGGGGAGGCAACGCCACCACAGTATCACGTGAACATGGGGTCGGATTTGCAATATCCGATAGCCTAAATGGCCAGCTGGTGGGTGAACCAACATGCATCAGGGCGCGACTGATGACTGCTCGCCTACGACTCGGAAGAAGTAAGTTTGCCATTTTTGTAAACACGTACGTGTTATGTATGTGCGATCCTGTTAACAAGCCTACTCAATTCTACACTCAGTTATCCTCCGTGGTGAGGTCTGTGCCGAGGAGCGGCCGGCTATTTCTGCTGTGTGATTTCAAAGCGCACGTTGGGGGTGATGCATTGGTTTGGACAGATGGAACAATGGAACAATAGTTTTATACGGGCAAAAAGCTAATGGTTTACAAGTCAGGCAGAATGTTTATATTGAAACTTGAACATCTGAGAAATTGTTAGCAACATTGGATTTACATCAGTGAACTCACTAAAGTGTGCGTAGTATAGGCTGTAAATTCGAGGTAAATTCATGAAAAATGGCGACAAGTGGGATGTTGGTGAAATCGTGTCTCCTCCTGGTGTACGCATAGAGGAGGTAATAAACGTGGCACGAAATCTGTGTTGTGACCGCCAGTGAAATCGCTTACAGACATTTGTGTTTACCCATGGGTTATGGGTCATGTAATAGTGCAGAGAAATAAGTGCACGGTTAACTCGGGCTTTGAAATATACCAGGGTGGGAGCACGGATGACAGAGACTGGTAGGGCATTCCAAGTTCGGCAAACGCGTACGGGAAAAAAATTCTGACGGCATTCCAAGCGACTGTTCTGCTCTGCCAGCTTGAGATGGTGGCATCTCAGATTGCTATTGTGACAGAGCTATAGCAAGTAGCGACATGTGTTGTTGAGGTCTCTGCAAATCTGGTAAATCAAAATGAGGTCTCCGCAAAATTGTCGATACTGCACGCTGAAGACCTTGAGCACTTGAAGCCTACGTTTATAAACAAATTATAAAAGAGAATTTACATTCTTGCTTGCCTAGTTTTGTGTCATCTCCAAGGCGGTGAAATCGCTTCTCAGCCATGGCTGCCAAATGTTTATTGTGTATTCCACAGGTGGCTGTATGTATATGCCGAGAATTTGTGGAATAATGGAAGGGTGGAATCGTCCGAATGCACGCTTCAGGAGGTCTACGTGTTTGGATGCACCGCCTGGAGACCATTTCAGCCGAATTCAAGCATCCAAGTTCGAGTTGGACCAAAACTCCTAGATCATTCTCGCCAGAGGACATCTGATGCGCTTGGTTTCCGAGTTTGTAGAAGTGTACCAACTTGTGCCGCAGGTGCGGAACTCTTCCTTGCATCACCACATTGCATCAATGTAGATGCTGGATTAACCGCGTCTATACCCTATACAGATCAGCTTGAGGTACCGTGATATCATCTGGTGTTTTGATTTCCTTCCACATCTTGATGTCACCGGCATAAAGCAGGCAGTTGGAGCTTATGAGTCGTGTGATATATATCAAAAACAATCGCGAGCCAAGTACCGATCCCTTTGGTACCCTGCATTCAACTCGGATGGGATCTGACAGCCATTCACTCACACCTAATTTCAGGCGCCGGAGTAGATGAAAGTTTCTGATCTGTCCAAGTAGAAGCTCACCAATACCAAAGGTCTGGAATTCAAAGAGCAGAATATCATTGTCTAACCGGTCGAACGCCTTCGAGAAGTCGAGAAAGACTACATTAATACCTGTGCGAGAGTCTACTGCTTCGGTCTAGCTGGATGGTGCTAGTAGTGGATTTGTAGTACACGATCACTTTTGTCGGAAGCCATTCTGTTCTGGTGTGCGGTAGTTAACTTCTTCCAAGTAGGCCGCCAACGTATCATAAATAATAACTTCCATGAATTTTGCAAGAACCAGTAGTAAGCTTATGGGACGTTAGTTGGCTGGATTGAAACCATTACCTCCTTTATGAACAGGAGTACTCAGTCCGTGTTTCCACATATCAAGTAGGTACATTTCGTCAAAGCATTTTAGAAGGAATCTAGTCAAATACTCAACTAAACTCTCTCCTACCGCCACCAGCGATTTCGTGTGTATATTATTAACTCCAGGAGAGCTGTGTTTACGCATACTCAAGAGCATTTTAGTACAGCTTCTGCTGTGAGAGATATATAAGTGAGATTTGGGATGAAACAACATTGTTATTGATCGCACTGAAAGATTGCAACGTATTGTAGGCGCAGAGTATTTGCCGCCTCCTTTGGTGTCCGTGTGGGTTCGTCCGTTGTTTGTAGAGGAGGAATTCCCCGTTTCACATTACCCAGACTGTTTACCTGTTGATACTGAAGCTTGTGTTTTGAGGCCATTCGCATTGCCAACCTCTGTTGATACACCATACTATGCTTGCAAACCAGCTGAGTACAGTGGTTATGTTGTGTCGCATAGACCATTCAAGTCTCGGTGTTCAGAGAGAGTTTGTAGATAGGCCAGGATGAGTTTCGCACCGCTCCACATTTGCGTGTTCCGCTTCGCAAGAATGAAACCGTGTTTGTCGGGCGGAAAGTCTTAGTCGCTGATGCTTCAGCAACCAGAAAGTTAAACTGGCTTACGAAATGTTCCCATGCAGTACCTGGTGCCTCATCTGCCAGAAGACTCACTTGGATGTCTCACTTAGTCGAAGTAATATGTCGTAGCGTATAACCGTTTTTGTTGCGTCAGTAATTTTCAAGGGATATCCTACCTAGCAAATGTATTCGAAGAGTAGGACTACATGATCGCTGCAGACAAGAGTACGTCGACGATCACCCTCTCAACCATTAGTTCTTCTATGGTGCATATCCGATCCAGTATAGACGGCTTATCTTTCTCGGAATCGGGTGGGAGTGTTGATGTGGCCATACAGCGGGTAACTGGAGACAAACTCCTGTAAATCGGCCTTAAACTGTTCTCCGGGAGCTGCATGGAATTCCACAGCGTGGATGTTGAAATCGCCAGTAAGTGGTGTTTATCACCCTCCTTATTGAGAAGGCCAGATAGAAGTACATCTCGAGCCTGCAGGAAGGGGACTCTCCGCATGGCATTGGCTCAGCGAATGCGAACGGTGACAGTCTGCTGTCACTGCGTGCCACTCATGGCCTGACGATCACGAACATTCGGTTTGCACTGAGTGCGAGTGATAAAGCAACTTGGACGCACCCACGGAGTGGTCACGCTCACCTGCTCGACTATGTCATCCTACGTCTGCGTGACACGCATGAAGTGCGCATGACACATGTACTCCGTGGAGCCGAGTGTGGCACTGATCACAAGCAAGTGCGGACCAAACAGCAGATATATTTTCATAAGTCTATGTATAAAACTTCTACAGTGAATCGCGTAAATTTAACATTCTCTCCCTCGGTATTGTGGAGAAACGTATTGAGCTGGAGATGGCGATGGCTGCACGCCTGTGTAAAGTGGGATGCATAGCCATAGTGGGCGACGGGTGGCGCCACTTTTGCGACCAGGTGACAGCTGCTGCAATGGATACCATGGAATGCGCAAACTGTAAGCGTCCCGATTGGTTGGATGAGAACAATGCGTAGGTTGGCGCATTGGGTGCCGAGAAGAATGCTGTATTAGCTACATATGCGACGGACACTGGAGGATTGGGGAATAAGAGTACATTTGTCTGAATTCGACGATGACTGACCCGAGAGTTCCGTCGCATTAAAAATGCATGGTGGACGAGAAAGGCGAAACAGATGAAATGCTACGCCAACCGCCGCCGACAGATGAAATGCTATGACTACTTGAAGTCGGTCTATGGACCGAGGTTGGAGCAGCTGAGGAAGCTGACCGACATCAGCGCAGGCGCTAGCTACACACAAACTGCAAACATAATGCTGATCTAACGAAATAATTTTTACTGTCTATGGGACAACAATTCGGAGATTGGCTAGTCTACATTAAAACGTCTGTAGCAACACGATGTGATGGTGAGTCTTGCGGACGTGCCGACAATGGATTAGACGCAGACAGCTTCTGCTTGGCTGCGAAACGGCAAGTGTGCCGGTGCCGAGGGGATCTCGCCTGAAGTATTGAAACGCAGCCAACCCGCGTTGGTGACTGCGCTGCACCACTTGGTGCAACGCGTATGGATTGAGGAGGAAGTGCCTCCTGAGCTGAAGGATGCCCTTGCGATAACACTGCAAAAGGGCACTGGTAGCAAGCAACGTTGCACGAATTATCGTGGCACCAACTTGCTGAGTTGTCTGGACAAGGTGACTGCACGAATCGCGCTCAAAGAGTTGTTCCATGCACTCAGTGTGGAGCGGACTACGATCCAGCCACCGCATTGTGTGCGATTGATTCACCACATACAGCGTGCTTGTGTTTGCCTGTGAAGGAGAGTTGGCCGGCTCCGTTGATGAAGCCTAGCTCCCATTCGCGCATGCCTCCCGGTCCTATTCCTTCGGGTTTCCATTGGATATCAGATGTGTAGTTGGAGCTATAAGTGGTGCAGCGCAAGCCACCCATGGTCTCTTTGCAGGCGCAGACGTCCTGTGGCTGTCCTAAGGAGACCGCAGTGACAGGCCAATCCGGAACCGGATGCGGCCAAGCATGTGTAACCGACAGTTCAAGTAAGGCAATACGGCCATCCATCCATCAAAACAATCGTCATCTATATTAGATTGATAAGTATAGTCTTCGAACGCACAAATCCATTTCAAGTGGAGTAATTTGACAGATTTCTTCCAGGTACTTGTTTACTCGTTTTGTAATGACAAGGGCAAAATAGCACCAGTGGGCTTCGGCATAACGTGCAATGTTGCAGAGGATGATGCGCAATCTCCATTCAGATCAGGATTCAAATTGAAATGAAGTTGGTCATCGTATCTCACTGCGACCATATCTGAATCAGAAAGCTTCGGTGTTGATGGGTGTAAGCGACATATTCGCTTACTAAAGCTTATTTGCATAATTGCGTGATGGATTCTGACACGTCTCATTTTGTAGGTTGGTTACACATGATCGCGAATGTCCAAGCATTTTCTTCCGTAAATGCGGATAGTGTTCCGCAGTGGGTAATATGTTGTATTCATTCGGGACACACGTCGTCTGAACAAATGTGATCAAACGGTATAGTTACGGGATCGATGCAGCCCAAAGGACCGCACGCATCTAGCCTATCAATTGTGAGTTCCTTGCTAGTGGCCACCAAGTCCAACTCCACTGACTCAGGCACAGTTGGGAACGCGGGTAAGCGGTATAGTAGAGGAAAATTCTTGATGACAGGTATTTACACGCTTTTTGGATCCCCCATCATTTCACATCGGAGGTCGGTTTGGCGGTAACTGTAAACCCCAAACCACTCCCAGTTCTATCATTTCGGAGTGACAACATTCTGGGCGGATTAGTGGCAAAGTCGGTCATCTCATGGCTAATTCACGAGACTATGAAGCCAGTCGCTTTCTGATCATATGTTTGGTTTACTAAAAATATCTGGGTACTAGTCTACACGCAGTGCAGTTTCTCGGGCTATGTTGAATCGAAAATGGGGATTGTGATAACCATTGAAGATTCGGCCACTAGCGATTTTTGAAAAGTCATTCGCCCATGAGATTCGATTGAGTTACATTGATGCATGTCACGTCCATGTCATTGACGGTCGCCAGTATTTCAATTTATCACGTCTAATGTTGCGGTTAACATTAGTTCAGTCCCTTCCAAGTCGCGTGTGTTGTCAAAACCGATTAACAGCCGATTGGGTGCAGTTCGGTTCCCAGGTTCATATAGAACCATCAGGAGTGCACTCCAAATTGTTGCAGTAGTGGCTCAGACAAGAACGATTTTTATAGGGAGCGTCATCAGATATTGGGTAACGCTAAAATGTCGGATGTCATAGTCGTTGCTGGGGAGTTCAACGCAATGGTTGATCGCCTGTTATCATACGAAACTTATAACTCGGTGGTCACTGCGCGCTCGATGTGGACCACTCGGATAAAGGCGACCGACCACTCATGCTGTGTGAAGACAACCACCTGTTTCTCACTAGCATTAACTTCCAACATAAGAAGAAACATTACGTAACTCGGCATCCCCCTTCGCCAATACAGTTGTAGTCTCAGATTGATCACACTGGACGCCGCTTCAGATGGCGGTGCAGCATACAGGACTGAGTGTATTCTCGGCCCACTTTTATTACTTCGGATCATGCACTGATCTGCGCGAAAATCGGCATGTGTTTTATGGGGTCCGCAAAATCGAAGCACCGTAGGACTGATGCGAACAGATTGATTAATTCCCCGCTACATGCTAGCCATCAGCCTTCAGTGGGGCATGCGCACAGTTGCAATCTACCGCGTAACATATAGCAGCAATGGACTTCTATACAAAAGGCGGTGACCAATTCATGATAGTCAAGCTGCGGCCTAGCCAGACGCCATTTAAAATCTTGCATCTCTGCTCACTCAGGAGCTGCTTGACCGGCCTCAAAGATATTTCTGTCTTATCAGGTTTCAGCGAGTGGCGACACTCCGCCAACCGTCTGCTCATGCAAGACATTTGCAAGGATCCCAAGGCTCGAATTTGGGCGTGCATCTGAGATTGAGATCGCTGTCCACTCTGGCAAAATTAGCAAGCCTTTTCAGTTAATCTGGAACACGGACCTCAGGAAGTCTGGTGTCAGAGAGTCGTTTGCCAGGCGGATTGGTCTCCGATCCCTTACCAACAGAGGTGTGTGGACAACTGGACTCGAAACTCAACTGGCCTCCACTGTCCATCAGTGCACGCAGTGCAACTTGTTGCCTACCCTGGCTAGTCCCACCGGATCCATTCGGAGTGAACACGAAGCCTATCTCGAGATTCAACACTAGAAGCGATTCAAAGCTGCCGACTCAGACGGATTTTCTCTGGAGTTGTTCAGGTACGGTGGGGTGGCAATCATTAACCAGATGACCTCGTTGTTCGCATGAATCTGGCATGAAGCAAAAGTGCCATTCTCTTGCGGCGATTCAGTTGCTGTCCCGGTTTTCAAGAACAGCGTTCGCACTTTATTTGCGTATCATCGCGCACTTAGTCAAGTTGCAGTTTTAACATTCATACTGCTTTGTAGAATATCCCTACTACGTGAATCGTAGTACCTGGAAGAACTAACTTGCTTCCGTCACGACCGTGGATTAAATCTTTAAGCTCTGCTAACTCTTTGTACATCGTCACATCCACTACAGGCCCACTATCGTCGCATTCCCAGACCTAAGGGCGGCATCCGACTTGGTTGGTTGAACTGCTCTATGGGGTTCCTTGCTAAAGAACGGGGCCCCCAGAATAGTATAACATTCTACGCATACTTTACGTTCACACCTTCGGCAGAGTGAAGGTCTACGGCAAGCTTTGCTCGCCGTTCTCTGTCAATAGCAGTATGTGAGAGCGCTGTCCCATACATCCCAATTCCTCTTCAACTTTGCAAACGAGAAAGTACTGTCGAGAGCACTGGTAATTCTCCAAAATTTGGATAATGCGCTTCCACCGGGTGAGCGTACAAACGACCTAGACTATGCTGATGAGATCGCCTTACTTGAGGACGATCCAGAGGGTATGTAACTCATTCTTAATCGTTCGGCGTGAGCTGCACCCCATCGAATTTTAAAGTGTTGCTCCAGGATTGGCCCACACCTGCTCCTGTGCTCACGCTTGAAGGTGCACAACTTGAGGAGGCAGGTAGTTCCGTTTATCTCGGGAGCTGTGTTTCTGTTGGTGGCACTATCAGCAACGAAATTTCTCTTCGCATTGCTACTGCCTGATCAGCATTTGTCAATCTGGCACTTCTGATGTCGCCATGTTGTCTCATTCTCTATAAAGGGCCGTGTTTACAGTGTCACTGTTCGTTCAGTGTTATGGTATGGGATCTAGCACTGGTCAATTCGCTTGGATGACATGTGTTTTATTTCAGCCTTGGACAACGGTTGTTTGGAGAGGATCAGCCGTGTGTGATGGCTACATCGAGTTCATAGTGAGGACGTTCGACGTCACGTCTTGGGGAATGCGGATATTCCCTTCAACAAGCTAGTTTTGTTGCACCGGTTGAGATAGCTCAGTCAAATCCTGTGCATGGCGCCTGAGCGTTTGCCGCGCGGCACCTTAATCGCTCGTCCAGGACCGGACTGGAAGCGACGGCTTGGTAGCCAACCATCCACATGGCGACATCACATGAAATCGTTGACATCAGTTCTGGCCTCTTTTGAACCCATACGTCTTCCTGGATGGGGACCCAAGGATGAGGAGTGCCAATGACTTAACATGGTTGAAGACACGGCTCGCACCCAGGATCACTGGAGCCATCAATAATCCATGGGAATCAAAGGAAAATACAATCAGACCAAACAAATAGCGATACATGTTTAGTTTGTTTTTTACACACCTAGGTTTTCTTCTCTTAGTTTCCATGTTCTGTGCGTTACAGGTGAATCTATGCAAGGCTGTAGACAGTTCTTCCACTGATTCCGGTTGCATGCCCTGTCATCCATACTGTATGCTCGCGAGTGCCAGTCGTACAATTTGTGCTCTGGAAACCTTGCCTTTTTGGTTTTCATCAGTGCTTTTGCGACACCGTTCGAGAGAGCTTCTTTAAGGCTACCAGACAAGATATTACTATTCCACTGTTCACCGTAGCTACAAGTTATCTTTTCGTCGCACATGTACCACAGCATTTTCACGAGTGTTTATCGCTCAATTCCTGTGATTTATTTTTCCAACCGTGCGCCAAGGTCGCACTACTGCCAAACCCGATGGCACGACAGTTCTAGCTGGCTGGGGCGGACAACTGAGCGAGCCCAGACGGTGTGACCAGTGTGACCTAAAAGTACACACAAACCGTCATCCAAACAACAAAGCCAAGGTCAATCGTAACTCAGACAATCTGGCAACAGTGGTCATCTCAGGAACCACATGCGCGTTCTATTCCAATTTATACAACGCAACAAAAGTGAACATTAAACGTAACGGAGAGATCCGCCTACCGATGAAGTTTGTGGTTCGGTTACGCATGTTCAGATAATCCCATAGTCAGGAGTGTTCAAACGCTTACTGTGAGGTGTGAAACGTTAGCTGTTACGTCAGCAGAGCCAAAGGAGTTGGTCTCGGTATTGAAAGTCAAATCATTATACGACTTACGCACTTGAATGGGTAACTGAGCGGCATTTTACAATATCCACTGTGGGTGTTTCAAAGCAGCATCGTCAAAGTGTAATAGTTTACGACTGGAAAATGGCCTTATAATGTAAGTGTTACTCAACTACACAGTCTCGATTCTGAATCGTCCTGACGGTGCATCGTCGAAGCCAATTTAATGGATCCGGATGAAGACACTATAAATTGCAAAAGGCTTCCCGATAACTACGCGCAATACGTGCAGTATATTGAACTTCATTTTCAAAAACCTGCAAAAGACAGCCTCAGTCTAACTGAAGAAAATTTCAAATTCTCAGTGAAAACTGCTAGTTACAGAGGAGTAGTAGGGGGAGTTGTATGGTATAGGTAGAAATACTTCACATGTAGACTCACTCACACAGCCGTCACACGCCCGGGAAAGCACTGTAGGCGCGTTTCCTCTTTTCGGGAATCGTCAACAGCGTGCATTCCATCTGATCATGGTACGGCCCTAACCTGCAACTGGACTGTTGCCAGTCCATGGTTGAGACCCCCTCAGTTACGGTGCACTGCACCGACCATCGTGAATGGCCTACTAGATGTGGTATAGCGCCGCTCACTATCCACTGACTTGCACGTTACGGCCGTGCAGATGTCAAGATAGTCCCGTCACCCGCTAACTCCGCAGCGCATATTAACAGCGATGTCCCAGTGGAAATTCAACGGCCGATCTGAAGGCCCCGAGTTTCTGATTAGTGTGTTAATCAGCCGCAATCCCAGACCCGTTGAAAGACAAAAACCATAGCAATGACTAACGCCAAATGCGAACACCATTAGTGACAAACAGCAGCGACGACAAACTGGTTGAACAGTCTCGCAAGTCTCACCAGATTATGTAAAGCATGCAGAGTTATGCACAAGTTGCCCGATCACCTTGCTTATTATCTGCGTAACATCATTTGGCTCCTGCAGGTAGTACACATAACGGCGTTACAAATTAACAGTCTTTCTGCCTTGGCCGGTCTTCGACGCAAGACAAGACAAATGCCTAAATGACAAATGTCCGCTCAAAAGTAGCCGCAGAACAAGCAGTTACTACGCAACCAAAAGGCGATCACAGTTATATGATCAAACATACTAGAACTCACTAGCGAATCGTTCAAGGGAACAATGGTTTATTACGGGTAAATAAGCATCGCTTAACAAGTCCCGTCAGATGGAAATTATTGCGAAAATCGTTTGCATGATACAGTGAAGAGCGTCGTGGTGCACGCACTATAGACTTATGTGGAATAGCTGAAATGTTCGCGTATTAAACGTATAAGTCCATCATTGCATTTGTTAGGCGTTTGGCAAGGCACCGTTTGATTGGGTTTTGTAGCCCCTGGCTAACAGATCATAAAATGAAATGTAAGTGAGACAACGCATCGTCAACACGTTTTTTAAATATCGCCAGATTGGGAGCAGAGACGACATAATTAGGGAGGGCATTCAAAGGCTGGCACACGCGGAGAGAAAAGAAATTTCTACGGCATTCAAGCCGGCTATAATGAATTGTCAGTTTCAGAGGGTGACCTCTTAGTTTAGTGTTGTGGTTCAATTCCAGCAGCGGACGGCAAATGTGGTTTGGGTTCTTCAGAATCTGGTAAACCATTATGAGATCCCCCGCAAAAGCCGATATCGACTGCTGTAGATTCTGAGAGATTTCAGTCTAAACTGATAGGACAGATGGAAGAGGCCCCTGACGTTCTTGGTTGCCTGTCGTTGAGGAGTCTCGAGAGCAACGAGATCCTGTTTCTGCCACGGCTGCCACGCCTGAATGGCATATTCCACTTTCGGTCGCACGTCGGCGTTAAGCATTTGGGGAAATATTGATGGTTCAAACCGACCGAAGGCTCTGCGAAGAAGGCCGAAGTGTTGATTTCCGGTTCTCGTCGCCTTCTCTGCTTGTTTTGAACACCCGAGATCTTCCTGTACCAATACACCCAGGTCACACTCCTGAGAGACCTTCTCCGAGGTGTGGTCACCAAGTTTGTAAGCGCTCACAGGCGGATGACGCAGATGCATCACTTTGCACTTAGGCATGTTCAACTGAAGCTTGCTCCTCTTTGACCATTCATAAATGCAATCTAGGTCATGTTGGAGCAGATCGTGATCTGCCTTGTTACTAATCTTCCCCCATATCTTGACGTCATCGGCGAAAAGCAGGAAGTTTGAGGAGATGACTCTTGCCATTTCGTTGATAAACACCAGGAATAAACGCGGTCCCAGCACTGAGCCTTGTGGGACACCACATTCCACCTCAATTGGGTTAGAGAGTGATCCCCTAACACGTACTTGAAGCTTTCGTTGGTAAAGGAAGTTGCCAATCCAACCAAGTACAGTATCTCCGTATCCTTAACTCTGTAGTCTTTGAAGTAGGATGCGGTGATCAAGGCGGTCGAAAGCTTTGGAGAAGTCCAGATAGATGACATCGACTCCGACCCCATCATCGGCCACTTCCGTCCAACTACCTCGTGCAATCAGTAGGTTGGTGGTGCATGACCGGTGTTGACGGAAGCCATGCTGTTCCGGTACCAAAATGTTGCATTTTTCTAGGTAGTCCATTAAACCCTCAGCGACGACTGCTTCCATCACCTTCGCGAGCACAGGGAGGAGAGTCACTGGACGATAGTTTGCAGGATCGGAACGGCTACCGCCTTTAAAAATACGGGTTATAATGCCACACTTCCTCATAGTAAGGACTTGTTTTTCATCAGAGCACCTCTGAAAGAACTGTGACAGTGGTTCAGCTAGCTTATTAGCCACAGCCCTCAGTGCCTTCGGGCGGAAGTTGTCTGCTCCCGGAGAACTATGCTCACGCAGTGAGAGTAACTTCCTTAGCACAACTGATGGGTTGAAAATAACATTTGTAAACAAGGGTGTCGGTAATGTGCTTGATATTATGGGACGGGTAAATGTTGGGAGTTCAAAAACTGGGGTGTATTTTAGCCGCAGGGCATTAGTTGCTTCTTCGGCGCTTTGTACTCTACCGCCTGTTGTGAATAGTGGGGGTATTCCATGCTTCACTTTACGAAGCTTATTGACAAGCTTATACAGCAGTTTGTTGTTTGCCATGAACTTTTTGGCTAGGCACTGTTGATAAGTTACTTTGTCCTCACGGACAAGTGCAGTGCAATGGTTGCGATGGGTCAGGAAATTTCCCCAAGTCTCTGAGTCGGGGTTTATCTTGTAGGCACGCCATGCTGCATCCCTTATCGCCAGGCATTTGCGAGTCCTACTCCTTATAATTGAAGGCATTTTCGCGGACGAAGGGGTTTAGTTTCTGATGCTTTGTTGACGATGTCGCTGAGTCTATTAACGAACTCTGCCCAAACGTTGTCAAGGGGACTTCTGTTTGAGAATTCCTAAGCAGCTGCGTCGGCGAGTTCTTTCAATACGTGGTAGCGTGTGATTGTATGAGTTAGTTCCGTGTGTTCAGATGGATACTCTGCATAACACACATATGCATAAGTTATTACTACATGGTCACTGAGACCTAATAGACTATCCATCAATAACTTTCAATCATGAGCTCTACATTTGTGAGCACAAGGTCCAATATGGACGGTTTGTTTGCTGTCCTGAATCTAGTGGGCGTGGTGACATGATTGTACAAAGAATATTAGCGATCACTTCCTGCAAATCTGCTTTGAACTGCTCACTGGGCGATGCCGAAACCTCCAGATTGTGTAGATTGAAGTCCCCGGAGATGAGAGTGTGGCTGTACCTAGTGCGTGTTACACTGTTTAGGCCACGGATCAAGCAGGAATCCATTTCCGGAGTGGACGTTGGAGGGGGGGCGGTAAACGATAGCTATGAGACATGTGTCGTTGTGTCTCAGTCGGATATGGCACCCGAGTGAGTCGGTAACGTGTGTTTCCAGGTCCTCAACTATTGTACATTGTAGATTGCTGCGGTAGTAGAGTAGGACCCCACCTCCTCTGCTGGGGCGGTCGTTCCGGATGAGTGACATTCCGGCTATCTCAACCTCAGCATCAGTCACCTCTTGATGTAGCCAAGTTGCTGTAATCGAAATTAGGTCCCAAGCTTTCGAAACCTGACGTAGTCACATTTCGTTAATTTTACTGAGGAGCCCTTGGGCGTTGGTGTACATACATGAAAGTTTCTCAGATTTAATCAATATTTCAGAAGATGTACAACTCATACGTGAAGTTTAGCCGACCAGTGAGTGGCCGGCGACTGGATGGATGGATGGATGAAGCAAATGAGTTTACGCCGACCATTAAAGGGTCGGCGACTAATCGTTTTTTGGATGGGTTGCATACTCTCGAGAAGTATTTGTTATATAAGCAGGTATCAGATGCTCCGAATCTCGGTGTTTGCTCGTGCTCTGCTGTGCACCTCCGGATAGTATGGCTACTCTTGAAACCGTCCAAGCGTCGGGTCCTGCAGCTGGCGTTTTCACTAAAAGTTGTGCCGCTACTGAATTGTCATTAAAAGGTGTTGGTGTTCTTGCTGCTTTCAGACGAATTTCCGTTGGCAATCTGCAATGGGATTTAATCCAGTTCGCTAGTACGGTATGTGCCATTTGTGCTGAGTGTAACACAAGTTCTAAGAGCCTGGGACCTCATCCTTTATAGTTTGGTGATATGGGGATCCTTGTCAGCGAGGTGAGCACCACATTGTTGAGAGAAAGAACCTCCCGGATGTAGTGCGATGGCTCGCGGACATGCATCTGGGCATCGTCGGAAGAGGAGCTAAATTACTGGGCTGTGGTAACCTGCGTACTCGGACTGAAAGTTCTCCCAACTAGCCTTACACGCCATTCACGAACTCCATCAACTTGACACGTAGGGAAACCTTCGTTACTGGGAGTAGTGTTTGACAACACACTGGACCTGGACAATGAGCAATGAAGAATAATTTATCACGGGATAAAAGCAAGTGATTGACACGAACCGTAGGATGGTTGAGGTGAATATGATGAAATCAAATATATGCGGGTCATCTACCGAATAGCTGCCTAGATGAATATTTTGATAAATAACATCAGTGTACAATTAAAGGAAAATCGTGCATAAACGTTCAGAAATACACTGAGGTGCACTGATCGTTGATATAAGACATGGAAATAGTAAAATATGGTCGCTCACTTGGGTCCATTTGAGACACAAATCCTGTAGAAAAGCATGCTTGGCGTAGTCCACAATAGAGGAGTTTAAGTAACAAAATGCTGGGAGCTGACAGCAACATATAATCTATTTTGGAAGACGTCCAAGATGGGAGAGGATACAACTGAGTCTGGAAGTGCGTTCCAGGGTTAGCAAACCCGAAGCGAAAACTAACTACATCGACGCTCTAGACGGCTATATTGTTCCTTCAATTTTAAGCAGTTACACCTGAGATGCGTGTTGTGGCTAAGTTTCAGTAAATGGCGGCATACGTGGTTGGGGTCACTCAGTATCTGATACGCTAATATGAGATCACCGCGCAGCCTTCAATAGAGACCGCCATGGCTTAGCCATATCTATTTTCACTGCCACGGATGTGCTAAAGTGATTGATAAAACTACGCGAGTATAGTTCACCTGTTCCTGATGATATACGACCCAAGTCAATGTAGGTAGCTGCCACGAGCATAGCTAAACCGTTAGCTCAGTTGTTCAGCGCTGTCTCGACGAGATACGGGTATGTTGGCCCAGTGTAAACCAGTAGGCAAAGCGTAAAATAGTAAATGCGTGCATATTCGAGGGAAGCTGCATTCGAACACTAGCTTCTGCTTCTCGGATGGTGTGCTGAGCGAAACACTTTACAAAAATGAGTCTTGGATAAACCGTTGTGCAAAGCAGCTGAAATCGACCGGCACAACCAACCTGTGATCAGTTGCTTTTGGTAGTTTGACTTCAAGCAAACCTGACGAATATTTGCGTGGTGAAACAAAGCCAAATATGCTTTAACTGACCTTAATGTGAAGTAAAAGTGTAGGCGCCGTTTTGTTATGGAATGCCGCAGTTTAATCCGAGTTACTTTCTTTGGGAACTAGACTGCTGCTCTACTCAGACTGTGTTAGCATTCCAATGTTATTGGAGTGCCTACATTGAATCAGTGGCCTCATTACACTCAAAGGTTTTAGGTTTTCATATGTTCTACTTTACACCTTAATCCAGCATATTTAACGGTTTATTAATGTAGTACTCACTGCTTACATCTCACCGGAACTCACGTTTTGCTTAGTTCTACATTCGACATTCCTTCCGAAACACAAATTGCATTGAAGTACATGGTGAACATTAGCCGCGAACAGACCAATATCAATACAACAGCAATACTCACAGTTGTGCGTTTTCTTGTAACTAGATTATGGATAAGACCAAGCGGTATCGAAACTGCTGAATCAGACCTTACGGGTGACATGCAACGAAAGATAAGTAAACAGCATCCGACGCCTTAGAACAAAGGTCCGGCCTTCTTCAATCGTGGGCCATCCCTGCCCTAATAATCCACGTGCTACCCATGAAGCGATTACCTCATCCTTCGAGGATTCTTTGCACTTAGAAATTGACTCCATAACCTCGTGCCCGAAATCCACAACAACCGTAGTATACATCGTCGAAATTTCGCTTTCCACTAATATGGCGTCAGTAGTACGCTGTCACATCATGTGGACCCTTGGTTGCCACGCGACCGCCATCTGTCGGGTGTGGGCTGGGTCTACCGGGAGGTCTAACTAATGACCTCCGAATTCCAAGGCACACGGGTAGTCCTGTTGGACACTAGCGGACGCAATTCTCAATTGATATCCACCATGGGATTGCCATCATATCATCAAGTGAGCTACACTCCGTGGACATCTATTCCATCACCATTGCAATGAGCGAGTCGGACGTACTGCTAGATTTGTTCATCAAGCTCAGCTTATCGTTGTAATGAATAAAATTTCCAAATCATAAGAATCCGTGTGTTTCCATTTAGGTTAACACTTCTTATGTTGCCAACAAAATCAAACGTATCGTGAAGTGTATACGCCGCTAGCTAGCCGGAAGGAAAATCTTGCATTTTGACCGTCTTCACATCTATTGATTATTTGCAGCCTCCACATATACTAACATTAGTGAAGTGTAGTTATGTACAGTTTCATGCCAAGCTTCATTCCCATCTAAAACACTGAGTATTTACAACGGCCTCACAGGAGATTTTGTAAATCACTCCATTTGACTCCTCTTTGTTCAGTTTGTCACTTGCTATCATTTGTTCAGAATTCATCACCAGCTACGTTGCCTAGCCTAGTAACGCAACGCCAGTAGCCAAAACACCCAACTCGGTGCACACTCGACCACCATCCATCAACTGTATGCGTTTAGCCGGCTTGGTCAACTTGGCGGCCTGAGATGCATCCATGTTTGGTGCGGCTATGGAAATACTTGCTGCTACTGGAATCTGGATTTTCGAGTCATGTTGCGTGGTGCACCTGCACACCATCTACTAGTTAGCTGACTGGTTATAGCCATTCTGTCTGATGGTGTTCGTTTAGAGGGCATAAGCGGAATCGCAAACAAAGGGCTAAGAGGCAGTAAGTCCCCGATTAATTTATTGCACGCCGACAGCCTCTATGTCAATGGACAATGTAATTACGTGGATATATGGATAACAAACTATTGTTTACTATGTACCAAACGAAGGTTTGGATAAGATGCACACAGTTGAAAGAAAGAAGCGTGTAACGGTTCGCGGCGTATCGTTCGTACGCAATTCTGTGTAATTGAGTCGGACTCCATTGTGTAGGAGAATGCTGTAGGGTGCAAAGTTTTTCGCGCAAATTCGTCCTCCCAATTACATGGGTTATATCTCGTAGCGACGGTGTTTTACGGTAACTTCATGCTTCATTGTTTATTTATCTGTTCGTTTGGATTCCTCAGGGTGATCAAAATTGCATGTGGATCGTATCTGCCCTATGTATACTCCGTTTGATTTCTAGCCCTTACAAGAGCAGGTGTATGCCAATCTTGGATAAAGACATCAAAATTCGATGGGCTCAGCTCACGCTGAACGCTTAAGAATGAGTTACATACCCTCTGGATCGTCCTCAAGTAAGGCGATCTCATCAGCATAGTCTAAGTCGTTTGTACGCTCACCCGGTGGAAGCGCATTATCCAAATTTTGGAGAATTACCAGTGCTCTCGACAGTATGCTCTCGGTTGCAAAGTTGAAGAGGAATTGGAATAGAGGGCAGCCCTCTCACATACCGCTGTTGACAGCGAACGGCGAGCAAAGCTTGCTGTAGACCTTCACTCTGCCGAAGGTGAGAAAGTATGCGTAGAACGGTATACTATTCTGGGGGCCCCGTTCTTTAACAAGGAACTCCATAGAGCAGGTCAACCAACCAATTCGGATGCCACCCTTATGTCTGGGAATGCGACGATAGTGGGTCTGTGGTGAATGTGACGACGTACAAGGCGTTAGCAGAGCTTGGATGTTTAATCCACGGTCGTGAAGGAAACCAGTTAGTTCTTCCAGGTACTGCGATTCACGTAGTAGGGTATTCTACAAAGCAGTATGAATGTTAAAACTGCAACTTGACTAAGTGCGCGATGATACGCAAATAAAGTGCGAACGCTGTTCTTGAAAACCAGGACAGCAACTGAATCGCCGCAAGAGAAGGGCACTTTTCCTTCATGCCAGATTCATGCGAACAACGAGGTCATCTGGTTAATGTTTGTCAAGCCACCGTACCTGAACAAATCCGGAGAAATTCCGTCTGAGTCGGCAGCTTTGAATCGCTTCAAGTGTTGAATCTCGAGATAGACTTCCGGTTCACCCCGAATGGATCCAGTGGGACTAGCCAGGGTAGGCAACAAGTTGCGCTGCGTGCACTGATGGACAGTGGAGGCCAGTTGAGTTGCGAGTCCAGTTGTCCACACATCTCCGTTGGTTAGGGATCGGAGACCAATCCGCCTCGCAAACGACTCTCTAACACCAGACTTCCTGAGGTCCGTGGTCCAGATTAACTGAAAAGGCTTGCGAGTTTTGCCAGAGTGGACAGCCATTTCAATCTCTGAAGCACGCCCAAATTCGAGCCTTGGGATCCTTGCATAGGCCTTGCATGAGCAGCCGCTTGGCAGAGCGTCGCCACACGTTGAAACCTGATAATATAGAAATATCTTTGAGGCCGGTCAAGCAGCTCCTGTGAGTGAGCAGAGATGCAAGATTTTAAACGGCGTCTGGCTAGGCCGCAGCTTGACTATCATGAATTGGTCACCGCCTTTTGTATAGAAGTCCATTGCTGCTATATGTTACGCGGTAGATTGCAACTGTGCGCATGCCCCACTGAAGGCTGATAGCTAGCATGTAGCGGGGAATTAATCAATCTGTTCGCATCAGTCCTACGGTGCTTCGATTTTGCGGACCCCATAAAACACATACCGATTTTCCGCAGATCAGTGCATGATCCGAATTAATAAAAGTGGGCCGAGAATACCTTCAGTCCTGTATGCTGCCCCGCCATCTGAAGCGGCGTCCAGTGTGATCAATTTGAGACTACAACTGTATTTGCGAATCGGATGCAGAGTTACGTAACGTTTCTTCTTATGTCGGAAGTTAAGGCTAGTGAGAAACAGGTGGTTGTCTTCACACTACATGAGTGGTCGGTCGCCGTTATCCGAGTGGTCCACATCGAGCGCGCAGTGACCACCGAGTTATAAGTTTCGTATGGTAACAGGCGATCAACCATTGCGTTGAACTCCCCAGCAACGACAATGACATCCGACATTTTAGCGTTACCCGATATCTGTTGAAAGTCCCGGTAAAAATCGTTCTTGCCTGAGCCACTACCGCAGCAATTTGGACTGAACTCCTGATGATTCTATATGAACCTGGAAACCGAACTGCACACAATCGCCTGTTAATCGGGTATCAGTCCAGTAGTGCCGCCTCGGCCTCGCCGCTTGCTCTACCAGTACCAGCCAAACTCACTGAACTTATTTAGGGGCTACAGAATGACTCAGGGGATATCTGACTTCGTGGTTAGTGGGAAATTCAGCGTAAGCACAATGTTTGGGTCTTGCAATCGGGTTACGCGGATATGTCAAGCGTCCCATGCTTAGGACCTCATATTCGTTACGGAAACATCGTTGCACTCGGCAATTACCGATGCCGAGGTCGCGATAAAAGGTATGCTGCTTCTTCGAAACGATCCACTTAGCGAAGGTGGGGGTTAATGTTATACTACCCCGAGGAACTACAGTTCGGACCGGTGGCTGATCCAGAAACGAGGTCTGTTGCATTTGCAGGATGCCTGAAGATGAACCGCAAACAATCAGCTATCAATCAGGAACAAGTTGAGCAACGAGGCCTCCACCTGTGCACTGAATGCGATTCCAACCTAGCTGTAGTTGCTTCTGTGTCACCAGACAGACGCAGGAAGCATTTGGTTCTGAGAAAATAGAGGACGGCAAGTTAACTACGGTGCTGGAATCCTGTAATTGGATCTCAGAGAATCAACATATATGGATGGGAAGGGACTGTAGGGCGGGTGCTGAGTCAGCCGGCTGTTGGATCTGCTTAAGGGTTCGAACGTTGATGGCTGCCGGCCGGAATGGAGATCAGGGCCAAAGGACGACCATTGGTCAAACCTTTCGAACATCGGTGAGACTGGCATCAGAAGCATATTCAAAGGAAATAGAGTAATGTACGAACGTAAGCATAGTGTATCGTGGAGGTGGGTATGCATTGATGATGATGGAAGCACACTAGAGCGACGTAGAAGTAGCATTAGAGGAACCCATGGTTCTGTCGGCGGGCAAAATAATACCTGTTTGCCTAGGCCGAGGTAAAGATCTGTCATGCGGAGCACCGCCCCTAGTATTAGGCTGCGTAGCCTACCCGCAAGGCGGCAGAGCAATTACAGGGATTTGTCCGTTGGGAGCCAATGACCGATTAACCAGTTCATACGTTCTTCGTTTCGTCGGTTACTAAACTGGGACCAAATACTTTCTAAGAAATTAGCATCAGACTTTTGGAACACAATGCTGTACCGGGGTGAAGAAAGGGCCAGTGATTTTCTTTGTGTCGGATGCCGTCTGTAACGTAAATAAAGCAAAATGCGAACACCATTAGTGACAAACAGCAGCGACGACAAACTGGTTGAACAGTCTCCCAAGTCTCACCAGGTTATGTAAAGCATGCATGGTTATGCACAAGTTGCCCCATCACCTTGCTTATTATCTGCGTAACATCATTTGGCTCCTGCAGGTAGTGCACATAATGGCGTTACAAATAAACAGTCTTTCTGCCATGGCCGGTCTTCGACGCAAGACAAGACAAATGCCTAAATGACAAATGTCCGCTCAAGAGTAGCCGCAAAGCTGACGAATATTTGCGTGGTGAAACAAGCAAAATATGCTTTAACTGACCTTAATGTGAAGTAAAAGTGTAGGCGCCGTTTTGTTATGGAATGCCGCAGTTTAATCCGCGCTACTTTCATTGGGAACTAGACTGCTGCTCTACTCAGACTGTGTTAGCATTCCAATGTTATTGGAGTGCCTACATTGAATCAATGGCTTCAGTACACTCAAAGGTTTTAGGTTTTCACAGCTTCTACTTTACAGGTTTATCCAGCATATTTAACGGTTTATTAATGTAGTACTCACTGCTTACTCACTGCCTACATTGATTCAATGACCTCAGTACAATCAAAGGTTTTAGGTTTTTATGTGTTCTATTTTATAGGTTAATCTAGCATATTTAACGAGTTGTTTATTTAGTCTCACTCCATCCTTCTCACCGGAACTCACGTTTTGCTTAGTTCTACAGAAGACATTCCTTCCGAAACACAAATTGCATTGAAGAACATTGTGAACATTAGCCGCGCTCAGACGAATCTCAATACAACAGCAATACTCACAGTTGTGCATTTTCTTGTAACAAGATTATGGATAAGAACATGCGGTATCGAAACTGTTCAAGTAGACCTTACGGGTGACATGCAAAGAAAGATAAGTAAACAGCATACGACGCCTTAGAACAAAGGTCCGGCCTTCTTCAATCGTGGGTCATCTCTGCCCTAATAATCCACGTACTACCCATGAAGCGATTACCTCATTCTTCGAGGATTCTTTGCACCTAGTAAATGATTCCATAACGTCGTGCCCGAAATCCACAACAACCGTAGTATACATGGTCGAACTTTCGCTTTCCAATAATATGGCGTCAGTAGTAGTAGTACTACTAAGTTAGTGCTAGAAGTTATAATCATCAGCAGGATCAGCAACATATTAATTACAGCAGGAGCAACAACAAGAACGATAACAACACCACCGACATCGACAACAGTAATTCATCCATTTGAACAGATGCTGCTCTGCCATCCAAATCGGATGAGATTGGAAATAAAGAATAGTAAGAAGCAGGGCTTTTACCTGAAAACCTTAATGCTTTAAGCAAAGATACAGGTTTAAGTCGTTTACACCACGTTTAGACAAAATACCGTCACGAACAGCTGCCTACTGTGCATATATAAGGCGGTAACGGCGAAACAGCTTCCTTGAGGCTTTCACTGCCCCCCGTCATTATCAGTCATTACCCCGCAAATAACTCAGCAGCAAACTCACTTTAAACAGGCAATCCCATTAGGAGACGGCAGCAGACGCGCCACTGGTGTCGGTTACGAGCCACGTCCTGTAAACTCTGGAAGCAGGCACAAGGCGATTCACGTGGACTCAAGTCCGGAAGGCGAGACGGACCAACGGCACCCAGTTTGGTCGTCAGTGACTTCATTTCCCGCTGCCAAGTCAACTTCTGCCCACCTCGAGAATTGCGCCACCCTGCATCTGGAAGTGCAAACAAGGCCCTCCTAGGTAAGCGGTGACCACGCATACGTAGCACGTGCCCGAGCCAACACAACTTATTCCGTGCTCTGTTTCTCTAGGCAGCTAGCATTATTAGCACAAGCTAGCACTCCCATTCGCATATAATCGTTGCGGACACGCTGGTGCCATCCGACACCAGCAATGCTTCGCAGACAACGATGATCAAAGACTTGAAGGCGCCTCAGACCGAAGGGTCCAAGTCTCAATCCCATACAGTAGGACGGCCCTCACTGTGGCCTTGTATACCGGGCCTATCAGACGGAGGGAAACTCCCTTCTGTCGCGAAGAATGCCGCAGGTTCAAGAAGGCAGCTCTGCATTTGCAATACGTGAGCTGACCTTAGTTTCTATGCGCCCATCATTGCTGATGCAGCTGCCAAGATAAGTAAACTGATTAACCACCTCGAGCTTATGGCTAGCAAGGATCAAGGGGTCATAAAGTGGCTGGTGATACTGCCGCAACACTTGCACGTTGAAAGTGCGAAGCGCATAGCAAACAATGGAACCACTCTAGACAGACTATTCAGGGTTGATTGTGCCAACGCAACATCGTCGAAAAGCAAGACGATATCATCTGCATACTTAAGATCAACTAATCTTACACCAGGCAACACTTCAACGTCTACATCGTGAGATTCTGCAGTGGAACACTGCGTGATCTAATTCAGGACGAAATTGAGTAAACCCAGGGAAATCAGACAACCGTGACGGACGCCACTTTGGTCGGAAACCTATCCGATAAGCCACCGTAGACCATGACGCGGCCTGTAGTGTTCAAGTATAGAGCAAGTAGGATGTGCACTTATTTCGTGGGAACACCTTTCCGCGCAAGTATTTCGAACAGCATCGATCGATCCACTGAATGGAACGCAATCTTGAAATCGCGAAACACAGTTAGTGTCGGTCTGAGGTATGCGTGGCAGTGTTCAAACACCTGCCGCAAATTGAATATATGGTGCATACATCCAACTCCTAGGCGGTAACCCACCTGCTCTTCCCTATCCCGAGATTTCCGCTCCACAGTGAGGCTGCGGACGAGAAGTAAGAGCAGTAATTTGGTCACAACTGACGTTAGGCTAAGACCCTTGTAGTTAGAACAGTCTGTGAGACTGTACTTCTTGTATATTGCCACTATAATCGATTCTATCCAATTAGCCGGAACATTCTCTTCCTTCCAGATCAGTTCGAATAGGGAGGTGAGTGCTTTGCGGAAGACCTCACCTCCATTCTTAACTAGTGCAGGTTGGAGGGAATCCGGGCCACCGGCACGGAAACTATTGAGTGTTGTGATCAATTTTCCGACCTCGGCCTCCGACGGAGGCACTAAACTAACCCTTCATGACTCGTCCTGCATCACCTGAGTAGGAGAGGTCCGGGAGCAAGGGGCCAGCTGAACTGTTTAAACCTGTCCTGCCCAACAACCCATCCGGCGCTTTTTATTGTGTATCAGTGCACCCACGCTGTCTCTGATTGTCTCACTGACGCCTGGTTTCCTGGGACCAGTGGTGCGGATCAGCTGGAACAGCTTGCGGTAATTGCTTACTGCTCCCGCCTTCTCCATTTCTTGAGCCCCACTGGTCCACCAAGCTTCCTTGTCGGCAATTAGGGTACGCTTAAGTTCACGCCTATTAGCATGTCTGAACACACTGTGCTCAGAGCCAGCCGGGAGGTTTCTTTTAGATTTCAACTTGTTCACCGACCTCTCGCATATCCTCTGACTGGTGCGGTGACGATTGATAGTGCCACAAGCAGATGATCCCGCGTCGTGCATAGGAGCCGAGGTCCTATTCCACTGAAGTTCAGTGTCATTAGAAGACAGCGAAAGTTCGGTGCGCAGTGTGTCCTGATAGGCTTGCCTGACCGGGGGCTGAGACAATTTCTCAGTTGCCAATCGTATTAGACGCATGGTGCGCTACCCGGTAAAGTTTATGGAAAAACGACAGCGTAGCAAGGCATGATCAGAGTCGACGCAGGTATTCCAGTACGAGCGGCAATCCAGGATGGAACTATGCCAAGTGTAACTTATGGCTATGTGGTCAGTTTGGGTTCATCCCTGGCCAGCTATAGGAGGACGCCGAGTGGCAGAACATAACCCGGGTACAGCTGAACCATACTCACTTGTTCCTACCTGAGATCAGCCAGCCGTATAAACATGTGTTACAAAAGACGGCAGCAGACCGGAACTATTTGTATCGATAAAGCACAGCGTATGGAAATCCTTCTACGTCAACAAATGCAATACTGTTACATCAACACTCAAGGATTGTATTCTAAGCTCCCGGAGCTGCACAGTCGACGTGAAGAAGTTGGGACATCATGGCAATACTGAAACTTGGCTCTCAAACGACATACTGGCTCCGGCGATTGAACTCAGCGAAATGTTGGTCATTCGGAATGATCGTCCATCTCAGAGTAGCGGTGTTAATGGTCTCCTAAGTCTCATGTAATGCTCCAAAGATTTCAGAGTTACGCACAAATTGTATGATTACCACCGATAGTAGCTGGGCAACAACATCTGACTCCTACGCATAATGCAACCAACGGTGCACACGTAAACAGTCTTGCTGTAGCGTTGGCCTGTCTTCCATGGAAGACAATTCAGCTACGCACACTGGACCAATCTCCGCTGACAGAGAACTGTCGAACAAGCATTTACTACGCAACCAAAAGGCGATGACAGTGATATGATCAAACGTCTCTGAACCAACCAGCGAATGGCTAGAAGGTAGACAAGCCGAGGACCGAAACCGTTAGGTTGAGGTGAGCTGTGCACTCGAACTGAAGTTATCCCAACTAGTGTTACTTGCCTTTCATGAAATTTCTTAGCTTCGCACATAGGGGAATCTCGGCTTCTGCCAGTAACATTTGGCATCACACTGTAGCTGGACGGTCATCTCTTAGCATTCCACATTCTATTGAACTCTTCTGTCAGTGCCCGTAATTTTCCGGACAAGCCATGGGCAGAAAGGCAGAAGCGGAAATCTGACCCGAAGAAGTCACGTGAAAATGACAAGATGGAAGTGGTACTGGTTCGTGATTTACCAGAGATGAAGCATGACGATAAAAGCAAACGACAGAACCACGACATCGAAGAGTGGAGGTACATCACAGAACTCCATAACATGCACATTGTCGTCGCAACGAGATCGCTACCAGAATTCCCTTTTACGTCTCTGTTTTCCGAGATAGTTGTTTGCACAGGATGGAAGTAGCAGCGTCACCCCCTGATAGAGCACGTTAAAAGATCGCTCTGGGTGATAACACGTGAGTGCACCCCTCCAAGCAAGTTCGCCGTCGACAGGAAATGTTTTTATACTGACCGGTCCGTTACACCAATTCTTTGTATCTTCGAAAACGCACCAGAACAACTAGCATATGTCGGAGTTGCTAACTCAGCACCATCTTCCGACCATCGTCCTCGCCGATAAAATAGAACGTACACGCCAATTGTCACAATCACTCCACAGTAGCCCTCGTCAAAGACGTCATTAGCTAGGTTAAAGAGTTAGTTAGTAAAGCCCACGTGTTCCCTCAAAGCAGCGTTCACATGGGGCCTACATAACTACGAAGCAGGGCTCAGTGCGCATTATTGACTGGCCAAAGACGTGTCCCCACACACATAACTAATTGACTGTGAGTGTACCACCTAGTGCTCCATGTATTGAGGTTCTTTATCGCCCCGTGCTGGCCTGGCCACTGTGTTCTACGCTGATGTCACGTACGCACTTGAATATCGATTGGTAAAAACAGAGGCCCTCAAATGAGTGGTTGAGGATGATCATACCTTACTTTTCTCAGTTAATTTGTATTTTCATCCGGCTTTTCTAGCCACTGTAACGCAGGATGCTTTTAGTAAATCGATTCCATACTGCGCGTGCGCCTTCTGTTCCGTTCCTCGGCTAAGGGCCATACTTGGCATTCTGACGACGAGGTTAAACTACTGCACAGTGCTTTGACGCTCCATCCAATGATCCAATCTTTCGTATGCCACCTAACGGATCTGCAGGGATAATGAATAAAGCTCAGCTAGGTCATCTATGTGAGCAATCGACAGGCTACATGGATTTCATTGTATATTTCAGCCGATTCTGAGCGGTTCTTCGAGATTTTTTAGATATAATTAAGTAGGGATCTACGCCAACACAATTTTACATGTAATAGCGTTATGCCGCATATTGACAAGAGTGAGATCCAGTTGCATTTTTATCAGTCTGCCGCATAAACCCAACGAAAAAGCTCGCAAGCGTAGAGCCTCACAGCAGCTGCACAGCTGCTGAGGGTTTCGCGATGGACACAAACATTCAGCCGTAATGTCATATAAGCATTGGGTCACAATTCAGCTACAAAAATGGCTACGTTTTGATGACCTCAGCATTATCAAATGCTAGTCCGCACCGACAGTATTTAAGTGAAGTTGCAAAGGAGGTGACGCTGTATTCTTACAAAACGTGCTGCGTATTAAATGCGCATTAATCACACCGTGAACGTATCCGATGTGTGTGTATTTTATCCATAACTTTGTCGTTTAGCTTTCGCGTTTAACTAAATGAGATGACATATTCGAAAAACAGTTTAGCAACCTGGTCCCGCCCATTACTTCAAAGTTTTGAATAACATCTAATTGCTGGATCAATGAGAGACAGGTGTTGTTTTAATACACCGAATCGGAATACAAACAATTGCCGGATGCACAAAGTAACAATCCCTTGATCTTCCGGATTTTGAAGCCAGTTTCCTGAGTATAGTTGTAAAGTAATTAGCCTAAAGCATTTGCCAATCGTTGGCGAATGAGGTTGATGAATTTATTAGCAAGCCAGTACCTTATTGAGAAAGGACCACCCCCAGCTTGACGCAAATGGTGGCGACCGGGTTTCACGTACCTAATATCGAAAACACGGAAACACGGAGAGGATATTTTCTGTGCTCTTTACTGATGCGATAATCTCACCGTATTTGTGCCGGACTCCAATCTACTGGTTGCATGCTTGGTCTCACTCCTTGTGTGAGCTATCGAGTCTGAAAGTAAATGACTCGCGTAAGACAGTACACGCAGTTTCTCTTTGTACCATGAAATGCACACGGGGCTCAGCTCGCTGTCTGTGATTCCGCGCTACAAAAGTCTGCAGCCTAGATCCGTTGGAACTCAAAGAGGATTTAAACGTCTAAGCACTGGAAAGAAATGGATACGTCGCTGCATTCATCAAAAATATTCTATAGTTCACGCCTCTCTAGTGGAAACAGCGAAGCTGCGAAAAATGGACGTCTTCGTTTCAGTCCTGTTCAAGAGGATATCACCCTTGAATAGATGAATAAGAAGTTGTCAGCCGAAATTAACCAAACATACCCAGCCGCTAGAGTTCGTGTCCTTAGTGAGATCGCGCCGCTAATTGCACAGCGTCTGAAAGAGAGAATTACGGTCCAGTCAGTTTCATTCGTTCTATATCAGTACACAAGAACCTGTGTTACGCGGCAAATCAGTAATACGACCGGACGCATTTTTTGGTGGATAGCGAAACACTGCTAGGCCTCATTGCGGCACGATACGAATAAGACGGACTACAGCTCAACTTTGAAACATCTGATTACTCGTAGACATCTTATCCAGATTAAGAATTGTTTTGAAGTACTCTACTTTGCACCGAAATGATCTCCAACACGACGCAAAAAGCAATTGTTAAATACTGCAGAAGCCACCACGGGCAACATGCTGCAGTCGAAATTGTGCAAAGAAAAGTAGCTTGTGCAGATTCGTTCTCCCATGGCCATACACCTGGCGAATAACTGTTGGCCCATCGATCAGTGCTTGTGTGTTAAAAAATTGGCCAATGATAGTGGTACATCACAAATTGAACACTGCACAATTGTGCCACTCTAACGATAGCCTAGTAACCTAACCATTATGTAATTCACAATTACATTGCCCCAAAAAGAATTGACAAAGGATATTTCTTCTTAATATTCCTTTGGGTAAATCTGCTATGGGCAAAGTTTACGGGTCGTACCTCACCCTCAGACGAAATCATGGACTCCCCCGTGTTGTGTTGTGATTTTTTAACGATAACACTGCCTTCCTTTAAGTTCCGTGGATTTTTTGGCTCCATGCGTATTCGTGTGCTGCTGCATATATATATATATATATATATATATATATATATATATATATACTGAATTTCCCGGGCTTATGAAAACGCAAGTATTAAGCGGATGGTATGCGGAAGCGCAGAGACGCCTACCAGAAGTTGCATTGCACATGGCCTCTTTGTTGGATAGACGAAGTAAACTGTTAAACCCAATGGGAATGGTACTTCAGTGTATTAGTATAGTACATCGGAAAGGAATCGGCGCATAGCGACAATCAGTTAATGAGCATCAAATGGCTTCATCCGGAGAAGTACAATGCAAATCTTTTGCAAATTGCTTATGGTCACAGCAGAGTACACATCGGTATGTACAAACGGCTGAATACTTGGACATTTGCAAAACCATCCGAAGAATATTTGGAAAGTCGCACGTTTGACAGTGGGCAGCGGGACTTAGTTGAGATCACCTTTCCGTGTCAAAAATTGCGCATCAGTCGTTCTTCGAGAATGTGCACGTACCTCGGGCACCAGATGACCGGACCGATGGGCGACACGGAGAGCCAGAAGTGGACACTCCATCGCATTTGCATGCTGTGCTATCTTCCCCATCCGTTGCGCAAAACTGACTGTAACTGTAGACGGCAACACCTAAGTGCACACTATTTTACTGTATACTGTGTACTATTTTACTGTACTGCACTTGTTTCGCCATTGCTATATCGGGTTCCTTCAAAGATGGATGCCCAAGATTTAAGGCTGTCACGTCGAAATATTGAAGATAACATCCACACTTCGTACTGGGTACTTATGTTCATGCCTGCCGAAGTGGTTGTTAGCCTGATCTCCAAACGAAACCCATGCACGTGTTGTCATACCATTGATCATGAGGTCTATTGAGTCTCTATCCAGTTTGTGACAGCTCACAGTTAAGTTTGCATTAACGCATGTGCATATGTTGTATTCGAACTGCTATTGGACACGCATAACACCAATGCATGTTCAATGGTGTATGATGGGATAAAAAGCATAGCTTTACAAGACCCACAGGATGGATATGCAAAAGAAAATTAAAATCAAAATGTTCCAACGTGGAACGTAAAGTAGCAGTGGTTAAATCATTGCACTTTAACAAAGTGTTGTGTATCGTTTATCACTAAGATGAAAATCTAAGAGTCTTTCGAATGTCGTCATGTCTGGTGCGTTCACCACATAGTTTGGTAATGCATTCCAGTGAGAACAGATTCTAAGTGAGAAAAAATACTTTCTACAATTCAAACGAGAGTGTTGCGTCATTAGTTTCAGGTGGTTGCCTCGGTTTTGTTTGTATGGGGCTAGAGTCAACAGCGATGTACATGGATGCTCGCTTTCGATTAATATCCGGTATGTGAGAGTAAGATCACCGCGAAGCCGTCGGTATTCTGATGAGAACACCCCGAGTACACGAAGACGCATTTCGTAACTTATACCGGATAGTCCACGCGTTGCTTTTGTGGCTCTTCTTTGGGGCTGTTCCAAGAGGCGGATGTCTCGTTTTAACCATGGACACCAGGCCTGAATTGCATATTCAACATGAGGACGAATGTAGGAGTTAATCAACAATGGTACTAGCTGTCGCTCAAAAGTGCCGAGAGCTCGCCTCAAAAGTCTCAAGTTCAAGTTCGCTACACTTGCTGCTTTCGAACACTGGAGCGAATTTCCAAGACTCTCTTGCACGATTATACCTAGGTCGCGTTCACTAGTCACGTGTTGCATGACATATTGCCCCAAAAAGTATGTGTTAACGAAGCTGTTGTGCACCGTCAGCAGGTGGCACTTTGCAGCGTTCAGTGGGAGCTGGTTCTTTTCTGCCCATTCGTTAATCCGGGTCAGATCTTCCTGGAGGTAGACATGGTCGGATGCTGAGCGAATAGCTCTCCATATTTTAGCGTCGTCTGCAAATATTTGCATTGGAGATAGAATGTCTGCTGGAAGGTCATTGATGTAGACTAAAAATAGTAGCGGGCCGAGGACGGATCCTTGTGGAACACCACTGGAGACGTAAAGGCTTTCGGAATAGGTGTCAGCTACTCTTACCTTGATTGCTCTGTCGTGTAAGTAGTCTTCCAACCAAGTGAGCAGGGAACCGTTGATACCGTAGGCAGCAAGCTTTTGGAGGAGAAAGAAGTGATTGACCCTGTCGAATGCTTTAGAAAAATCCAGGTATATCACATCTATGGGGACTCCTTCATCAGCCGCCCTGGTCCATAAGTCCCGAGTAATCAGCAAATTGGTGAGACAAGATCGTCTGCGTCGGAACCCATGTTGGGCATTAGAAATTATCAGTTGACTTTCAAAGTATCGCGTCAGTTCATCTGCGATTACCGATTCCATAACTTTTGACAAAACAGGAAGGAGAGTAATAGGTCGGTAGTTAGCAGGATCCGAACGCTTACCACCTTTATATATCGGAGTGATAATTCCATTTTTCCACTCAGATGGGAGTGTATGGGAGTTAAGCAGACACTGAAAAAAGGTTGCAAGTGGTGTTGCTATGGTGGGGGCAAGGGTTTTTAGTACTTTTGGGCAGATCATGTCGATTCCAGGGGCACTGTACTCCCGGAGAGACTGTAGTTTGCTTGCAACAGCTGCTGGAGTAAACGTGACGCTGGATAAGCCAACGACATTGGTTGGGAGTTGATAGGGCGAAGGTCCCATGACATTTGTAGCTACCGAGCCAAACTGCAAGAGTAGAGCATTCGCGGCATCCACAGCAGTAGTTGTTAGGCCATTGGCTGTCCTGAGTGGTGGTATTCCGGGCTTAACCTTTCTTTTGCCATTCACAAATCTGTATAGCAGTTTGGTGTTACTCGTAAATTTCAGCACCATATTCTCCTGCCATTCGTACTTATCGACTCTAATGAGTGACGTGCAGTAGTTTCTTATGACTTTGTAATCCTGCCATGTGATATCACATGGGCTTAGCAAATGTTGCCTCCAGATTTCATCTCTTCTGTTGATCCATTTACGTGTTCTGCTCCGGATCCACGTATTGGTCCGGCGCGATGCTCGTAATGGTACAACCTTCGATGCTGATTGTATGACCCAGTTAATTTTGTCTTTCAATTCATTCCACGCGTCATTCGCTGAGCTGTGCGTCTGTAGGTCCCAGTCAACGGTTGCTGCTAAGCTGCGCAGCTTATAATAGTCCGTAATAGTTCGTTGAGTCTCACTTTCTGTAGCAACAATACTGGCATAACATACGTAACCAAATGTTAGGACTGAATGGTCGCTACGGCCCAGTGGAGGATCGTATGCTACTGACTCAACCATCAACTCTTCATTAGTCAGGATTAAGTCCAGGAGTGATGGCTTGTTTGAACCGCGATGTCTGGTTGGTCGATGCACATGGTTATACAAAACTGCCATATCCATAAATTCGAGGAGTTTCGATTTAAATGATGGCCCATTAGGGGACACTGATGCTATTGAAGGAACATTAAAGTCACCCATTATAAGATAGTGAGAGTACTTTTGTGAAACAGCATAGCGGAGGGCGTTTAACAGAATGTTATCGCTGTCTGCTGATGAGTTCGGAGGTCTATAAATAACTGCTAAGAGGCAAGCATCACTCTTCTTCTGTGAAACAACATCTCGACCTGCTAGGTGCAGTCGGCAAAATAGTGCGTCGGGAATAACGAGGGAATTTTCGGTAAGTGCCTCACATTTCAGATAATCTCGATAGTAGAGAGCAACACCGCCCCCGCGAGATGGACGATCATTTCGTATGACTGACATCTCACTGAGTTCAATCTCCGGATCAAGTATGTCGTTTGAGAGCCAAGTTTCAGTGACTGCTATGAGGTCCCAAGTTGTCGTTTCATGTCGGTGGCGCAGCTCCGAGAGCTTAGAGTACAACCCCTGAGTGTTGGTGTAGCAGCATTTTATTTGTTGACGCATCAGGAGCTCGGTTCGCTGTGAGTGACCGGCACAAATAGTGCCGGTCTGCTGAAGTTTTTTGAAACGGTTGTTTGCACAGTTGGCTGGTTTGAGATGGGTACAATTGAGGCTGGCTCATCTGTATCTGAGGTCTGTGCTAATTGAAGAAATGGTCTTAACCGTACTTCTGGTGGCCCAAGTTTCCTTTTGTCATGCCATGCTTGGATTGCCACTGATACCATTTCAGGCGCAGCCAAGGTAACTTTCAAAATTCGTGGCCCGCTACCTTGGTAGTTTGTGGAAGCAGTTAGACGGGTGACGCCAAAAGCCACGACATTCTTCATGTCGTATAGTTCTGCGATGTACCGCCATTCTTCGATGTCGTGCTTCTGTCGTTCACTGCTATCGTCATGCTTCAATTCTGGCACACCATGAACCAATACCACTTTCTTCATCTCATTTTGACGTGACGAACTAGGGTTGGATTTATGCTTCTGTCTTTCTGCCCATGGCCTGTCAGGAAAAATGCGGGCACTGACAGAAGAGTTCACTAGCATGTGGCTTGCTAAGAGAACATCTTCCAGGTCTTGCAACTAAACACGGTACTCTCAGCGAGTCACAAAATTAATTAAGAAAATTTCTGAGGGATGAAGGCCAAAGACATTTTGATGCCCTCAATGTCGGTGAGAAGGAGACAGTCAGCGGTGCGTTAGAACTCCTCAGCGGGTTATGGGGTACACAGCTGAACACATACACTGCGCGATATTCATTCTCCACCTTGTGTCAAGACCCTGAAGAAAGTGTCCTCTATTTCCATGCGAGGATTCAGCAAGCCCTGCCTGAGTCTCGGTATGGTGAAAGCGCAGATACGAAGTTCGAAGAGGGGATGGCTTTACAGTGCTTGATATCAGGTATCCGTAAAGGACGGGCTCATGAAAGGTTGTTGTCGGAAAGTGAGAAGACAACGAGTTAAAGGAAGGTCAGCGCTAATGTTCGACAGCTGGAGAATGTCGATACACGATTAGCAGCATTTTCCTCGCAACAGCATAGAGCCACAAACCGTACAGTCAACGGAAAATTTGTTACCCCGAATTGACGTTTACCCGTTACCGATGAGGAAGTCAGTATTTAACAGCCGAGTAACGGGACAGAACGCGCACGCATAGTATGGAACCGATTTACTGAAAGCATCCTGAGTTACAGTGGCTAGAAAAGCCGGAAAGAAAAACCAATGAACTAAGAAAAGTAAGGCAAACTCATTCCCAAGCAACCATCTGAGGGACTGTGTTTACGAATCGATATACAAGTACGTAGGTGACACTCCTCTCTTTCCTGGTCAAAACTACAGGCTCCGAGTTGATACCGATCAATTGGCTTAGGCGTGCGTTTTGAGCGTCTTAATTCTGGTTGTACCGCATCCTTCTGTGGTTCCTGGTTTTGTGAAGCAGATTCTCCGTCCCTGCTTGGGTCAGTAGCAGTCGCTTTTTGATCCCGCTCCTGTGGTTCGTTTAAGCGTGGCCGGATATGGTCAAAATGGCGAGGCACCACACGACCGTCTTCAAGCTGTTGCTTCGCTTAGTTACTCGTTAAGGACATGAGTGTAGCAGGTTGCCAGCTTGATTCGTAAGGCAGTCTTGTATATACCGGATCAAAATCATTAAAACACATTTTCTCTGGCATCTTTTCGTCCACACACATTTTCTCCTGCTTTTCCTCCATTCTCCTTCAAGGGTTTGTAATAGGTAGGTGCGTTCTCATTCGTAGTGGCTGACCAAACAGTAATCCTACGGGTGAATTCCCTGTCGACTCAGTCGGTGTCGTGCGGTAAAAGAACAGGAGACGATCCAACTTAGTTTGTAGAGTTCCATGAGTCTGCTTGAAGAGACTTTACTTAACCGTGTGTACTTAACGTCCTGCCATTTCATTCGATGCGGGATGGTACAATGCAGACTTATTGTGTTGTATTCCGTTGTTACTCAGAAACTGTTGAAAATCTTCTTTGGTAAATGGGGTTCCGTTATAGGTTCATACCGTGTCTGGGATCCAGAAATTGGTGAGTATGTGGCGCAGTTTTGCAACTTTTGCTGCGGAAGTCGCATGTGAATTTAGATGTACTTCTACCCATTTAGATTTGGCAGCCATCAAAACTAGACACATCAACCCATTGATTGGCCCAACTTAGTCCGCGTGTACGAGCTGCCAGGGCCTCTCCGGACAATGTTCAGCCAGCAAGCGTAACCACGTGTCAAAGCCTGCATCCTGTTCACGCCGGGGTGGGCGTCATGTAAGTCTCTCAGCAATTAAGACTGTAGTCCTACTGGTGGAGCTATGTGCGATCCTCGAACTATACAGCCGTCGTGTAGACTCAACTCATTACAGCGTAAGCAACACGATACCTAGATTCCAAAATATCTCAGTGCTGGGATCGAGCTTATTCCTGGTGTTTATCGACGACCTGGCAATTCGAAGATGACGTCAAGATATGGGGGAAGATTAGTAACAAGGCAGATCACGATCTGCTCCAACATGACTTAGATTGCATTTATGAATGGTCAAAGAGGAACAAGCTTCAATTGAACATAGCTAAGTGCAAAGTGATGCATCTGCGTCACCCGCCAGTGAGCGCTTACAAACTTGGTGACCACACCTCGGAGAAGGTCTCTCAGGAGTGTGACCTGGGTGTATTGGTACAGGAAGATCTCGGGTGTTCAAAACAAGCAGAGAAGGCGACGAGAACCGGAAATCAACACTTCGGCCTTCTTCGCAGAGCCTTCGGTCGGTTTGAACCCTCAATATTTCCCCAAATGCTTAACGCCTACGTGCGACCGCAAGTGGAATATGCCATTCAGGCGTGGCAGCCGTGGCAGAAACAGGATCTCGTTGCTCTCGAGACTCCTCAACGACGGGCAACCAAGAACGTCAGGGGCCTCTTCCATCTGCCCTATCAACTTAGACTGAAATCTCTCAGAATCTACAGCAGTCGATATCGGCTTTTGCGGGGGGATCTCATAATGGTTTACCAGATTCTGAAGAACCCAAACCACATTTGCCGTCCGCTGCTGGAATTGAACCACAACACTAAACTAAGAGGTCACCCTCTGAAACTGACAATTCAGTATAGCCGGCTTGAATGTCGTAGAAATTTCTTCTCTCTCCGCGTGTGCCAGCCTTGGAACGCCCTCCCTAATTATGTCGTCTCTGCTCCCAATCTGGCGATATTTAATAAACGTGTTGACGATACATTGTCTCACTTACATTTCATTTTATGATCTGTTAGCCAGGGGCTACAAAACCCAATCAAACGAGGTCTTGCCAAACGCCTAACCAATGCATTGATGGATTTATACGTTTAATACGCGAACATCTCAGCTATTCCACATAGATCTATGGTGAGTTCACCACGACGCTCTTCACTGTATCATGCAATTGATTTTCGCAATAATTTCCATTCCACGGGACTTGTTAAGCGATGCTTTTTTACCCGTAATAAACCATTGATCCCTTGTTCCGACAGGCGAATAGTTTCAGTTCGTCTGAGTAGCTTGTAGACCATGCGGTCATCAAGAACCGTTCCACCATGGACAACACAGGGTCCGGTCTGAAAGGCTTCGCAACACGTCACACTTAGTGGTGATTTTTTAAGATATTCATCTATTTGATAAATTCCCTGGGTTCACTATTCTTTCTGTGCAATGCGGCTGCGAGAGGCGACTAAATGCATCCGTGGTGATATTACTTGACCCGTTTACATACTGGAGTTTATAACTATTGACGCTCAAAACTCGTGTCCCCCTTTGCGTTCGAGGCTAAGACATCTGTTGGATACGCTTCTCCTCACCCAGAAGCGAAAGAACTGGTGTGTGGTCGGTGTGGTTAACGAACTCTCTTCCCCAAACGTACTGGTGGAAATGCTTGACAACGAAAATAATCGCTAAGCACTCTCTGTCCATTTGGAAGTAAGTTCTTTAAGCGAGTTGCAGTGTACGAGAAGCAAAAGCGATTGGACGAAGAGAACCGTCATCCATCCGGTGGCCCACTCCGCGTGGGGAAGCGTCACACTGCAGCGCGAGGCCGGCTCGGATCGAAATGCACCAGCTACGGGGAGGCGCTGAGCACCATTTTACATCTGCGAAGGATCTTCTTTGATCCGGTCCTCAAGTGCAGAACTTTACCTTGTGCACCAGTTGGTACAAGGGTAAAAATACTGTTGAGGCATTAGGTAAGCAGCAACGATAGTGAGAAGACATCCCTAAAGACGATCGAGGTTCAGCTTCGTTCTGCGCTTCAGGTGGGACAGTGATGGTATTTACCTTATCTTCTAACAAGTGTAATCCGGTAAAATCGAGACGGTAATCAAGGTAACGAAAAGCATTTGAGGAAAATGTACGCTTGGACTTCTTGAGTTTGAGTCCACTGTGTTGTAGACATTCGAGCACAGTGGATAGCGTTTGTAAACGTTCAGCATCTGTACGTCCTGTACTTAGGATTTGGTCAAGATAGGCGCAAGGAAAATGAATATATTTGATCAGGTTATCAATGCTACTTTTGCATATGGCTGGAGCTGAACTGATTATGAACGGCAGGTCTTTGTGTTGGAATAGACCTATGTGGTACTTATCGCAGTGCATGAACGAGAGGTCTCGTTTAACTCAATTTGAGTACGCGTGACTGAGGTCGATCTCTTTCGAGTCCAAAGGGAAGTCACGCGTGGGATTACTGTTTGGTCAGCCACTACGAATGAGAACGCACCTACCTATTACAAACCCTTGAAGGAGAATGGAGGAAAAGCAGGAGAAAATGTGTGTGGACGAAAAGATGCCAGAGAAAATGTGTTTTAATGATTTTGATCCGGTATATACAAGACTGCCTTACGAATCAAGCTGGCAACCTGCTACACTCATGTCCTCAACGAGTAACTAAGCGAAGCTACAGCTTGAAGACGGTCGTGTGGTGCCTCGCCATTTTGACCATATCCGGCCACGCTTAAACGAACCACAGGAGCGGGATCAAAAAGCGACTGCTACTGACCCAAGCAGGGACGGAGAATCTGCTTCACAAAACCAGGAACCACAGAAGGATGCGGTACAACCAGAATTAAGACGCTCAAAACGCACGCCTAAGCCAATTGATCGGTATCAACCCGGAGTCTGTAGTTTTGACCAGGAAAGAGAGGAGTGTCACCTACGCACTTGAGTATCGATTCGTAAACACAGGCCCTCTCATGATTGGTTGGGAATGAGTTTGCCTTACTTTTCTTAGTTCATTGGTTTTCCTTTCCGGCTTTTCTAGCCACTGTAACTCAGGATGCTTTCAGTAAATCGGTTCCATACTATGCGTGCGCGTTCTGTCCCGTTCCTCTGCTAAGGGCCCTACTTAACAAATGGCTTTCCTTCTCATCCCTTTGTTAATCACGATTCGTAGACCAGTATTTGATATGCAGTCCGTTCAGCTACTGTACGTATGGTTTGTTAGAAAGGAAACGACACAGCTCTCACCATGTCAGTGATTATCCGGCCTTACCTAGTGCCCTCTGAATCGGTAGATAGGCGAGCATGTGCGCTTGACTATTTGTATGGGATCGTGGAGCCTATGTGCTGAATCGACTAGAAATCAGAACAAGTCTCACATTCCGGTCAACTGACCAAACTCACGCATTTTGGCAGTTCAGCTCAACTGTTACTATGCGCGTAAACAATTCGATGGTATAATGTGCTCAAAGTTTAAGATCAGTGCCCAATTGTATATTCAGACTGACATACTGGACAAACTACTAGGTGGCCATGAATATTCGTAGTCAAGACGAAATTCTGGGATGGGAGCCACCGTTTGTCCTGCATCATCAACGACACCGATTGAAAATCACATGCCCGCAGTCTGACAGTTTGTGAGATAGACGACATGTAATACACGAAACTACGCAGGCGCTTTAATCGCTGGTCAGATCACTTTACTGTTCATCGGATGGTGTGCTTGGGCCGTCCCCACAAATATTCCTACCAGGCAGGGATCTGCAGTGCAATCCCATCTCTGAAAGTCATAAACCTCCCGTCCCTGACAGCACTGCCACGAATCTTACTGTCAGCTAAATCTTATCACCGTTCACGAAGTCTTAAACTGACGGGATGGTTCCCAACACTTCGTTAAAATTTGTCTCTGCCCCGATCCACAAGAAAACTCAGGTGAAGGTCGTGCTGGTTACCGTGGAATTTCGTCCATCTCTGTTGAGTCCAGGATTTGCGTAGCCATCTTAGTTGGCAGGCCTTCAGTTAACCAGACAGGAATTTCCCCAGAGTAATAAGTCGCTTTCAGTTCAGACCGGAATAGCACCGACCAAATCTTCACGTTTCGTCGCGTTCTCCAATTTCCCCACGTCCACTATCGACCGAAAGTTTTAGTGTTACTGGACATCTGGGTTGGATTAGATTAGGTAGATGGATCGGTTTCGTAGAATTGTGTACCAATAGGTGCCAACCAAGTTTTTAACCATGCTAAACGTAGGGTACACTCACACGTCGGGCAAGGTTGGGGTTTGACGTACCCAGTGTCGTTCGCCTAGTTCGCTTTACTGTAAATTTCCTATTCGATTGTATCTTCGATTTTGTCTTCCAACTAGTATTAGAACGTGTTCATAACTAGGATATTGTGCTCTGCCTGAGGATAGAGTGGCGGACTTATATTACGTCGATGATATCACTTTGCTGAGAGACAAGCCACTATTCGTCCAAAGTACCCAAGCCGCATAGCGAGGGGGGAATCTAAATGTGGTCTGTACTTCAACCCAGCCAAGTGGAAAGAACTATTCCAGGATTTGTACATGCCTGTGTCCGAGCACATTATGTGTGACACACTGGAACCAGCCTCTGCATCATTTGCGTAGGGTTGTATTACATTTGATGGTTGTTATTGAGATGATGTATCAAAACGGATCGCAGAGGCCTTATATTCATCCAACTGAAACACCTATGGCGTTTTCGCGATATCAGTCTCAACCACAAGGGTGGGGTATACAATGCCTCCGTCCGTGCGGTCCCCTTGTACTGCTGCCGGAATTGGTCTGTTCGCTCGGAAGATATGAAAATATTAGCAGTTTTGACTGCCGTTACCTGTAAAGGATCGCTCGCGTATGGTGGCAATATGACGAAAGTAAACGAACTTAATGACCGAGTGCTTGTGGTGAGCAGTACCCGATTCCAAAGCGACACCGTGTGCCTTGGCTCGGCCAAGTATCGCTCATGTCAGCCTATGGTCTTCCCCGCCGAGCATTAATCGTGCTCACCGGAAATGACCGAAAGAATCCATGCGGTGGACAACCATGACGTGAAGAAGGTAACCTCGAGATTAGCATCATTCGGTCCAGCTCGCATTCCAAGCTGGGGACAAAGCGACTCTGACTCCCAGTGATTAGGAACGTTGAATGTTATAGCCAACAACCGATACCAGCGGATTCAACTTGTCCTAAATTAGCATATATTATCCAATTTTCAAACGAAAAGCAAAACAGCGCTTGTGAAACGAGAGAGAACTGGTATTCTCAGTTGTTCGCTGAGCTTGGCAATTTGATTGCAGTGGTTTCGCTACCAGTCGGAGTGATGTGGCTGGTCCACGAGTGTTGCTATAACACGTTAAAAAGTGACAATTCGATAAGGAAATGGGAGTTGTGCTCTGGTTGAGTTGCTTAATGATGGACAATCTGATTGCAGACGTCTCCTCACCAGTATAGTGGTTGGCAATATCCATCTCCGGATTTGCTTTCCGCCAGTATCTGTTAAAAGTGTCCTGCACTGATAATGTCTTCTCGACTGACGCGAAGACGTCGCAGTCACACTGTTACGTGCAGCCTGTCAGCGCAACTTCACTTGATGATAAACAGAACTGTGGTGCGACCCGTCAATGTGACTGTGTTACGAAGGACGGTACGCAGGCTACAGATCAGTCAACTTATAGTCGTCTCCCAAAAGACCTTCATCAGTCACAAACCTAGAAGAACCCGTTGTCCATACCGAGGTTACCATGCCTGCTAGACGTCGACGTAGGCACAGAACATGCAAAGCATTTGACAGCGGAACAAGCACAAATGGTCTTCAATGAATGTTAGTTATGCCATTATCAACTAGACGGTGTAATACGGACGTTTTTCATACAATATCGAAAGTGCTCCAAAGCTGCACGAATCCACAGACACTAAGAATATACACATCGACCAGCTCGTAGCACCATCTTTCCGTCAGGCCCACGAACGATACATATGGCAGGTGCACACCGCGTGATTGCCTGCACGGCCAGTCAAAACTTGTACAAGCGGATAGAGGGTGCGCAGAATCCGGCAGATAAGTTAGTAAGCTAAATCAGAATAAATATGGAGTTTATGGATTAATAATATATTGAGGGAGAGGCGCACTGGTACCACAAAAATTGGGGTGAAGAGTACACGTGCAAGACCGCAGCTACGTCGACTTCACCATCGGAGCCTCCACGACCAATGTTTCACCCTGAAGCTGTGTAACCACAGACAGCGGATCCACCGTCTCCGGAATCGTATATGCCCGATGGAACTCCTTTGTGTGGCTGCAATGGGACGAACCGGATTCTTCTACCACATGCTTTCTTCCGGACACTACAACACGGTTCGCGTCGATACGCACATTCAAGTCGTCCGCTGTGAAACCGGGTTCGATCGGGACCTCGACATGTAATTTCTGTCCCGTAGCGCCATCCTTCAGCACTGTCGGTCCAGGAACACCTAGCCACAACAAATATACACGAATAAGCTTGTACAAAAAGACCACGCAAAGGTGTACCGAGGTCATACACTAAAAGTGCGAGATAGCAGCAAACAAAAAAGCGGTAACAAAGATCGCTCACCGGTAACTTGCAAAGCCAATGATTTGTCCGTGCTTGGCTTGACTGCCAGCTGAGGCTCGTGATTAAAAGTTAACGATTCGTAGTCTGGCTTCTTCACAGGAGCTTCTATCATCAGGATACCGTCCTATAGGAATTGATGAAAAATATACCGCATAATGAATGGTCATTTCATTAAATTCAAACAGAGTTCTTACGGGAGCACAAATCACGAAGCAGCAACTCACCGACGTTAAGTTGCACTGAAACCGACCCTCATCCACCGGTTCCGGTAAGTAGATTGTGCGGCAGAACTCAGAAGAGCTAGAAGAAGAATTCGTTTTACTGCTCTTCTTTCCGTGCACAGTAAGCCGGTTCTTTGACGTCGACACCTTGATATCTTTCGGTCCGAATCCTTTCACATTAAACTTTACTTTGAAATGTAACTACGAGAAAACAGTAGATAACGTTGGCATGTTTACACCCACCTTCCCATCCTCACCAACTTCGTACGCGTCCTTAAGGAAGTCGAGTGGGCCATCTGTGCGCGCGTATGACGGAACGATCGAGCCCCATTCCCCATCCTCAGTCAGCATGGGGAAGTTGTCCAAATGACGATTCGCAGCTTCTAACTGTCGTTCCATGCGTTGAAGTATTGAAGGGATGTGACCGAACGACCCCAGTGGAACAAACGGCTCCAAGTCGAAAGCAGTGGCGGGCTTAAATGCACAATATACATGGCTTCAGTGTACGAAAATACGCACCAGACACAAGATAGGAAATGTCATGCAGGAAGTAAACTCACCACCAAGGAAAACATATCCCTCTCCATGCGACGCATATAATCATTCCAGCGTTTGTACGTCCCACCCAGCCAGTGGTCAATCTCATCGGCCCAGTCACGGCGCCTGAGTTGACCGTTGGCCTCATTTAGCCTCTTTGGGGAAACCGCTTTAGGCGCTTTCGCCTCTTGACGATTATTCTTGTTCAGATCTGTCATCAAATCTTTTTTCTTTTGTTCGAATGTGCGAGAATCGGTGGCAATGGGAATAACCCGTTCCTGCGGATCGCTGTCCATCTCAGCAGAGTCACTAAGTCACAGTCGAGGGAAATCCACTTCACGGTTTGGCTAGCCAGCGAGCTTCAGTTTAATATGACCATAAACAGCATGGCGTAGGAGGATTCCAGACACTGTTGCTGATTGGCTGCCCACCCACCAGTAAACAACGCGGCGATACGATCAGTCTGACCTTGACCCAACACCTGTGGCCAATAGAATGCGCTGCTTTTCCTCACAACCTTCAAGTGACCTTCAGTCTTCAAAATCGCGCGAGCGTAATCGACCTTCAGCTGAAGTCTACGCTTTCGCCTAGGTCACCAAGTTTTATGTGGCAACGTAATAAATGGTCAGCAGTAAAGACACTGCTACCTGCTGAGGTTGATGTTAGAACATTAGTATGTTGTATTCAATGGGAATAAATGCTAGAGCTTTTCATGACCCATGGGGTAAAGCATGTTAACGTCTGGTCTGAGGAAAGGCCAAACAACATTACTGCCGGTCGGACTCGCGTGTTAGCCGTACCTTCGACAGGTTTTTGTAGCACTTTAACAGAATGCACACCGGCCTAAAGTGTGACATCTCCCACGCCCTCTGAAATGGCTATGGAAAGGAATTAGGTGCAGGAAAAATGAAAAGGAACATCGTCATCAATGTATCTATCGAGGAGTGGTGGGTTGGAACAAGCTTCTGCGTCAGGTCGGAGACAGCTGGGATGTGACTGGGGCTGATGTGTTATATGAAACGGAGTAGAATGTAGTAGTCTCAGCAAAGGTCGCGATGTAGCTCGGTAGGATCACAGTCCAAGAGTGTCTTAAATTCAGCCACACTTGGTGCCGAGACTAGGTCGTCAGGCAGAGTATTCTATGGTCGGCAGATTCGCAAAGCGAAGAAGTGTCATCTGCAGTCTAGCCGACTGTGCTGAAGTATAAACCTCAGTGGGTGGCCACGCAGTTTGTAACACGATTGGCGCAGTGTGATTAGGTGGTGGTTTAGATGTCCAGGGTTGGATAAAATCGTAAATACAACAATCAAGTCGCCCCGGAGACGTTGGTATTTTAGCGAGTAATGGCGCAGACAGTGAAGCCGTTGAACTCTACTAGTCGTAAGGATGTGGGAGACGACTCTCCGTTGCCGCGTACTTGGACGGTACGGTTTTGGAGGTAGTTTGGATCCAGTCCATCAAGGTTCCTGATAAGTCGGAAGATATCAGTTTGTGTAGTATAATGTTGTGGTCGACTTTGTCGAGGGTTTTAGCGAAATCCAAGGATATAACGTGCGTTACTAGGCCAGAGTCGGCAGCAGTCGTCCAGACATCCTTGACAAGTAGCTAGTTACTCAGGCGCGACTGATGCCGCCGGAAGCGGAGCCGACAACCGAAGAGTCGTTCCTAAGCCTCCACTATGCTACCTCCCCGTAGTTCGGCTACAGAATCTTGTACTTACGCTTCTTCCGCATTACACTATGTCTGACTTAATACATATTATTTCCTTTATTTAGTCCTTTTAGTCTTCCGCATATTCAACTATTTCTCGAGTTTGTTGCTCATCTCCGTTGTCAGTTTTTTGTAATGAACTAACACAGTAGATTCGACGCAGTAGTCTTTCTGTTATTCTACTACACATTCCGTGAAAGATTCGCGTTTGGTTTCCTTACATTGAACGGTATGTCTCCGCTTGATATTGCCAACGCAAAACATGTTCACCGGCTAGCAAGCAGGCTCGAACTTATGGAGGACATTTCCAACCCACCACGTATCACACATTGTCCTTTCGCTCGGTGTCACATACTTGCCCCGATTTCAACCGATCAAAGGGTCGCTGTTCGTCGATTTGCCAACTTATCTACACTTCCGCTCATCTTCTTTTTACCGAACTAGATTCGTTCTAATGCCCTTGACTTGCTTAATCGGGGTTGCGTCGATCGATTCGTGCTTATTCCCGGAGGCGCAGCCAAAGGGGATTCTCCGGAAATTCGGGCTGTCCACCACTATGTCCACCCCTCTTCTCGGCCTGGGTCTGACATCGTTTGTCACTCGTGGCCGGTTTCCGACTTGTTCCGTAGGCACCCAGCTGCTTTATCGACTTTCCTCCCCGGTGTCCTCGTTACCTTTCATTTTCCTTAGTTTCCGGGGTTTTATTTTCTACCCATGATTCCTGCTTTCCCTACCACCATATTACCGGTGTTGACAATGTGCCCATCGAAAAAGCGCTACCTCGATTACACTGGCTCGAGGATACAGTTGATCGTTACATGAGAAGATGGGGTGAATGGTTTTCGTGACCGTGCTAGGGTCAAACGGTGGTTCCATCCAGTGTGGAGCGGCCCACGACCCAGCTACCTCAGCTTCCTTCCCACGATAGTAGAGAGACCGTTGAGATCAAATAGCAACTGTCGTAAAAATATCGCTTCTGACTCCACTCAGTGTCAAGTTAGCCCAGCATTACTGCGCAACTCGTCCCCGAACATACATAGAAGTTCCACTGCGTAAGCGACTAATTCTACTCATTGTATGTCGTTCACCAACCAGGTGCATAGACGTTCTGGTACGAAACCGAAAACCTCCTCTCCAAAAAGTTGTGTGTCTCTAAAACTACGAAACAGCCATGTTGCAAAGAACACTGATAGCAAAATCTCACGTGGCATCTATACAGGTGCTCCTAAGCACAATAAAACACTGCTATTTTATTCGTTCCACCAAACGCTATCACCTCTTAAAACATACAGACAATGCGCATATCACCAACGATGCAGCATTTGAATATGCAACCTGTGCGCTCCATAACCTGTGAGACATTTGCTAATGAAATTCACCTAGATGAGAGAAATTGACACAACCAAAATCCTCGCAAACTATATCAACATGTGAATAATCTTAACTGGCAGGTAGGTTATATGCAACAGCCAACAAGCTGTATTCTCACAGTGGGTCGACATTTTCCCAGTATTTTGCCTTTCCGAACATTGTTGGGGGTCAGTGGCGGTTTACCCGTCACATCCCCAAATGACACTAATTCCGCAAATTATAGGTCCTCCGTATCCACCACCCCCACTCCACTCTCTCCAAATACCACCTCGTTGGGGTCCTGTACATGGATTCCTGTAGACAACCCAACGGCTAACAAGTCACTGCGCTTACTGTTAATTAATTCTCGTTCATTGTTAAATAAAATGCAGTTCCTGCGTAACATGCTTCACCTTTCCTCTCCTGATATAGTACTAATAACAGAAACATGGTGTTCAGCGGAGATGTCAGACACCTTGCTCGGCATACTGGGTTATAACATCTTTCCTAATTACCGCCTTTATGGTAGAGGTGGTGGCTGTATAATCTATGTCGAATGCACATATACCTGGTTCTTCCTCTGAATGAACCACTCCTACGGGAACTTCCTGATCAGGTTTGGAATACCATTTCTATTAATCTAACAAACCTTTAGTAGGTTGCATTTATCCACACCCATCGTCTGCACTCACCATAATCGATGACTGGATGGACACTGTTTCTTTTATTACCAACCTCATACACTAATAAAATAATCATTGAGGAGTTTAATATGCGCGAAACCCCACGGTCCCTTAACAAAGAACCACAAAAGCGCAGTACTTTTATCTCTACTCTTGGTCGACCGGGATGGATACAGCAGGTCAGAGCGCCTACTCGGTTTGGTAACACACTTCATCTAATATTTACCATGGGGTGTTCACATGTGTCCACATACACAAGTGACAGATTGCAGGGTAGCGATCAAAACATCATTGGTTGTTCTTTCCAAATGCTTTCTAAACCGATAGAATCAATTACCATCCATTATTTTCTGTGAATTGGTCAATTTTCTCGAATCTATCAAGGTCTTCAAATTGGGATCCATATTTCTCATCACAAGATATTCGAATTGCTTGTGAACAGTTCTACCACGGTGTTATATATTCTGTCAGCATTCTTGACGGCTAACCAAGACAGACACTTGCACGCAACCCCAGAGGCACACACAAAGCGTCCAATTCTCTGCTTCCCTATTGGTTCATCCTTCTCCTTGCGACACCCTTATGTATGCACCCAGTTAATCATCCAGCAGATTACAGAATCAGGAGTGACCATCTTATTACGGCTCTTGCATTTGACCTTCGTACACAACACTGGCATACGAACCTACGCCATGGAATTACATCCTCCTTCACTGTATTGGTCTGATCCGCTCTTACGTCCTACGGAAAGTGCATGAGCCCAGTGGAAAACAACGTTTACAAACTATCTTGACCTACTACCTGCGGCTTCTAACTATACGGAAGGCCAGCAAGTGAAGCTTCTCAGACACCGTGATGAGGGACAACGTCAATTTGATGCTTTGGAGCTCCAGTCACAAGATATCTTAAAGGAAGCACTAGAGTTGCTGGACAAGTCATGGGGCCAGCGTACAAACCTCTTCATGGCTCGCCTCAAATTCGGCTGACTTACACAGGAATCATCGGAAACTCTAGACGGTTTCGTTGATCGCCTCATCCGCGGTGTACGACCTTGCGAGTATCCAACCATACCGAAAAATAGAATCGAGGGCGTAATGCTAGTGCAGCAGTTGATTAGTGGAATCACCAACAACCGAATTCGGGAATGTCTACTTTCCGAAGACGCTTCCAAGTTGATTTGGGATAAGGCTGTGGAATTAGCTCGCCTCAAAACATGTACGGTCGAACAGTGGCGATGTTTCGTCACCCACGCAGACATACAGGAGGTTGCCAAGATCCATCGCTCGCCAAACGAATTCCAGTAACAACAGAAGTTCTTCCGCTGCGGTATCCTACAGCATAAAGCCAATTTTACCAAGTGCCCTGCCTTAGAAATGGATTGCAAAATGTGCGGTAAGCGTGGACATTTTGTCCGTTGTTGTCTTTCAGTACGCATTGCTCAGTTGCATCCTACAGATTCGGTTTCTAGTCAGCAGTTACAGTCCACTGAAAATGTATTTTCCATTGATAACACAGGTACTGTGTCTAATTATCGTTCCAATTGTCCAGAACCTAATCTACCTATGCTTGACATTCGTACTGTTACAGTTATTGCACACGATAGAACAACACATGTTGACATGGAACTTGACTCAGCCTCCCTTATCACTATAGTACCGAGTAGTTTTTATGACATTCACCTACATGACATGCCTATACATCCTTCAGCCTATCGATTTGACACTTATACAAAGGCCCGGGTAGAAATACGTGGATTTGTGGTGATTGTGTTACAACTTGGGGCCGTGAAATCATCAGTTGCTGTGTACGTTACCCGCGGAAATAACCGTCCCATACTCGGACGCAACGCTATGGTTGCACTGGGAGTTACGCCGTCCCTAACTCGTATGCGTATCATAGCAATTAACCTATCAGACCTACAGACACAGTACCCGAAACTGTTTGAACAAACAATAGGGCGCGCTCCCTCCTCCGTTCACCGCATATGTCTGAAGCAGGATGCTAAACCGATAGCTATTGCTCATCCACGTCCAATTCCTTTGACCAGAAGAGAGGCTGTTTCGTCAGCATTACTGCAAATGATTGCAGATGATCTCATTGAACCAATGAACTGTTCAGAATGCATCCACCCTGTGGTTACAGTCCTGAAGTAGGACGGCACAGTGAGAATATGCAATGACCTGACATCAGGCCACTTCGGATACACAGCTGGGATGCACGAGTGTTAACATAAGATTTTCAAATTAAATTCCGTCCCGGACGCGAAAACCACGTAGCGGATGGGCTCTCTCTACTGCCCCTCAACGAAACTGAAAATAATGAGGATGATAATGTGTGGTTACTGGTGTCTTCCCTGAGTAATGAACCAATCTCAGCCCTGACTAAGGAAGCAATCCAGATGGCGACTCAGGTAGTTGAGACACTGCCGCGTTCAGGGGTTTCTGCTAAACGGTTTCCAAAAAATAACAAGATCACAGGCGTGTTTCTT
>OX104062.1:46421132-46465276 GCA_944474145.2 Dicrocoelium dendriticum
ACAACTTGAGGAGGCAGGTAGTTCCGTTTATCTCGGGAGCTGTGTTTCTGTTGGTGACATTATCAGCAAGGAACTTTCTCTTCGCATTGCTACTGCCTGATCAGCATTTGTCAATCTGGCACTTCTGATGTCGCCATGTTGTCTCATTCTCTATAAAGGGCCGTGTTTACAGTGTCACTATTCGTTCAGTGTTATGGTATGGGATCTAGCACTGGTCACTTCGCTTGGATGACATGGGTGTTATTTCATCCTTGGACAACGGTTGTTTGGAGAGGATCAGCCGTGTGTGATGGCTACATCGAGTTCATAGTGAGGACGTTTGACGTCACGTCTTGGGGAATGCGGATATTCCCTTCAACAAGCTGCACCAGTTGAGATAACTCAGTCAAATCCTATGCATGGGGCCTGAGCGTTTGCCGCGCAGCACCTTAATCGCTCGTCCAGGACCGGACTGGAAGCGACCGCTTGGTAGCCAGCCATCCACATGGCGAAATCAGATGAAATCGTTGACATCAATTCTGGTTTCCTTTGAACCCATACGTCTTCCTGGATGGGGACCCAAGGATGAGGAGAGCCAATGTCTTAACATGCTTGAAGAGATGGCTCGCACCCATGTTCCCTTGGGCCATCAATAATCCATGGGAATCACAAGGAAAATGCAATGAGACCAAATATATAACGATACATGTTTAGTTTGTATTTTAAACACCGAATTATTCTTTTCTTAGTTTCCATGTTCTGTGCCTTACATGTGATTCTATGCAAGGCTGTAGACAGATCTTCCACTGATTCCGGTTGTGGGGCTTGTCACCCATACCGTATGCTCGCGAGTGCCAGTCGTGCAAGTTATGCTCTGTGAAACCTTGCCTTTTTTGGATTCAACGGTGCTTTTGCGATAGTGCTCAAGAGCGCTTCTTTAAGGCTACCAGATAAGATAGTAGTATTCCACTGTTCACCGTAGCTACAGGTTATCTTTTCGTCGCACATGTACCACTGCATTTTCACGAGTGTTTATCGCTCAATTCCTGTGATTCATTTTTCCACCCGTGTGCCAAGTTCGCGCTACTGCCAAACCCGATGGCACGACAGTTCTAGCTGGCTAGGGCGAACAACTGAGACGGTGTGACCAGTGTGACCTAAAAGTACACACAAACCGTCGATGAGATGTTTGTCAGCCAAAACAACAAAGCCAAGGTCACTCGTAGCTCAGACAATCTGGCAACAGTGGTCATCTCAGGAACCACATGCGCGTTCTATTCCTTATTATACAACGCAAGAAAAGTGAACATTAAACGTAACGGAGAGATCAGGCTACCGATGAAGTTTGTGGTTCGGTTACGCATGTTCTGTTAGTCCCATAGTTAGGAGTGTACAAACGCTTACTGTGAGGTGTGAAACGTTAGCTGTTACGTCAGCAGAGCCAAAGGAATTGGTCTCGGTATTGAAAGTCAAGTCATTGTACGCTTTACGCACTTGAATGCGTACCTGAGCCGCACTTTACAATATCCACTATGGATGTTTCAAAGCAGCTTCTTTAAAGTGCAATAGTTTACAACTGGAGAATGGCTTTATAGTGTGTTACTCAAATAAACTCTCGATTCTAAATCCTTTTGACTATGCATCGTCGAGACCATTTTAATAGATTCGGATGAAGACACTATAAATTGCAAAAGGCTTCCCGATGACTACGCGAAATACGTGCAGTATATTGAACTTCATTTTAAAATCGCCAAAAAACAGCCTCAGACTAAGTGAAGAAAATTTCAAATCCTCAGTGAAAATTGCTATTTACGGAGGAGTAGTAGGGGGAGTTGTATGGTATAGGTAGAAATACTTCACATGTAGACTCACTCACACAGCCATCACACGCCCGCGAAAGCACTGTAGGCGCGTTTCCGCTTTCCGGGAATCGTCAGCAGCGTGTATTCCATCTGATCATGATAGGGCCCTAACGTGCGAAAGGACTGTTGCCAGTCCATGGTTGAGACCCCCTCAGTTACGGTGGACGGCACGGACCATCGTGAATGGCCTACTAGATGTGGTATAGCGCCGCTCATTATCCACTGACTTGCACGATACTGCCGTGTAGAGGTCAAGGTATCCCCATCACCTGCTAGATCGGCAGTACATAGGTTATTTTAGTTAACTTGGTTATCAGCTTCGCATTTTGAGCATTTTGAGAATACACTTCTAAACACTTTAACTCATCGCGGAATTGTGGGTAAGCTAGTTTTAACTTATGCTCCGTTTGTGAAATATATTGTCAGCATATCAGCATGCATCATTCGATTTATTTTACACAATATCGTCGTTTAAATTGATTGGCTGTTGCTTGATATCCCCGGTGTGGCTGCGCTTGATGTGCATGTTGACAAGTTGCCTACCTGTCTATTTCCCACTACCTCGTCCATACTGGCTCCAGTGGACAGTTGGTCGTTGCTGGAGGGGACGGGGTGCACGGTCCTTGTGGCCGTGCTAGGCTTGAAGAGTGGTTCCCTTCACTCAGTTTGGAGCGGACTACGATCCAGCCACCGCCTTGTGTGCGATTGGTTCCCAAATACAGCGTGCTTGTGTTTACCTGTGAAAAAGTGTGGGCCGGCTCCGTTGATGAAACGTGGCTCCCATCCGCGCATGCCTCCCGGTCCTATTCCTTCGGGTTTTCACTGGATATCAGATCTGTGCTTGGAGATATAAGTGATGCAGCGCAGGCCACCCATGGTCTCTTTGCAGGCGCAGACGTCCTGTGGCTGTCCTAAGGAGACCACAGTGACAGGCGAATCCGGAACCGGATGCCGCAAAGCATGTGTAACCGACAGTTCAATAAGGCAATATGGCTATCCATCCATCAAAACAATCGTCATCTATATTAGATTGACACGTAGAGTCTTCGAACGCACAACTCCATTTCAAGTGGAGTAATTTGATAGATTTCTTCCAGGTACTTGTTTACTCGTTTTGTAATGACACCAGCCCACCAGTGGGCTTCAGCATAATGTGCCATGTTTCAGATGATGATGCGCAATCTCCAATCAGATCACGATCCACATTGAAGTGAACCTGGCCATTGTATCTCACTGCGACCTTGTCCGAATCAGAGAGCTTCGGTGTTGATGGGTGAAAGCGACATATTCGCTTGCTAAATCTTGCTTGCATAATGGCGTGAGGGTTTCTGACGCGTTTCATTTTGCAGGTTGGTTACACATGATCGCGAATGTCCAAGCATTTTCTTCCGCAAATTCGGATAGTGTTTCGCAGTGGGTAATATGTTGTATTCATTCGGGACACACGTCGTCTGAACAAATGTGATCAAACGGTATAGTTACGGGATCGCTGCAACCCAAAGGACCGCACGCATCTAGCCTATCAATCGTGAGTTCCTTGCTAGTGGCCACCAAGTCCAACTCCACTGACTCAGGCACAGTTGGGAACGCGGGTAAGCGGTATAGTAGAGGAAAATTCTTGATGACAGGTATTTACACGCTTTGTGGATCCCCCATCATTTCACATCGGAGGTCGGTTTGGCGGTAACTGTAAACCCCAAATCACTCCCAGTTCTATCATTTCGGAGTGACAACGTTCTGGGCGGATTAGTGGCAAAATCGGTCATCTCATGTCTAATTCACGAGACTATGAAGTCTGACGTTTTCTGATCATATTTTTGGTTTACTAAAAATAGCTGGGTACTAGTCTACACGCAGTGCAGTTTCTCGGTATGTGTTGAAACGAAAATGGGGATTGTGATAACCATTGAAGGTTCGGCGACTAGCGATTTTTGAAAAGTCATTCGCCCATGAGATTCGATTGAGTTACATTGATGCATGTCACGTCCATGTCACTGACGGTCGCCAGTATTTCAATTTATCACGTCTAATGTTTCGGTTACCATTAGTTTAGTCCCTTCGCTTAACTACACGAGTGCAAATTGTACTGAGTTTGCTGTCCCCACAGATCGCCCAACTGATCATATAAGTAGCAACGTCCTTAAATTACAACGGATGTGACCACCGCGTGATGAAAATTGTGCCCCAATTTAAACACGTAGCGGAAAACGCACTTTGAACTTGATGCAAGTGGCGTAAGAATCTCTCCTCAGAGCTACGCATGAAGGCATTCAAGCACAAGTCGAAAGCGACCGAGAGAGTGAAGTTACCGGGGTCTAACATTGACTCTAATAAGTCTTGCTTCCGAAATGGATAAGTGCGACGCAGAACCGACTGTTGTGGTGGGAGCAACTTTCCCCGTAATTAGTGAAACCGGAACTTCATCCAGCCAATATGAAGTGGCTCAAAGTTCAGTGCTACCTACCGAACTCACAAGGGTCAGCAAAACGTCGCACATGACACTCGCACTATATCATACGCTTCTGATATTCGGAGCACATTCCTGTGTGTACTATAATGCTCAAGGCCTCTTCGACAAATTATCCTAGCTTTAATCTCGTCAAGCCTTGATGTCCATGCACATAATGAAAACCGAGAGTTGGATGTAAGATGAAATCACTGATATCGATATCGCTCTACTAGGTCGGTCTAGTGGAGTAGTTAAGCTGTGTGTTTGTAACATCACATTGATCTATATCTTTAGCTCGTTGAAAACCCAGACATTTTATTTGTGGACTCACGTTGGTGCCGCCTGCAATGATGACGTGCTGACACATGGGTGGTTTCTCTCCTACACCGTTCTCCCATATCCGTTGTGGAACTGTGCGTTGTGTAGCACAGTAAATATATTAACCGGTCACTTACCAAGCATTCTAAAATGATGACTTCCCGACCGGTTCTAACTATGTTCCAAGATATCTAGAACTATCATCCAGCTTCTGCAATGAAAACCGTTCGGACTCAGCCTAACGCTCAATTTCTCCTTGTAAGGGACATCAAATTGTATGCTGTAGGTTTTTCGGCCTTTCTTGGTAAGCAGTTTCAGACTGAAGCACAAATATTAGTTTGTGGCCTACAACCTCCTAAATAGGTTACTTCACTTACGAGATTTCGAACAGGGTAGAGATCTGTACTTCTGTACCTAGTGTTTGCCAATGAGGAAGTTACGATCAACAGGGTAATCTGCAGTAGCCCATTGGGGGTACACAGAACAGTTCAAGGAGGATATCAAATATATCCACTGAGCAAGCTATCACATCATTTAAGCTGATCTCACCAAGTGCACTGATTGGTCATTTCTAGCAGCACAACATCCAGTGGTGCTGGAGGGGTTTCATCAACCAACTAAATGCTCTATTAACAACCGCATCATAGACTAAGATCGTTAGGTCAAAAAAGTGGACTTTCTTCCTGACGATTAGTGAGAAGTAAACAAGTGACCATGCGTATTTCACTTTGGATAGTAAGCAAAATCGATCCGAACCATGAAAACTGGATTGCCTTCATGGCCGAGCGAAACAATTGTGCAGAACTCGTCCGCGACGACATATTGAAGCGCCGATAAGATTTGGCGAAAAGATTCTGCTCAAATCCTAAGCTGTTTCGCAGGTAGTTTGAGAAACTTCGCAAAGTACAGCGTGGCATCTCGCCTCAAAACGCTGCTCGTAGCCAAGAGCGAACTGCCAAAGAAGTAGCAAATGTATCTAGACAACAGTTCCCTCGTACTTTTTAAAACGCACCGTTATCTTGTACTATCCTCACACAGATCACCTCACCACCATGGCTTATCCATAGCGATTTTCACTGCCACGGATGTGCTAAAGCGATTGATAAAACTACGCGAGTATAGTTCACCTGTTCCTGATGATATACGACCCAAGTCAATGTAGGTAGCTGCCATGAGCAAAGCGAAACCGTTAGCTCAGTTGTTCAGCGCTGTCTCCACGAGATTCGGATATGTTGAACATTTAACAATGAATTTATACGGGTTCAGAGGCGTTGCTTTACAAGTCCCGTTGGATAGTTGGTGGGGATATTAACATAACAATAATGATAATAAGAATAGTAACAATTAATACTTTAAATTTGAAAATAAGGAATTATCGTTTGTTTCGCTGTAGTCCTGCGATCCTCTTAGATTCACAGCACTCACAGTTAACAACAAATAATTCCATGGTAAACTCCAGGTGTAGGATGGAGACGTAGTGTTAAGTAACAAAGTGTAAGTGGATGAGTGCATGTTCCAACCGTCTTTTAAATATTGTTAGTGTCGGTGCAGAGACGACCGATTCTGGGAGAGCATTCCACGGGTGACAGACACGGATGGAAAAGAAATTTCTGCGGCACTCCAGACGACTGTGTTGTTCTGCGAGTTCTAATGAGTGGTCCCGCAGGTTTGTATTGCTGCTGAGTTGCACTAAAGGGCGGCACGCATAATGTGGGTCTCGCAGAATCAAGGATGCCATAATCAGGTCGCCTCGTAGTCTGCGATAGCTTCCACTGAACGATCCCAGTCGTTGCAGCCTCTCCTGGTAGGAAAGATTGCGCATTCCAATTACGTTCTTAGATGCCCGGCGTTGTGGCTGCTGCAGTGCATTAAGGTCGTGTTTCAGCCATGGATGCCAGGCTTGAATTGCATATTCGACATGGGGGCGAACATACACACTGAGCATTTGTGGAAATATGGAGCTGTTTATTTGTCCAAACGCCCGCCTCAACAGCCCGACGTGTTGGTTCCCGGTCTTCGAGGCCTTTTCGGATTGCCTGGAGCAACCCAAATGATCTTGAACCAGGACACCCAAGTCACCTTCGAGAGTTGATCGTTGCAGTACATCCGTTCAGAGTCGGTATGAGTAGCTGCTTTGATGTCGGATGGAAAACACCTTGCATTTACTGACGTTGAAATGCAATAAGTTTTGGGTCGACCATTGATACACCGTATCTAAATCACTCTGAAGCACATGTTGGTCGGTGTTTGCCTAGATCCTGCGCCAGATCTTGATATCGTCGGCAAACATTAGGAAGTTTGAAGCGATTGCCTGTGCAAGGTCATGAATAAACACCCAAAACTAACGTGGACCCAGAACCGAGCCTTGCGGCACACCACACTCGACTTGTATGGGGTCCGATAAAGAGCTCCGAACTTTGACCGCTAATTGCCGTTGAAATAGAAAGTTGGCGATCCAGCTTAAAAGAGGGTTGCCCATCCTGTAATGCTGAAGCTTGTGTAGCAGTATCCGATGGTCTAGACGATCGAAAGCCTTGGAAAAATCCAGGTAGATCACATCAACGCCTTCTCCAGCGTCGGCTGCCCCGGTCCAACTACTGCGTGCAATGAGTAAATTAGTTGTACATGACCGCTGTCGACGGAAACCGTGCTGTTCGGGAGTGATGAGGTTGTAGTTTTCCAGATAGCACACCAGCGCATCGGCAACTATGGATTCCATGCTCTTGGAGAGTATAGGAAGAAGGGATACTTGGCGGTAGTTGGAGGGATCAGTTCTGCTTCCACCTTTGTTAATCAGAGTTATTATTCCAAGCTTCTACATGGCGGGAACTTGGTTCTGGTCTAAGTGGTGCTGAAAAACCGAGCTAAAGGTTCTGCCAGTTGGCTTGCTGCTGCTCCCAATGCCTCTGGACGAATGGTGTCGATATCCGGCGAGCTGTGTTTGCGTAGAGACATCAGCTTTTACAATACAGCCTCTGTGGTAAAAGTGATGTGGGTTAGTCCTAGCGACCAGAAGACAAAGCTTGGTAGATCGCTTCGTGGCAAGACTCTTTGAAACGTGGGGGCGTATTGCATCTGCAGCGCGTTTGCTGCTTCCACAGCCGTTCTTGTTGGACCATCAGCCGTCTTAATTGCAGGAAATCCTTGCGTTCTGGTCGCAGCACTATAAATATGGTGTTTGCGGTTCTTCAGTTTCAGGAGAATTGCGGAGAACGGCAGCAGGCATTGTACTCGCTTTTTGCTGATTTCACCGAGGCATTTGATACGGTGAACCGCGAGGCATTGTGGCTGGTGTTGGGTAAGTTTGGTTGCCCGCCTAAGTTTGCAAGTGTAATTGAAGTTCTGCAAAGTGGTATGCGAGCGAGGGTGCAGCTGAGTGGAGAGACCTCGGATGACTTTGCAGTTGTCTCTGGTGTGAAGGATGGCTGTCTTAGCTCCTGCTCTCTTTAATATCTATCGTCATGCAATGTTGTCCTGAGCTTTTGATGCAGCTTGTGCTTACGGTATTCGTGTGGAGCACCATATTGATGGTGAGTTGCTGAACATCCGTCGTTTCGGTGCGGGAACGCTAGTCTGTGAGACAACTATCCGTATGTTGCTGTTTGCTGACGACTGTGCGTTGTTTTCACACAGCGCGTATGAGTTGCGGCTCATGACTAGTGCTCTGGTTTCGACAGCGGCAAAATTCGGGCTCACCATCAACACAAGCAAAACTGTCTGCCTCTTTCAGCCATCACCGGAAGTGCAATCTTCAATATTGCCGCGAATCAGCCTTTGTGCTGGAGTATTGGAAACCATTGTCGCATTGTCGAGAATAAAAATTATTTATTTATTTATTTATTTATTTACATCCCGCTACAGCTACCTTGGGAGTATGATGTTGACTGATCAGCAGTTACGCAGTGAGCATCGTGTCCGTGTGTCAAAGGCAGCGGCGGCATTCGGGAAGCCTCAGTACCGAATGTGGAACAACCAGCAGCTTACCACTGGCACGAAGCTGATGGTGTACAAATCCATGGTGCTGTCCGTTCTTCTATCCGGCAGTGAAACGTGCACCATGTACCGGCCTGATGTGCGATATCTCGAGCGGTTCCATCAACAGTGTTTGTGACATGATTAAATTGAGCCTCTCACGTTCTAATATATTGATTGCAGATCATGGGAATCGAAGGCGGTTGATCGGCGAGTATGGCACGATCTGCTCCTGAAAGCAGTTTCCGAAGTGCTGGAGAAAGTCCTCATACATGCAGAGAAGAGGCGGCAAGTGCGGAAGCGACAAGCTCCGATGGGTTGTACTCCATCGATATCGAGTGCATGGTGCTGTAGCACTTGCAGTTGCAAGTGCCTGAGTCAGGCAGACCTAGTGAGTCATGAGCGAGGCCACTCGGGACCACTACCGAAGCGACGACGGGTCCTGCAGAGAACGTAGGCAGAACCAGCGCGGCATTTGTAGGAACGTCGCATTCGATTTAAACCTCACGCTTGCATGCTAAGTCTATTTATTATAGGTGCCGGGTATTCAATTTTGTCCTAATGCATTGCTTTCTCTTATAAATGTCTACCTGTACGTTCTTCTAGAAGCCTGCACACGTCGCTTAATTTAATGTTAGTTAATTACAGTAAACTTTTCTTTTTTGTATCATTTCCGTAAAATATACTTTCTGACCTCGTGAACTTATCTCGGATCTTTTGGTAACAACTTATATCATATGCTCATACATTTAAAATTTTTCACGTTTTAGTTCTGGCCACCTTTGAAACCATACGTCTTCCTGGATGGGAACCCCAGAATGAGGAGTGCCAATGACTTAACATTGTTGAAGACATGGCTCGCATCCAGAATTACTGGAGCCATCAATAATTCATGGGAACCAAACGAAAATATAAAGAGACCAAGCATAAAACGATAAATGTTTAGTTTGTTCTTTTCACACCGAATTTTTCTTAGTTTCCATGTTCTGTGCGTTACATGTGATTCTATGCAAGGCTGTAGACAGATCTTCCACTGATTCCGGTTGTGGGCCTTGTCACCCATACCGTATGCTCGCAAGTGCCAGTCGTGCAAGTTATGCTCTGTGAAACCTTGCCTTTGGGTTTCATCAGTGCCTTCGCGATACAGTTAGAGAGAGCTTCTTAGGGGCTACCAAAGAAGATATTACTATTCCACTGTTCATCGTAGCTACAGGTTATCTTTTCGTCGCACATGTACCACTGCATTTTCACGAGTGTTTATCGCTCAATTCCTGTGATTTATTTTTCCAACCGTGCGCCAAGATCGCACTATTGCCAAACCCGATGGCACGACAGTTCTAGCTGGCTGGGGCGGCAACTGAGAAAGCCCAGACGGTGTGACCAGTGTGACCTAAAAGTACACACAAACCGTCGATGAGGTGTTTGTCAGCCAAACAACAAAGCCAAGGTCACTCGTAGCTCAGACAATCTGGCAACAGTGGTCATCTCATGAATCACGTGCTCGTTCTAGTGCAATCTCTACAATGCAACAAAAGTGAACATTAAACTTAACGGAGAGATCAGGCTACCGATGAAGTTTGTGGTTCGGTTACGCATGTTCTGTTAGTCCCATAGTTAGGAGTGTTCAAACGCTTACTGTGAGGTGTGAAACGTTAGCTGTTACGTCAGCAGAGCCAAAGGAATTGGTCTCGGTATTGAAAGTCAAATCATTATACGTCTTACGCACTTGAATGGGTACCTGAGCCGCACTTTACAATATCCACTGTGGGTGTTTCAAAACAGCATCGTCAAAGTGTAATAGTTTACAACTGGAGAATGGCCTTATAGTGTGTTACTCAACTAAACAGTCTCGATTCTTAATCCTTTTGACGGTGCATCGTCGAAGCCATTTTAATAGATTCGGATGAAGACACTATAAATTGCAAAAGGCTTCCCGATAACTACGCGCAATACGTGCAGTATATTGAACTTCATTTTCAAAAATCGCCAAAGGACAGCCTCAGACTAAGTGAAGAAAATTTCAAATCCTCAGTGAAAATTGCTATTTACGGAGGATTAGTAGGGGGAGTTGTATGGTATAGGTAGAAATACTTCACATGTAGACTCACTCACACAGCCATCACACGCCCGCGAAAGCACTGTAGGCGCGTTTCCGCTTTTCGGGAATCGTCAGCAGCGTGTATTCCATCTGATCATGATAGGGCCATAACGTGCGAAAGGACTGTTGCCAGTCCATGGTTGAGACCCCTGAGTTACGGTGGACGGCACGGACCATCGTGAATGGCCTACTAGATGTGGTATAGCGCCGCTCATTATCCACTGACTTGCACGATACTGCCGTGTAGAGGTCAAGGTATCCCCATCACCTGCTAGATCCGCAGTACATAGTAACTACAATGTCCCAGTGTAAAGTCAACGGCAGATTTGTAGGCCCCGAGTTTCTGATTAGTGTGTTAAGCAGCCGCAATCCCCGATCTGTTAAAAGACCACAACCATAAGAATAACTAAAGCAAAATGGGAACACCATTAGTGACAAACAGCAGCGAGGACAAACTGGTTGAACGGTCTCCCAAGTCTCACTTGATGATGTAAACTATGCAGAGTTATGCACAAGTTGCCCGATCACCTTGCTTATTATCTGGGTAACATCATTTGTCTCCTGCAGGTAGTGCACATAACGGCGTCACCAATAAACAGTCTTGCTGCCTTGGCCTGTCTTCGACGCAAGGCAAGAGAAATGCCTAAATGACAAATGTCCGTTCAAAAGTAGCCGCAGAACAAGCAGTTACTACGAAACCAAAAGGCGATCACAGTTATATGATCAAACGTCCTAGAACCCACTAGCGAATCGTTCAAATTTATACAAACCGAGGAGCTAAATTACTGGGCTGTGGTAATCTGCATATTCGGACTGCATATTCTCCCAACTAGCCTTACAATCTGTTCACGAAATCCATCATGTTCGCACGTAGGGAAACCTTCGTTACTGGGAGCAGTGTTTGACAACACATTGAACCTGGACAATGAGCAATGAACAATAATTTATCACGGGATAAAAGCAAGTGATTGACACGTACCGTAGGATGGTTGGGGTGAATATGATAAAATCAAATATATGCGGGTCATCTACCGGATGGCTGACTAGGTGAATATTTTGATAAATAACATCAATGGAAAAATAAAACCAAATCGTGCATAAACGTTCAGAAATACACTGAGGTGCACTGATCGTTGATATAAGACATGCAAATAGTAAACTATGTCGCTCACTTGGCTTCATTTGAGACATAACTCCTGTAGAAAAGCATGATTGGCGTAGTCCACAATAGAGGAGTTTAAGTAACCAAATGCTAGGAGCTGAGAGCAACATATTAGCTATCTTTGAAAACGTCCAAGGTAGGAGTGGATACAACTGAGTCTGTAAGTGCGTTACGGGGTTCGCAATCCCGAAGTGAAAACTAACTACCTCGACGGTCTAGACGGCTACATTTTTCCTTCAATGTTAAGCAGTTACCCCTGAGCTGAGTGTTGTGGCTAAGTTTCAGTAAATGGCGGCATACGTGGTTGGGGTCACTCAGTATCTGATACGCTAATATGACATCACCGCGCAGCCTTCAATAGCGTCCGCTGAAATTTCCCAGCAACTTCAGCCTTCGGTGGTAAAAGTGATAGCGCAGACCCTTCACATTCTTTGTTGCCCTTCCTTGATGTGCCTCTATCGCTTCTAGGTCGCGCTTCAACCAAGGTTGCCAAGCTTGGATAGCGTATTCAACATGCGGGCGCACGTAGGAATTATGCGTCGTTGGGAAGATTGATGAGTGAAAACTCCCGAATGTTCTTCGCAGCATGCTGACGTGCTGGTTGCCTCATTTTGCAGCGAACGCAGCCTGTTTTGAACATAGAGATCGCTCTGTACGATCACACCAAGGTCACCTTCCTGGGAGCTGGTCTGCAATCCGTTTGTCCCAAGTAAATATGTGTAGTTATGTCTATGGCGTAATTGTACAACGCGACTTCTGTCAACGTTGAATGACAGGGCGTTTTAAACTGACCAGTTCGACACTGTGTTAAAATCGCACTGGAGCCATTCCTGGTCGTCCGGTCCTCTGATCCTTCGCCATATCTTGGTGTCATCAGCGGAAAATAGGAAATTGGGAGAAATTTATTTCGCCAAGTCGTTAATGCACACTCAACACGCCACATCGATTGAATCGGACAGTGATTCTCGGACTCTCACCTGTAGCCAACTTTCGTGTAGAAAATTGCCAATCCAACTCAGGATTGGGTCGCCAATGCCATAGTTCCAAAGCTCCTGAAGGAGAATGCGATGGTCTAAGCGATCAAAGGCTTTTGCGAAATCCAGGTAGATTACATTGGCTCACTCTATCATCAACAGCTTCAGTCCAGCTATTACATGCAATTAAATGGTTAGTATTACACGAATACTTTTGACGAAAGCCACGTTGCTCTGGGGCTATTAACTTATGGCTTTCCAGATACTGCATCAGCGCATCTGCGACGATTGATTCCATCAATTAGGATATTACAGGAATTAATGTTATTGGGCGATAGTTGCTGGGGTCAGTGCGGCTACCTCCTTTATGGATAGGAGTGATGACCCCTCGCTTCCATACTGGTGGAATATGGTTCTCTTCTAGACATCGTTGATAGAAAACAGCAAGTGGTTCTGCTAGATCACTTGCTACCGCCTGCAGAGTCTTTGGCCAGATGTTGTCGACTCCAAGAGAACTGTGGATATGCAAGGATAACAACTTCTTCAACACAGCTACCGCACTGAAGTTGATGTTGTCTAAAACCGAGGGTGGAGTAATAGAAAGGAGGAGAATGTTTGGGCTCGTTACCTGCTGGAAAGTTTGGGAGTAATGAAACCGTAGGAGATCGGCTGTTTCCATTGCTGATTGCGGGCATCCATCAGCCGTGACTAGTGCTCGAATCCCCTGCTTCACCTTTCGAAGGCCGTTAACATGCCCGTGCAGAAGATTGCGGTTCGTGCAGAATCGCTTCATTAACTGCTGCTGCTGTGTGACCTTGTCTTCGCGGATCTGTTTCACACAAAGGTTACGACGTGTCAGTCCAGGTTTCGGCATTTGAGCAGTCCTCATGATCTCGCCATGCCAAATCCCAGTACATGAACAAAGTGAGCCTCTCACGTTCTAATCTTGATTGCAGGTCATTGGAATCGAAGGCGCTTGATCGGCGTGCATGGTGAGATTTGATCATGAAGGTAGTTGGCAAGGTGCGGAGGAACGACCTTGCACATGCAGAAAGAAGCGACAGGTACGAAAGCGACAAACGCTCCATAGAACTTGAGCGCAGAGTGCTGTAGCACATGCGGTCGGGAATGTTTTAGTCAGGCAGGCCTAGTGAGCCATGAGCGAGACCACTCGGGGCCAACACAGAAACGACGACGAGTGTTGCAGAGAACGTAGGCAGAACAGGCGCAGCGTTGCTAGGTACGCTGCATTCGATTTATTAACCGCGTGCTTACATGCTGAGTCTCTTCATTTCAGGTGGTGGGTTTGCTATATTGCCCTAATGCTTTCTTACCTAATTTAGAGTCTACCTGAACTAGTTTCTATTAACATTCATAACTCACTTAAGCTTATTTTAGTTAACTTGGTTATCAGCTTCGCATTTTTGGCATTTTGATAAAATACATTTCCAAACATATTGAACTCATCGCGGAATTGTTGGTAAGCTAATTTTAACTTATGCTCCGTTTGTGAAATGTATTGTCAGCATATCAGCATGCATCATTCGATTTATTTTACTCAATATCGTCGTTTAAATTGATTGGCTGTTGCTTGATATCCCCGGTGTGGCTGCGCTTGATGTGCATGTTGACAAGGTGCCTACCTGTCTATTACCCACTACCTCGTCCATACTGGCTCTAGGAGACAGTTGTTAGTTACTGAGCAGTCCTCGTGGTCGTGCTAGGCTTGAAGAGTGGTTCCCTTCACTCAGTGTGGAGCGGACTACGATCCAGCCACCGCATTGTGTGCGATTGATTCCCAAATACAGCGTGCTTGTGTTTACCTGTGAAAAAGTGTGGGCCGGCTCCGTTGATGAAACGTGGCTCCCATCCGCGCATGCCTCCCGGTCCTATTCCTTCGGGTTTTCACTGGATATCAGATCTGTGGTTGGAGCTGTAGGTGGTGCAGCGCAGGCCACCCATGGTCTCTTTGCAGGCGCAGACGTCCTGTGGCTGTCCTAAGGAGACCACAGTGACAGACCAATCCGGAACCGAATGCCGCCAAGCATGCGTAACCGACAGTTCAATAAGGCAATACGGCCATCCATCCATCAAAACAATCGTCATCTATATTAGATTGACACGTAGAGTCTTCGAACGCACAACTCCATTTCAAGTGGAGTAATTTGATAGATTTCTTCCAGGTACTTGTTTACTCGTTTTGTAATGACACCAGCCCACCAGTGGGCTTCAGCATAACGTGCAATGTTTCAGATGATGATGCGCAATCTCCATTCAGATCACGATCCACATTGAAGTGAACCTGGCCATTGTATCTCACTGCGACCTTGTCCGAATCAGAGAGCTTCGGTGTTGATGGGTGAAAGCGACATATTCGCTTGCTAAATCTTGCTTGCATAATGGCGTGAGGGTTTCTGACGCGTCTCATTTTGCAGGTTGGTTACACATGATCGCGAATGTCCAAGCATTTTCTTCCGCAAATGCGGATAGTGTTTCGCAGTGGGTAATATGTTGTATTCATTCGGGACACACGTCGTCTTAACAAATGTGATCAAACGGTATAGTTACGGGATCGCTGCAACCCAAAGGACCGCACGCATCTAGCCTATCAATCGTGAGTTCCTTGCTAGTGGCCACCAAGTCCAACTCCACTGACTCAGGCACAGTTGGGAACGCGGGTAAGCGGTATAGTAGAGGAAAATTCTTGATGACAGGTATTTACACGCTTTGTGGATCCCCCATCATTTCACATCGGAGGTCGGTTTGGCGGTAACTGTAAACCCCAAATCACTCCCAGTTCTATCATTTCGGAGTGACAACGTTCTGGGCGGATTAGTGGCAAAATCGGTCATCTCATGGCTAATTCACGAGACTATGAAGCCTGTCGTTTTCTGATCATATTTTTGGTTTACTAAAAATAGCTGGGTACTAGTCTACACGCAGTGCAGTTTCTCGGTATGTGTTGAAACGAAAATGGGGATTGTGATAACCATTGAAGGTTCGGCGACTAGCGATTTTTGAAAAGTCATTCGCCCATGAGATTCGGTTGAGTTACATTGATGCATGTCACGTCCATGTCACTGACGGTCGCCAGTATTTCAATTTATCACGTCTAATGTTGCGGTTACCATTAGTTCAGTCCCTTCGCATAACTACACGAGGGCAAATTGTACTGAGTTTGCTGTCCCCACTGATCGCCCAACTGATCATATAACTAGCCCCATCATTAAAGTACAACGGATCTGGCCCCAACGTGATGCAAATTGTGCTTCAATTTAAACACGTAGCGGAAAACGCACTTTGAACTTGATGCAAGTGGCGTAAGAATCTCTCCTCAGAGCTACGCATGAAGGCATTCAAGCACAAGTCGAAAACGACCGAGAGAGTGAAGTTACCGGGGTCTAACATTGACTCTAATAAGTCTTGCTTCCGAAATGGATAAGTGCGACGCAGAACCGACTGTTGTGGTGGGAGCAACTTTCCCCGTAATTAGTGAAACCGGAACTTCATCCAGCCAATATGAAGTGGCTCAAAGTTCAGTGCTACCTGCCGAACTCACAAGGGTCAGCAAAACGTCGCACATGACACTCGCACTATATCATACGCTTCTGATATTCGGAGCACATTCCTGTGTGTACTATAATGCTCAAGGCCTCTTCGACAAATTATCCTTGCTTTAATCTCGTCAAGCCTTGATGTCCATGTAGATAATGAAAACCGAGAGTTGGATGTAGATGAAATCACTGATATCGATATCGCTCTACTAGGTCGGTCTAGTAGAGTAGTTAAGCTGTGTGTTTGTAACATCACATTGATCTATATCTTTAGCTCGTTGAAAACCCAGACATTTTATTTGTGGACTCACGTTGGTGCCGCCTGCAACGAAGACGTGGTGACACATGCGTGGTTTCTCTCCTACACCGTTCTCCCATGTCCGTTGTGGAACTGTGCGTTGTGTAGCACAGTAAATATATTAACCGGTCACTTACCAAGCATTCTAAAATGATGACTTCCCGACCGGTTCTAACTATGTTCCAAGATATCTAGAACTATCATCCAGCTTCTGCAATGAAAACCGTTCGGACTCAGCCTAACGCTCAATTTCTCCTTGTGAGGGACATCAAATTGTATGCTGTAGGTTTTTCGGCCTTTCTTGGTAAGCAGTTTCAGACTGAAGCACAAATATTAGTTTCTGGCCTACCACCTCCTAAATAGGTTACTTCACTTACGAGATTTCGAACAGGGAAGAAATCTGTACTTCTGTACCTGGTGTTTACCAATGAGGAACTTACGATCAACAGGGTAACGGTGAATAGCCCATTGAGGCTACACAGAACAGTTCAAGGAGGATATCATAGATATCCATAGGGCAAGTTATCACAGCATGGAAGATGACCTCATCAAGAGCACTGATTGGTCATTTCTAGCAGCACAACCACCGATTTCGTCAACCAGCTCAGTGCACTAGTAACAACCGCATCATAGACTAAGATCCTTAGGTCAATAAAGGAGACTTTCTTCTTGAGGATTAGTAAGAAGTAAATAAATGACCATGCGTATTTCACGTTGGAAAGCATGCAAAATCGATCCAAACCGTGCAAACTGGATTGCCTTCATGGTCGAGCGAAACAACTGTGTTGAACTTGTCCGCGAAGATATATTGAAGCGCCGACAGGATTTGGCGAAAAGTTCTGCTCAAATCCTAACATGCTTCACAGGCATGTTGAGACACTTCGCAAAGTACAGCGTGGCATCTCGCCTCAAAACGCTACACGTAGGCAAGAGCGAACTGCCCAAGAAGCAGCAAATGCATCTAGACAACAGTTCCCTGATACTTTATAAAACGCACCGTTATCTTGTACTATCCTCACACAGATCACGTCACCACCATGGCTTATCCATAGCGATTTTCACTGCCACGGATGTGCTAAAGCGATTGGTAAAACTACGCGAGTATAGTTCACCTGTTCCTGATGATATACGACCCAAGTCAATGTAGGTAGCTGCCATGAGCAAAGCTAAACCGTTAGCTCAGTTGTTCAGCGCTGTCTCAACGAGATACGGATATGTTGGCCCAGTGTAAATCTGTGGGCAAAGCGTAAAGTAGTAAATGCGTGGATTTTCGAGAGAAGCTGCATTCGAACACTAGCTTCTGCTTCTCGGATGGTGTGCTGAGCGAAACACTTTGAGTCTACAAAAATGAGTCTCGGATAAACCGTTGTGCAAAGCAGCTGGAATCGACCGGCAGAACCAACCTGTGATCAGTTGTTTTTGGTAGTTTGGCTTCAGGCAAATCTGACGAATATTTGCGTGGTGAAACAAAGCCAAATATGCTTTAACTGACCTTAATGTGAAGTAAAAGTGTAGGCGCCGTTTTGTTATGGAATGCCGCAGTTTAATCCGGGTTACTTTCGTTGTGATCTGGACTGCTGCTTCACTCAGGCTGTGTTGGCATTCCAATGCTAATGGAGAGCCTACATTGAATCAATGGCCTCAGTACACTCAAAGGTTTTAGGTTTTCACAGCTCCTACTTTATCGGTTAATCTAGCATATTTAACGGGTTATTTCTGCAGTATTCACTGCTTACTTCTCACCGGAACTCACGTTTTGCTTAGTTCTACAGAAGACAATCTTTCCGAAACACGAATTGCATTGAAGTACATTGTGAAAATTAGCCGCGCACACGAGATTCACTACACTAGAGATACTCACAGTTGTGCATTTTATCGTAACAACATTATGGATAAGACCAAGCAGTATCGAAACTGCTGAATCAGACCTTACGGGTGACATGCAAAGAAAGAAAAGTAAACGCCATACGACGCCTTAGAACAAAGGACTGGTCTTCTTCAATCGTGGGTCATCCCTGCCCTAATAATCCACCTACTATCCTTGAAGCGATTACCTCATTCTTCGAGGATTCATTGCACCTAAAAAATGACTCCATAACGTTGTGCCCGAAATCCACAACAACGGTAGTAAACATGGTCGAAATTGCTCTTTCCAATAATATGGCGTCAGTAGTACGCTAGCACAACATTCGGACCCTTGGTTCTACGCGACCGCCATCTGTCGGTTGTGGGTTGGGCCTACCGGGAGGTCTAACTAATGACCTCCGAATTCCAAGGCACACGTGTAGCCCTGTTGGACACTAGCCGACGCAATTCTCAATTGATATCCACCGTGGGATTGCCATCATATCATCAAGTGAGCTGCACTCCGAGGACATCTATTCCATCACCATTACAATGAGCGAGTCGGACGTACTGCTAGATTTGTTGATGAAGCTTAGCTTATCGTTGTAATGAATAAAATTTCCAAATCATAGGAATCCGTGTGTTTCCATTTAGGTTAACACTTCTTATGTTGCCAACAAAATCAAACGTATCTTGGAGTGTATACGCCGCTAGCTAGCCGGAAGGAAAATCTTGCATTTTGACGGTCTTCACATCTAATGATGATTTGCAGCCTCCACATATACTAACATTAGTGAAGTGTAGTTATGTACAGTTTCATGCCAAGCTTCATTCCCATCTAAAACACTGAGTATTTACAACGGCTTCATAGGAGATTTTGTAAATCACCCTATTTGACTCCTCTTTGTTCAGTATCTCACTTGCTCTCATTTTTCCAGAAGTTTTCACCAACTATGTTGCCTAGCCTAGTAACGCAACGCCAGTAGCCAAAACACCCAACTCGGTGGACACTCGACCACCATCCATCAACTGTATGCGTTTAGCCGGCTTGGTCAACTTGGCGGCCTGAGATGCATCCATGTTTGGTGCGGCTATGGAAATACTTGCTGCTACTGGAATCTGGATTTTCGAGTCACATTAGGTGGTGCTCTTGCACACCATCCACCAGATAGTTGACTGGTTATAGCCAGTCTGTCTGATGGTGTTCGTTTAGAGGGCATAAGCGGAATCGCAAACAAAGGGCTAAGAGGCAGTAGGTCCCCGATTGATTTGTTGCACGCCGACAGCCTCTATGTCAATGGACAATGTAGTTATGTCGTTATATGGGTAACAAACTATTGTTTACTATGTACCAAACGAAGGTTTGGATAAGATGCACACAGTTGAAAGAAAGAAGCGTGTAACGGTTCGCGTCGTAAGGTTCGTACGCAATTCTGTGTAAATGAGTCGGACTCCATTGTGTAGGAGAATGCTGTAGGGTGCAAAGTTTTTCGCGCAAATTCGTCCTCCCAATTACATGGATTATATCTCGTAGCGACGGTGTTTTACGGTAACTTCATGCTTCATTGTTTATTTATCTGTTCGTTTGGATTTCTCAGGGTGAACAAAATTGTATGTGGATCCTATCTGCCCTTTCTATACTTCGTTCGATTTCTATCCCTTTTTGTTCCTTCCATCGTATTTGGGAACTCTCATGACTGCTAAGCTACGCTGTCTTACAAAATTCAGGTACATCTGAAAGCGCTGTTTCCAATTCACTGTAAATCGTTTCACAGTACCGCGCCACATGCTATAGCCTCAATCTCTCCCTACGTGTAATCAGTTTTATTCTCAAATGTGTCCTTGTTCTGGCGTTATCATGCCCTGGTGGTCATTTGTTTCGACCATCGCTGTTTGTCCCTATATTCTTGTCCGTACATGGACTTTTCTCTTCTCACTTCGAACAACCTCCTCGTATTGACAGCAAGGTGGTCCGGCATAGTTCCGTCCCCGTCAATCGTTCAGCGTTAATGTTCCACAACGTTGTGAGTTTTCACCTAGCAAGCATTCCCCTCACACAAGGCTACTGCTTTCCTTTCAACAACACTGTGACGTTACAGACGGCATCCGACACAAAGAAAATCACTGGCCCTTTCTTCACCCCGGTACAGCATTGTGTTCCAAAAGTCTGATGCTAATTTCTTAGAAAGTATTTGGTCCCAGTTTAGTAACCGACGAAACGAAGAACGTATGAACTGGTTACTCGGTCATTGGCTCCCAACGGTTAAATCCCTGTAATTACTCTGCCGCCTTGCGGGTAGGCTACTCAGCCTAATACTAGGGGCGGTGCTCCGCATGACAGATCTTTACCTCGGCCTAGGCAAACAGGCATTATTTTGCCCGCCGACAGAACCATGGGTTCCTCTAATGCTACTTCTACGTCGCTCTAGTGTGCTTCCATCATCATCAATGCATACCCACCTCCACGATACACTATGCTTACGCTCGTACATTACTCTATTTCCTTTGAATATGCTTCTGATGCCAGTCTCACCGATGTTCGAAAGGTTTGACCAATGGTCGTGCTTTGGCCCTGATCTCCATTCCGGCCTGCAGCCATCAATGTTCGAACACTTAAGCAGATCAAACAGCCGGCTGACTCAGCACCCGCCATACAGTCCCTTCCCATCCATATATGTTGATTCTCTGAGATCCAATTACAGGATTCCAGCACCGTAGTTAACTTGCCGTCCTCTATTTTCTCAGAATCAAATGCTTCCTGCGTCTGTCTGGTGACACAGAAGCAACTACAGCTAGGTTGGAATCGCATTCAGTGCACAGGCCGAGGCCTCGTTGCTCAACTTGTTCCTGATTGATAGCTGATTGTTTGCGGTTCAACTTCAGACTTCCTGTAGATTCAACAGACCTCGTTTGTGGATCAGCCACCGGTCCGCACGGTAGTTCCTCAGGGTAGTATAACATTACCCCCCACCTTCGCTAAGTCGATCGTTTCGAAGAAGGGACATACCATTTATCGCGACCTCGGCATCGGTAATTGCTGAGTGCAACGATGTTTCCGTAACGAATAAGAGGTCCTAAGCATGTGACGCTTGACGTATCCGCAGTTCGGCAAGCTTGTTCAGGAGACCTTGTGCATTGGTGCACATCCGGGGACCTTACTCTATATTAAGCAATGAATCGTGGGATGCGTGAATTGTATAAAACGTTGTGCCGACCGGTGGAAGATCGGCAACTAATCGTGTTTTGGGTGGGAGATGACGAAATCATCTGTCTCCGATTCATGTATCCTACCATTACCTCTATGCTTCTCTCTTTGTATGTAATGTGCGGGGTTGGTTTGCCGGTTTCGTTAGATAGTTGGCTGAAGTTATCTGAACTGTTGTCGGTAAGTGGTCTGACTAAGTGGCTGCTCTTGTGTGTTAGCGTAGCACATGCTGCTTTGCATTTGTAGCGCGTTGCTTAGCCTTCTTCCCTAATTTTAATGCGTAGCCTGATGTGAATGACTGGTATTTACTCACTGTCCTGCTTTCTACAAATGAATCGATTTTAGCGCTCCTCATTTCTTCAATCATTGCCACTAGTCGTTCGTACTTTTGCGATTGTTCATGTACAACTTTTACCAGTAGGATGACTGTACATACTGAAACGAACCATAGTGAATCTGGTTCACTATCGTGTTGTTTCAATAGCTTCACTGAAAGCTTTGAACATTTGCGACGGAACTTGCCTTGGCCACTGCTACAATGGATTCCAAGTCGTACATTGTTATGGCATGAAGCAAGGCCACAAACTACTGTCGATCTGGTTGCGAAAACATGGGCATTTGTTTGGTCGCCACAATTCATTGCGTCGATCAATGGTATTCCCATAGAGGCCTGAGCGTTTCTTACCGGTCGCGTGTACACTCAATTGTCTGCATGTTCAAGGTCGTCACGTTCTCTGCGTTCACGATTTAGAGTGCTGCATTGGCCTTCATTAACTGAAGTGACTGAAGTCCGTTTACACAGACGGGCTTCGTCCGAAGTTATTCCAATACAGTAGTAAGGCAATTGTCAACCAGTTAACAGGTCTGTTATCCATGATTTATCGTGAGGCAAAAAGGGTGTCTGTATCCTATCCGAGAAATACTTAGGAAGCAACCTGAAATCGGTTGCCTTTAAAATACTAACAGCCATTCCACCAAGCAGGCTAACCCCGATTCTGTAACTACAGGCAACATTCCACCCCTGTCAAGGGTGAGTAGACCACATGTTTACGCTTCGCCAACTCCTCGAGCAACGTCGCCAATTCTTTTGACATTCCAGTTGCTTTCCACCCGGTCGATCGACTTATTTGTGGCGTTTGTTTGCAAAGTATTGCGTACCCGCAAAATATGTCGCCATCTCTCGAGGTTCATACAGCAATATCTCGCGCAGCGAGAGGGCGTATCGTAAGCTCTCTTGATATTTCCCCGTAGCTACGGGTGTAAAGTAGGGATACTTCAGTTCTTCGTTTTACTTCGGTTATGCGATTAAATTTGTCCCAGCAAAACAGTTACACGATTTCCGGGTTCTAGCGTAAAGCCACATCCAAACCACTACGCAACCGAATGGACTATGCGGATGTTATTTAATCGTTAATTTATGATTTAGGGGCAGACAAGTGGTACAGTTGCTACCCAAAATCGACTTTACCTAGGAGGATTTATGGCTTGACAAACGTTCAAAAACCCGAAGTCCCCGTACGCCCCATAGTCGACGGTATTGGCTCCCCGACCCATGAACTTGCTAGATACTTTGCAAGACTATTGCAGCCTCTAACAGGGCGAACGAGTACATTTGTGAGAAACTCTTATGACTTCGCTCAAAAGATAGCAAGTCTCAAAATTGAGTGAGATGATTGGATGGTCAGCTTCGATGTCACATCACTTTTCACAAATGTACCCAAAGAAGAGGCGCTAGGAATAGCAAGACGTTGTCTAAATGAAAATGTCACTCTGAATGACCGGACGAAACTAACAGTTAACCAGATATGCGAGGGAATGACTGTGTGCCTTAACATGTCTTACTTTGTTTTCAGTCGAAGCTTTACAGTCAGGAACAAGGTCTCGCAATGGGATCGCCAATATCCCCTGTACTGGCGAACCTGTATATGGAAGACTTCGAGAACAGGGCGTTAACAAACACCATTAACTCACCCAAAGTTTGGTGGCGTTATGTAGACGACACGTTTGTACTTGTTAAAACGGATAAGAAGGACGAATTGCTTGATCACTTGAGTGGGAATCTTGTAGCGGTACAATACCATTTCTTGACTGCCTGGTTCACAGGAAGGGGGGAAATTTAAAGACGACAATATATCGCAAGCCAACGGATACTGACGGCGTACTCCAATACACATCGGGTCATCCGAAACAGGTTTACGATGGGATAGCCTCAACGCTTTTCTACAGGGCACAAACATTGGGCATTATGGAGGAGGACAAAAAGACTGCGCGGAGAGTGGCAATGGGCAAACTATTAGAAAGTGGTTACCCAAGATGACCATTTTAACACCAGTTGCATAAAGTGCTACACCGGCAGTCAAGATCTCCAGCCGAGTGGATAGGGACGGTCGGAATTCCGTACAAGGAAGGCAATTCCGAGGCAATTCGGAGGGTACTAAACAAGGAAAATATAAGGGTGATCTTCACCGAGGTCGAACATTGCGTTCGGCGCTGGTACACCTTAAGGACCCCCTTCCCTAGGATAGGACGAATAACTATGTTTATAAGATTAAATGTAAACACTGTTCACATGTGTATATAAGTCAAACAGCGAAAGAATTATGCACACGAATTTCGGAGCAAAGGAGGCGCATTTAAACTACCAAGGAACGAGTTTGAATATCAGGCAATAGTAAGAGACTCGGCCGTAGCTGTGCATGCATTAGACACGGGTCACCAGATAGATCTCGAAAACGAAGGGGTCATTAGGAGGGGCATAAGATCAACATCTCAGCGGTTGATTACCGAGGCGGTGGAAATTGCCAAATCTGACGATTGCGTGAATAGAATGGAGGGGGTAGAACTCCCTAATGCATGGTGGGCGGTTTTAAGCCGACCAGCTTGACGAGCATCGATGCGTGGATCAGATTGGAAAGTGCAAACCGACTCCCATTGTCAACCCTATGGGCTTATCCGTCAATGTCATGACGCACAAAGGAACACCTGGACTATTCCCACTGTGATCGAACCACTTCAGGTGACATCCCGAAATTTTCCTGTAATGACTCATTGCTCAAGACTCAGGTAACGCGGTTATCGCCCCTGTTCGCTATAAAATCCCACACCAATTGCACACTGATTCACCTGGTCTGACCAAGCCTTTATGTTAAAGGCGAAACGTTACCAAACTACTATACTAAACCGATTGTTTCCAAACCTCTCTGAACTACTTCGGCAGTTTATTCGCCAATACTATCACGTGAAACTTTACCACTTTGGGTTTCTTCTGTGCTTTTGAGATACCGTACGATAGAGCTTCTGTAAGGCTACCAGACAAGATATTACTTATTAGTATGCTACGGCTCACCGTAGTTACAGTTTATCTTTTCTTCTCACATGTACCACTGCATTTCACTAGCGTTTTATCACAATTCCTGTGATTTGTTTTCCACCCGTGCACCAAGGTCGCACGACTGTTCTAGCTGGACGGCGCGGAAAACAGAGCCCAGACGGTGTGACCAGTGTGACCTAAAAGTGCATACAAACCGTCGATGAGGTGTTTGTCGGCCAAACAACAAAGCCAAGGTCAATCGGAACTCAGACAACCTGGCAACAGTGGTCATCTCAGGAATCACGTGCTAGTTCTATTGCAATCTCTACAACGCAACAAAGTGAACATTACACGTAACGGAGAGATCAGCCTACGGATGAATGTTGTGGTTCGGTTACGCATGTTCTGTTAGTCCCATAGTTAGGAGTGTTCAAACGCTTACTGTGATGTGTGAAACGTTAGCAGTTACGTCAACAGAGCAAAAGGAATTGGTCTCGGTATTGAAAGTCAAGTCATTGTACGTCTTACGCACTTGAATGGGTACCTGAGCCGCACTTTACAATATCCACTGTGGATGTTTCAAAGCAGCTTCGTTAAAGTGCAATAGTTGACAACTGGAGAATGGCTTTATAGTGTGTTACTCAACTAAACAGTCTCGATTCTGAATCCTTTTGACTGTGCATCGTCGAAGCCATTTTAATAGATTCGGATGAAGACACTATAAATTGCAAAAGGCTTCCCGATAACTACGCGCAATACGTGCAGTATATTGAACTTCATTTTCAAAAATCTGCAAAGGACAGCCTCAGTCTAACTGAAGAAAATTTCAAATCCTCAGTGAAAACTGCTAGTTGCAGAGGAGTAGTAGGGGGAGTTGTATGGTATAAGTGGAAACACTTCACATCTGACTCACTCACACAGCCGTCACAAGCCCGCGAAAGCACTGTAGGCGCGTTTCCTCTTTTCGGGAATCGTCAGCAGCGTGCATTCCATCTGAACATAGTAGAGCCCTAACCTGTTGTCAGTCCATGGTTGAGAACCCTGAGTTACGGTGTGCGGCACGGACCATCGTGAATGACCTACTAGATGTGGTATAGCGCCGCTCATTATCCACTGACTTGCACGTTACTGCCGTGCATAGGTCAAGGTATCCCCGTCACCTTCTGGATCCGCAGCGCATAGTAACAGCGATGTCCCAGTGGAAAGTCAACGGCCGATTTGAAAGCCCCGAGTTTCTGATTAGTGGGTTAAGCAGCCTCAATCCCAGACTTGTTGAAAGACAGAAATCATAGCAATAACTACAGCCAAATGCGGACACCATTAGTGACAAACAGCAGCGAGGACAAACTGGTTGAACGGTCTCCCAAGTCTCAAGAAATGCTGCTAAGCATGCAAAGTTATGCAAAAATGGCCTGCTCACCTACCTTATTAGCTGGGTAACAACACTTCAATTCTACTGATAGTGCAACTAACGGAGTTGCACAGAAACAGTCTTGCTGTTTTGGGCTGTCTTCCAGGGAAGAAAGACAAACGCGTAAACGACACATCTCCGCTCAAAAGGAGCAGCAGAGGAAGCAGTTACTACGCAACCAATAGGCGATCACAGTGATATGATCAAACATCCCCGGGCAAATTAGCGAATCGTTCAAAGGTAGACAAACGAAGGAGAATAACCGCTGGGCTGTGGTAACCTACGTGCACCGACTGAAAGTTCTGTCCACTAGACTTACACGCCTTTCACGAAATCCATCATCTCTGCATGTAGAGGAACCTCAGTTACTGCGAGTAGCTTTCGACAACACACAGGAACTGGAAAATGCTCACTAAGCAGGCCGAATTCTACTGAACTCTTCGGTCGGTGTCCGTAATTTTCCGGAGACGCCATGGGCAGAAAGACAGAAGCGGAAATCCCACCCGAACCCGTGACGTCGAAAAGAGATGGATTAATAGGTACTGGTTTAGGTTGTATCATAAGTGAAGCATGACGATAGCAGCGAGCGACAGAATGGAGGTACATCATACGGCACTAAGACAGGCAAAATATCGTGGTCTTTGAAGTCGCCCGTCTAGCTACCTACTATAGCTACTGCGGCAGCGGGTCAAAAATTTCGAGTTACGTTGGCAACACGCGAGATTGTATCCTTGGCGATCCAGGCGTCACATGACAGCGGGAAACTTGGGTCACCGAGTGTACGCTTAAGAGCATAATTGCAAGCAGAACAAATCATCCTCAGCGTCGTCATCTTCATCCTCATCATCATCATAATCATCATCCCCATCATCATCATCATCAACATCATCATCATCATCATCGTCATCATCATCATCGTCATCACCACCATCATCCTCATCATTATCGCCCTCATCAGCAACAACATCATCCTCATCATCATCCTCATCATCCTTACCCTCATCATCATCATCAACATCATCGTCGTCAATCTCATCATCATTACCCTTATCCTCATCATCACCATAATCGTCGTCATCCTCATCAGCAGCATCACTATCATCATCCTCAACATAATCATAATCATCATCCTCATCATTAACATCGTCATCATCATTATCATCATCATCATCATCATCATCATCATCATCATCATCATCATCATTATCCCACGGCTGTACCCACGGACGCCGCGGAATTTTCTGCTACCACGCGCTGGATCCTTCTTTTCCTCTGAAATTACTGTAGTTTACGCGTGTTGCTGTGTTAGTTGTGCACCAAACTTTTTAGTTTCGTGTGTACATCAATCCGTGAAAGTTTCGTGGAATTCCGCTTGATATCTTCGGAGATCTCAGTGATTTACGGCTGTGCCCGTCATTTTGGAATTTGTGATCGGCATCTTGCTTGTCCTCGTGCTTGAAAAAATACAACAACTATGCCGTATATCATGCAACAACGTATCTGCTCTTCAGATAATTGCGGCAAAGCCCTTAAAATGGGTATAACGTGCCGAAACTGCAGTGGCTCCTTCCACCCGAGCTGTATAGGAAAGTCCGCCCAAGAAGCAAGGCAAATAAACAAGGCAGCTGACGCATTTTGGTTTTGTCCAACTTGCCAGTTAACTCCAGTGGTCGGTTGTTTATGTGCACTCATGGAAAGGTGCGATACTTTGAATGCGACAATCGCTTATTTGTTGAACTCCAGGCTTGCACCACCGGCGGCGAATATGGCCATGATTGTACCACAGTCGGTCAAAGAAAGCTCCACCTCGAGGCCGAAAAAAAGGGCTAGACGCTCAAGCCGCGCTGCAGCCTCAGTTTCTCCAAATCCCCTGCCTCGCTCAACTCCCAAAAGCGGACGAACATCCAGAGTACTGATGTCCACACCTTTGAGTCACACGCCCCACCTCCATTCAACAGCAACCGCGGAAGCTCCGGGACAAACCTCTTCCGCCGTAGAGAAAAGTCGGGTGTCGTACGTCTCAGTCGCCTCCATGCATACACCGGCTAAATTACCTCTGACTCCGGAGGCCTCACCAAGCAACAGTAAGTTGACCAGACTCCAACAACCAAACAATCCGTTTAACACCGTGTCTGTAAGTCATGGCAAATCTGCATCCAACGCAAGGAGCCAAGGCGCGTTAGCCGTTGTGTGTACAAATGTTCCTGAATCACAGGCGAGTACAATAAAGGGGAAGCTGTTGGATGATCGTAATCAGTGGAAGTCTATATGTACTGCGATTGGCATTTCGGTTGAACCTGCAATGCTGAGACGAGTCACACGTCATCCAAATTCAGCGCACTACGGTGAACCCCGACTTCTCCGGGTGACACTAAACTCCACCAAGGACACAGAGGCAGTTCTACTATCGTCCAACAGGCTTCGTCATTCATCACTCGAGGCGCGCATACTTCCTGATATCCCCTGGAACGAACGTCCGAAAAAGATGAGCAACAGTGAGGAAGTTCGTAAAGCCGAGGCGAAACGGACGATAATTGTGTACGGGGTTCCTGAGCTCCAAAATTCAACCTCTGATGCAGCGGATGCACATGACCGGGAGCAATGGAGTTACATCCGCCACGAAATCTCCCTCAATAATATCATCGCTAAGCGGTTGACCAGGATTCCATTTTCACCCAACTACAAAGGGAACAGTCCCAGACTTATGAAGGTAGTGCTTCAATCTGAGTTTATGTTACCGCTCGCCTTGGAAAACTGGTCCAAATTCCGCATGAAGCTGCCAGCGGAAATTCGGTTAAAGGCATCAGGTACGCTGCCACGGATTACCAACGACTCACGGGGAGCGATCAAATTGTTGAACCATCCACTCATGCAACTTTGTGAAGGCATTGATTTATCGACAACCACAATATCCCACGAAACACGGCTGAACACGGGGGACCAGCAGGGCCCGGAAGGCCGCGATCAGTCGTCTAACCGAAAGCAAACTCCAAGGCAAACGTCACCACAAAAAACGGTCAATGGCCGACCCGTTAACGGTCGGCACAAACTTCATTCCTACCACAACCTGTGCTAGCTCACTCTTGGTTACAAAAGCACTATCCTGCATGTATACTAATGCACAAGGCCTCATAAGTAAGTTGGTAGAACTCCGTCACCGTTTGGCTTCGGAGCCTCGAGACATCATAATGATCGCCGAAACCTGGCTGAGCGGCGAAATCACAGACCCTGAGATTGCCATACCGGGTATGTCACTTCTCCGGAACGACAGAACGGGCAAGGGCGGTGGCGTGCTCATTTATTTCCGAACGAACCTTCGTTGTGAGCTCATAGACGATCCCCAGACTCGTGTCACCGACGTCCTTTAGTGCAAACTGTGGTTGGAACGCAACGACGTATGCCTTCTCTCTGTGGTTTACCGACCACCGAAATCCACTCCGGAAAGGGACAACAGACTTATCTTCGCTTTTCGCTCCGTGCTTAATCAGAAGTACAGCCACATCCTCGTTGCAGGAGATTTCAACACCCATGACTTGGAAAATCCAGCATCCGAGACAGAAGTGTTCAAGGCATATTTGCAAGAGCTACTCTCTAGCACCTTCTTGTATAACCACGTCACCGTTCCAACCAGGTTCAGAACAGGAAACAACCCATCGGTATTAGATCTAGTGCTCACTAACGAAGAGCTCATGGTCGATGGACTAAAGGTGTGCAGTCCTTTGGGCCGTAGCGATCACGTGACTTTGCAGTTCGATTACATCTGCTACGCCGAATATCCAGCTGCGGAGCTCGAAACGAGGCAATCTGTTAGCCATTACCACGTTCTGTCTGCTCTAGTTGAGAATACCAGTTAGACGTTTCTATCTAACTGCACCCCAGAACTAGCCTGGGAGACATTTGCGAACACCATCACGTCACTAGTCATAGAAGCCTCAGCACCAAAAGTTTCCCAACATCCCCGCACAGCGAAATCATTCTTGCGAAGCCGGACGCGAAAATGCATGACTCTAAGGGATCGGGCATGGCGCATGTATAGAAGCAACCCCAGTGCAGAAAACTGGACGGAATACGTTTCGCATCGCAACTACTGTGTGCTTTTGGTTCGCGAAGACAAGAGAACGCATCAGCAGGAGCTAGCCAAACGATTCTGTTCGAACAAGAAGCTTCTTTACAAACATGTGAATGGACTTCGCAAGGTGCAACGGGGAATCCCACCACTTAATACAACCAGTGGGTATACACATTCTGCGAAGGAGGCGGACAACGCATTACGGGCCCAGTACTCCCCAATCTTCCAAGGTGTACAAGCCTCGACGTATATTCGGCCACTAGTTACCCCACCGTCCGTTTTATCCAACGTCACGTTCACCGCAGAAAGGGTGCTGCAAAAGCTGCTATCCTTGCGTCCACACAGCTCTCCCGGGGCCGATAACATTCACCCGAAAACATTACAGGGAGCTGCCATCCACTTGGCCGAGCCACTAGCTGCATTTTTTAGCGCTTTTTCGATGAGAACGTCGTACCTTCGAGGTGCAAACAAGGTGTAATAACGCCCATATACAAAGCAGGAAGTCGATCGGATCCTGCCAATTACCGCCCCGTAACGCTTCTGCCTGTGATAGCCAAAGTCATGGAAGCGGTGATAGCAGATGCGTTAATGGGATACTTGGAAAACTACGGCATAATTGCGCCAGAACAGCATGGGTTTCGTCAACATCGTTCATGTACGACGAATCTGCTGATAGCTCGTGACAACTGGACCGAGACTGTCGATGAGGGAACAGGAGTCGATGTTGCATTCTTGGACTTTTCGAAAGCCTTCGATCGCCTGGATCATCGAATCCTGCTCATTAAACTCCAACAGTACGGTATCGGAGACCCGTTGTTAGCTTTCAGAGTTACGCACAAATTGTATGATTACCACCGATAGTAGCTGGGCAACAACATCTACGCAATTCAGCTACGAACACTAGACCAATCTCCGCTCACAAAGAACTGTAGAACAAACAGTTACTACGCAACCAATAAGGCGATGACAGTGATATGATCAAACGTCTCTGCACCAACCAGCGAATGGCTAGAAGGTAGACAAGTCGAGGACGGAAAACCCCAGGCTGAGGTGAGCTGTGCACTCGAACTGAAACTTCTCCCAACTACTGTTACTCGTCTTTCATGAAATTGCTTATCTGTGCACATAGGGGAACCTCGGCTACTGCGAGTAACATTTGGCAACACTGAAGCTGGACGGTAGTCTCTTAGCATGGCACATTCTAGTGAACTCTTCTGTCAGTGCCCGCAATTTTCCGGGCAAGCCATGGGCAGAAAGGTAGAAGCGGAAATCTGACCCGAAGTTGTCACGTGAAAATAAGAAGCACGTGGTACTGGTTCGTGATTTACCAGAGATGAAGCATGACGATAAAAGCAAACGACAGAACCACAACATCGAAGAGTGGAGGTACATCACAGAACTCCATAACATGCACATTGTTGTCGCAACGAGATCGCTACCAGAATTCCCTTTTACGTCTCTGTTTTCCGAGATAGTTGTTTGCACAGGATGGAAGTAGCAACGTCACCCCCTGATAGAGCACGTTAAAAGATCGCTCTAGGTGATAACACGTGAGTGTACCCCTCCAAGCAAGTTCGCCTTCGACAGGAAATGTTTTTATACTGACCGGTCCGTTACACCAATTCTTTGTATCCTGGAAAAACACACCAGAACGACCAGCATATGTCGGAGTTGCTAACTCAGCACCATCTTCCGACCATCGTCCTCGCCGATAAAATAGAACATACACGCCAATTGTCAAAATCACTCCACAGTAGCCCTCGTCAAAGACGTCATTAGCTAGGTTAAAGAGTAACTTAGTGAAGCCCACGTGTTCCCTCAAAGCAGAGTCCCCACGGGGCCTACATAACTACGAAGCAGGGCTCAGTGCACACTCTTGACTGGTCAAATACGTGTCCCCACCACACATAACCAATTGACTGTGAGTGTACCACCTAGTGCTGGATGTACTGAGATTCTGTATCGCCCGGCGCTGGCCTGGCCACTGTGCTCTACGGTGATGTCACGTATGCACTTGAATATCGGTTGGTAAATCAGAGGCCCTCATACAATTGGTTGAGGATGATCATACCTTAATTTTCTAAGTTAATTTGTTATTTTATCCGGCTTTTCTAACCACTGTAACGCAGGATGCTTTTAGTAAATCGATTCCATACTACGCGTGCGCATTCCGTCCCTTTCCTGTGCTGAGGTCCATATTTAACAAAATGGCTTTCCTTCTCATCGATTTATTAATCACAATTCGTGGACCAGTATTTGATACGCAGTCCGTTCAGCTATTGTACATATGGTTTGTTAGAAAAGAAACGACACAGCTCTCACCATGCCAGTGATTTTCCGGCCTTATCTCATGCCCTCTGAGTCCGTAGATAGGCGAGCATGAGCGCTTGACTATTTGTATGGGATCGTGGAGCCTGTGTTGAATCTAATAGAAACCAGACCAAGTCTCAACTTCCCGTTGACTGTCCAAACGCACGTATTTTGACAGCTCAGCTCAACTGTCACTATGCGCATAAGCGATTCGATGGAATAAAATGGGACCAAAATGTACGATCAGTGCCCAGTTGTATATTCAGACTGACATACTGGACAAACTACTAGGTGGCCATGAATATTTGTAGTCAAGACGAGCTGCTGGGATGGGAGCCGCAGTTTGTTCTGCATCATCAAGGACACCGATTGAAAATCACGCGCCCGCAGTCTGACATTTTGTGAGGTAGACGACATGTAATTCACGAAAATACGCAAGCGCTTGAATTGCTGGTCAGATCACTTTACTATTCATCGGATGGTGTGCTTGTGCCGACCCCACACATACTCCCACCAGGCAGGGATCTGCAGTGCGTGATTACACTAACTGCCAGTCAAAACTTGTAAAAGCCGTTTAGAGGGTGCGCAGAATCCAGTAGATAAGTCAGTAAGCCAAATCAGAGTAAATATGAAGTTTACGGATTAATAATATATTGAGGGGAAGGCGCACTGGTACCACAACAATTGGGGTGAAGAGTATACGTTCAAGACCGCAGCTACGTCGACTTCACCATCGGAGCCTCCACGACCAATGTTTCACCCTGAAGCTGCGTAACCACAGACAGCGGATCCACCGTCTCCGGAATCGTATATGCCCGATGGAACTCCTTTGTGTGGCTGCAATGGGACGAACCGGATTCTTCTACCACATGCTTTCTTCCGGACACTACAACACGGTTCGCGTCGATACGCACATTCAAGTCGTCCGCTGTGAAACCGGGTTCGATCGGGACCTCGACATGTAATTTCTGTCCCGTAGCGCCATCCTTCAGCACTGTCGGTCCAGGAACACCTAGCCACAACAATTACACACGAATAAGCTTGTACAAAAAGATCACGCAAAGGTGTACCGAGGTCATACACTAAAAGTGCGAGATAGCAGCAAGCAAAAATGCAGTAACAAAGATCGCTCACCGGTAACCTGCAAAGCCAATGATTTGTCCGTGCTTGGCTTCACTGCCAGCTGAGGCTCGTGATTAAAAGTTAACGATTCGTAGTCTGGCTTCTTCACAGGAGCTTCTATCATCAGGATACCGTCCTATAGGAATTGATGAAAAATATACCGCATAATGAATGGTCATTTCATTAAATTCAAACAGAGTTCTTACGGGAGCACAAATCACGAAGCAGCAACTCACCGACGTTAAGTTGCACTTAAACCGACCCTCGTCCACCGGTTCCGGTAAGTAGATTGTGCGGCAGAACTCGGAAGAGCTAGAAGAAGAATTCGTTTTACTGCTTTTCTTTCCGTGCACAGTAAGCCAGTTCTTTGACGTCGACACCTTGATATCTTTCGGTCCGAATCCTTTCACATTAAACTTTACTTTGAAATGTAACTACGAGAAAACAGTAGATAACGTTGGCATGTTTACACCTACCTTCCCATCCTCACCAACTTCGTACGCGTCCTTAAGGAAGTCGAGTGGGCCATCTGTGCGCGCGTATGACGGAACGATCGAGCCCCATTCCCCATCCTCAGTCAGCATAGGCAAGTTGTCCCAATAACGATTCGCAGCCTCTAACTGTCGTTCCATGCGTTGAAGTATTGAAGGGATGTGACCGAACGACCCCAGTGGAACAAACGGCACCAAGTCGAAATCAGTGGCGGGCTTAAATGCACAATATATAAGGCTTCAGTGTACGAAAATACGCACCAGACAAAAGATAGGAAATGTGATGTCGGAAGTAAACTCACCACTAAGGAAAACATATCCCTCTCCATTCGACGCATATAATCATTCCAGCGTTTGTACGTCCCACACAGCCAGTGGTCAATCTCATCGGCCCAGTCACGGCGCCTGAGTTGACCGTTGGCCTCATTTAGCCGCTTTGGGGAAACCGCTTTAGGCGCTTTCGCCTCTTGACGATTACTCTTGTTCAAATCTGTCATCAAATCTTTTTTCTTTTGTTCGAATGTGCGAGGATCAGTGGAAATGGGAATAACCCGTTCCTGAGGATCGCTGTCCATTTCAAGTCAATGAGACGAGAGGTCACAGTCGAGGCAAATCCGCTTCACGACTTGGCTAGCCAGCGAGCTTCAGTTTAATATGTAGGAAGATTCCAGACACTGTCGCTGATTGGCTGCCCACCCACCAGTAAACAATGCGGCGATACGATCAGTCTGACCTTGACCCACCAGTGGCCAATAGAATTCGCAACTTTTCCTCACAACCTTCAAGTGGCCTTGAGTCTCCAACTTCGCGCTAGTGTGATCGACCTTCAGCCGAAGTCTACGCTTTCGCCTAGGTCACCAAGTTTTTTGTGGCAACGTAATAGCAGGTCAGCAGTAATGACACTGCTACCTGCTGTGGTTAATGTTAGAACCTTAGCATGCTGTGCTTAATGGGACTAAATACTGGAGCTTTTCATTACCTATGGGGTAAAGCATGTTAGCGTCTGGTCTGAGGAAAGGCCAAGTAACCTTACTGCGGGTTGGACTCGCGTGTTAGCCGTACCTTCACTAGGTTTTTGTAGCATTTTAACAGAATGCACACCGGCCTAAAGCGTGACATCTCGCACTCCCTCTGAAATGGCTATGGTAAGCAAGTAAGTGGAGGAAAAAGGAAAAGAAACGTCATCATCAATGTATATATCGAGGTGTGGTGCGTTGGAACAAGCTTCTGCGTCAGGTCGGAGACAGCTGGGATATGACTGGGGCTGGTATGGAATATGAAACGGAGTCGTAGTTGTCTCAGTGAAGGTCGCGATGTAGCTCAGTAAGATGACAGTTCAGGCGGGTCTTAAATTCAGCCACACTTGGTGCCGAGAATAGGTCGTCAGGCAGAGTATTCTATGGTCGGCAGATTCGCAAAGCGAAGAAGTGTCACCTGCAGTGTAGCCGACTGTGCTGAAGTATGGGCCTCAGTGGGTGGCCACGTAGTTTGTGGCACGATTGGTGCAGTGTGATTAGGTGTTCATTGTTGGATAAAATCGTAAATACAACAATCAAGTCGCCCCGGAGACGTTGGTATTTTAGCGAGTAATGGCGCAGGCAGTGAAGCCGTTGAACTCCACTAGTGGTAAGGATGTGGGGGACGACTCTCCGTTGACGCGTACTTGGACGGTACGGTTTTGGAGGTAGTTTGGATCCAGTCCATCAAGATCCCTGATACGTCGGAGGATAACCGTTTGTGTAGTAGTAGGTTGTGGTTGACTTTGTCGAAGGTTTTAGCGAAATCCGAGAATATAACATGCGTTTCTAGGCCAGAGTCGACAGCAGTCGTCCAGCTATCCTTGACAAGTAGCTGGTTACTCAGGCACGACTGATGCCGCCGGAAGCGGATCCGACAAGCGCTACCTGGCCGTAGTTGGTCTAGAGAACCTTATACTTAAGCTTCTTCCGCATTACACTAAGTCTGACTTAATTCATATTATCTCATTCATTTAGTCCTTTTAGTCTTCCGAATATTCAACTATTTCGCGCGTTTGTTTCTCAACTTCGTTGTTACTTGTTTGATATGAACTAACACAGTAAATTCGACTTAGTAGTCTTTCTGTTATTCTACTACATATTACGTGAAAAATTCACGTTTGGTTTCCTTACATTGAACGGTATGTCTCCGTTTGATATTGTCAACGCAAAACATGTTCACCGGCTAGCACGCAGGCGCGAACTGATGGAGGACATTTCCAACCCACCATGTATCACACATCGTCCTTTTCGCTCGGTATCACATACTTGCCTCGATTTCAACCGATCCAAGGATCGCTGTTCGTCGATTTGCCCACGTATCGGACTAGGTTCGTTCTAGTGCCCTTGACTTGCTTAATCGGAGTTGCGTCGACCGATTCGTGCTTATTCCCGGAGGCGCAGCCAGAGGGGATTCTCCGGAAATTCGGGTTGTCCACCAAAATGTCCACCCCTCTTCTCCGCTTGGGTCTGACATCGTTTGTCACGCGTGGCCGGTTTTCGACTTGTTTTGTAGGCACCCAGCTGCTTTATCGACGTTCCTTCCCGGGTGTCCTCGTTACCTTTCATATTCCTTAGTTTCCGGGGTTTTATTTTTCTACCAATGATTCCTGCTTTCCGTACCACGATATTATCGGTATTGACAATGTGTCCATCGAAAAACCGCTACCTCGATTACACTGGCTGGAGGATAAAGTTGATCTTTATTTGAGGAGATGGGGTGAATGGTTTTCGTGACCGTGCTAGGGTCAAACGGTGGTTCCATCCAGTGTGGAGCGGACTACGACCCAGCTACCTCAGCTTCCTTCCCACGATAGTCAAGAGGCCGTTGAGATCAAATAGCAACTGTCATAAAAATACCGTTTCTGACTCCACTCAGTGTCAAGTTAGCCCAACATTACTGCGCAACTCGTCTCCGAACATACATAGAAGTTCCACTGCGTAAGCGACTAATTCTACTCATTGTATGTCGTTCACCAACCAGGTGCATAGACGTTCTGGTACGAAACCGAAAACCTCCTCTCCAAAATGTTGTGTGTCTCTACAACTACGAAACAGCCATGTTGCAAAGAACACTGATAGCAAAATCTCACGTGGCATCTATACAGGTGCTCCTAAGCACAATAAAACACTGCTATTTTATTCGTTCCACCAAACGCTATCACCTCTTAAAACCTACAGACAATGCGCATATCCCCAACGATGCAGCATTTGAATATGCAACCTGTGCGCTCCATAACCTGTGAGACATTTGCTAATGAAATTCACCTAGATGAGAGAAATTGACACAACCAAAATCCTCGCAAACTATCTCAACATGTGAGTAATCGTAACAGACAGGTAGGTTGTATGCAACAGCCAACATTGTTGGGGGTCAGTGGCGTTTTACCCGTCACATCCCCAAATGACACTAATTCTGCAACGTATAGGTCCTCCGTATCCACCACCCCCACTCCACTCTCTCCAAATACCACCTCGTTGGGATCCTGTACATGGATTTCTGTAGACAACCCAACGGCTAACAAGTCACTGCGCTTACTGTTAATTAATTCTCGTTCATTGTTAAATTAAATGCAGTTCCTGCGTAACATGCTTCACCTTTCCTCTCCTGATATAGTACTAATAACAGAAACATGGTGTTCAGCGGAGATGCCAGACACCTTGCTCGGCATACTGGGTTATAACATCTTTCCTAATGACCGCCTTTATGGTAGAGGTGGTGGCTGTATAATCTAGGTCAAAGACAAATCCTTGGTTCTTCCTCTGAATGAACCACTCCTACGGGAACTTCCTGATTAGGTTTGGAATACCATTTCTATTAATCTAACAAACCTTTAGTAGGTTGCATTTATCCACACCCATCGTCTGCACTCACCATAATCGATGACTGGATGGACACTGTTTCTTTTATTACCAACCTCATACACTAATAAAATAATCATTGAGGAGTTTAATATGCGCGAAATCCCATGGTCCCTTAACAATGAACCACAAAAGCACAATACTTTCATCTCTACTCTTGGTCGACCGGGATGGATATGGCACGTCAGAGAGCCCACTCGGTTTGGTAACACACTTCAGCTAATATTTACCATGGGGTGTTCACATGTGTCCACATACATAAGTGACAGATTGCCGGGTAGCGATCCAAGCATCATTGGTTGTTCTTTCCAAATGCTTTCTAAACCGATAGAATCAATTACCATCCATTAGTTTCTGTGAATTGGTCAATTTTCTCGAATCTATTAAGGTCTTCAAATTGGGATCCATATTTCTTATCACAGGATATTCAAATTGCTTGTGAACAGTTCTACCATGGTGTTATATATTCTGTCAGCATTCTTGACGGCTAACCAAGACAGACACTTGCACGCAACCCCAGAGGCACACACAAAGCGTCCAATTCTCTGCTTCCCTATTGGTTCATCCTTCTCCTTGCGACACCCTTATGTATGCACCCAGTTAATCATCCAGCAGATTACAGATCAGAAGTGACCACCTTACTACGGCTCTTGCATTTGACCTTCGTACACAACACTGGCATACGAACCTACGCCATGGAATTACATCCTCCTTCACTGTATTGGTCTGATCCGACCTTACGACCTACGGAAAGTGCTGAGCCCAGCGGAAAACAACGTTTACAAACTATCTTGACCTACAACATGCGGCTTCTAACTATACTGAAGGCCAGCAAGTGAAGCTTCTCAGACACGGTGATGAGGGACAACGTCAATTTGATGCTTTGGAGCTGCAGTCACAAAATACCTTAACGAAAGCACTAGAGGTGCTGGACAAGTCATGGGGCCAGCGTACAAACCTCTTCATGGCTCGCCTCAAATTCGGCTGACTTACACAGGAACCATCGGAAACTCTGGACGGTTTCGTTGATCGCCTCATCCGCGGTGTACGAATCTGCGACTATTCAACCATACCGAAAAATAGAATCGAGGGCGTAATGCTAGTGCAGCAGTTGATTAGTGGAATCACCAACAACCGAATTCGGGAATGTCTACTTTCCGAAGACGCTTCCAAGTTGATTTGGGAGAAGGCTGTGGAATTAGCTCGCCTCAAAACATGTACGGTCGAAAAGTGGCGATGTTTCGTCACCCACGCAGACATACAGGAGGTTGCCAAGATCCATCGCTCGCCAAACGAATTCCAATCCCCACAGAAATTCTTCCGTTGCAGTATCCTACAGCATAAAGCCAATTTTACCAAGTGTCCTGCCTTAGAAATGGATTGCAAAATGTCCGGTAAGCGTGGACATTTTGTCCGTTGTTGTCTTTCAGTACGCATTGCTCAGTTGCTTCCTACAGATTCCGTTTCTAGTCAGCAGTTACAGTCCACTGAAAATGTATTTTCCATTGATAACACAGGTATTGTGTCTAATTATCGTTCCAAGTGGTCAGGACATAATCTACCTATGCTTGACATTCGTACTGTTACAGTTATTACACACGATAGAACAACACATATTGACATGGAACTTGACTCAGCCTCCCTTATCACTATAGTACCGAGTAGTTTTTATGACATTCACCTACATGACATGCCTATACATCCTTCAGCCTATCGATTTGACACTTATATAAAGGCCCGGGTAGAAATACGTGGATTTGTGGTGATTGTGTCGCAACTTTGGGCCGTGAAATCATCAGTTGCTGTGTACGTTACCCGCGGAAATAACCGTCCCATACTCGGACGCAACGCTTTGGTTGCACTGGGAGTTACGCCGTCCCTAACTCGTATGCGTATCATAGCAATAAACCTATCAGACCTACAGACACAGTACCCGAAACTGTTTGAACAAACAATAGGGCGCGCTCCCTCCTCCGTTCATGGCATATGTCTGAAGCAGGATGCTAAACCGATAGCTATTGCTCATCCACGTCCAATGCCTTTGACCAGAAGAGAGGCTGTTTCGTCAGCATTACTGCAAATGATTGCAGATGATCTCATTGAACCAATTAACTGTTCAGAATGGATCCACCCTATGGTTACAGTCCTGAAGTAGAACGGTACCGTGAGAATATGCAATGATCTGCAGACCCTAAACCGGCAAATCGTGGTGGAAATCTTTCTGCTTCCAACCGTAGATGAACTACTAGTCAAACTAGTCGGCGCCTAATGTTTTTCAGAATAGGACCTTAGGAAGGCTTCCTTTCACATGCTTCTAAGTAAGGAGTCAAGACTGCTGACCGCATTTCTTACTATGGACGGACTCTTTCAGTACAAAGTCTTGCCAATGGGTTTGAGTTCAGCACCATCAGCTTGACAAAAGTTTACGGTTCACTCATTTGCCAATGTTCCTGGTCAAATGGTATACATGGACGATATCTGTGTATTCGGTAGGACTGTAGAAGGCGATTATTCACGACTGCATGCTGTGTTACGTCGACTACATGACCTTAACCTCCGGTTAAACTTTGAGAAGGGCAAATGTAATGCTAGTTAATTGAGTTCCTGGACCCTATAATGACAACTGACGGTATGAAGCCGAGTTTTGACAACGCGCGTGCCATCACCGAGGCTCCTTGTCCACAGAACCCCACTGAAATAAAGCATTTTATAGATATGTGTTTTTACAATCTACCTTATCTGCAGGATTTCACGAATATTGCTGAGTCATGGCGTGAACTAACAAAGGAGAAATGTGTATTTGTTTGGGGTCACTCTGACAAAAGGCTTTTGAGGAGATAAAACACCGCATTGCTTCCACACCTGTCATGGCGATTTTCGAGGAGACATGTCCAACGATCGTCCCTACTGATGCATCAAACATTGGGTTGGGTGCTATACTATCCCAAATTCAAAATAGGCATGGAAGAGTTATCGCATACGCTTCGTGAAAATTGTCGGTGGCAGAGATTGCTTACTCTGCGTTTGGGCCTGTGAGAAGTGGAATTTGTTCTTGTTCGGAATACCCTTCACTCTTCCCACAGACCACGGAGGGCTAACTAGCTTACTTACTCGAGGAACAAATGGCATCCGGCCACTTCGGATACATCGCTGGTATGCACGGTTGTTAACATACGATTTTCAAATTAAATTCCGTCCCGGACGCGAAACCCAGGTGGCGGATGGGTTCTGTCGACTGCCACTCAATGCAAATGAAAATAAAGAGGATGATAATGTGTGGTTACTGGTGTCTTCCCTGAGTAATGAACCAATCGCAGCTCTGACTAAGGAAGAAATCCAGAAGACGACTCAGGTAGATGAGACACTCTGCCACGTTCAGGGGTTTCTGCTAAACGGTTGGCCACAAAATAACACAACCACAGTGCGTTTCTTCCGTACTACGTATTGTGTCAAGAACTTTCATTTACAGATGGATGTTTAATGCGTGGCGAAAAATTTGTGCCTCCTCAGAGCTTGATACAATAGCTCACGATATGTGCTCACGGAAGCCACCTTGGTATCGTTCGTACGAAACGCAAGGTTGACGCATGTTTCTGGTGGCCCAGAAGGTCACCTGAAATAGAAAACTTGTTCAAGACTGTTCTTCATGTCAAAGGGCAGACAAGAGTTCAAGGCCAGTTTCATCCCCTATACAACCCAGTGACTATCCTAAGCGACCGTGGGCCAAGGTAGCTCTTGACATCATGAGTCCATTTAGCTCAGCGCCTCAGCATCAAAGGAACTGTTGGCTGGCGACCTGCTTTTATAGTAAATGGCCGGAAGTCCATTTGTGTGGAGAGGTGACTACTGCCAGCATTATTCCATGGCTGAAATACATGTTTTCGAAATCACACCCTGCATTGTGGGTAAGGCTGTTGAGCCAAAGGCTCCAGGTGGAGTCCCACAAACAAACCTCGGAAGCACAACGATCATCTCTTGTGCGATTGCCCACCAAGGCAATCGTAGTCCTGCGCGCAAAGCACTCAGCATCGGGTGCAGGAACGTGCGGACACTACCGGACCGGAACTCGAGTGAGCACCCCGAGCGACCCAGTGCATGGGTCGCGATGGAGCTGTTGCGTTACCACATCGATATTGCGGAGCTCAGTGAAACTCGACTCGCTAAACAAGATAAGTTGCATGAAGCAGGTGCTGGCTACACATTCTACTAGGCGGTCGACGCCGCCTCAGCACCACGTGATCATGGGATCTCATTCACAATATCCGATCGCCTCCATGGCCAGCTGGTGGGTGAACCAACAGGAATCAGCGCGCGACTGATGACTGCTCACCTACGACTCGGAAGCGGTAAGTCTGCCACCTTTATAAGCACGTACGGTCCGACCGTTTGTTTTCCTGATGACCGCGAGATCAATTCTACACTGAGCTATCCTCCGTGATACGGTCTGTGCCGAGGAGGGACCGACTATTTCTGCTGGGTTATTTCAGCGCGCGCGTTGCGCTTGATGCATGGATGTCAGTCTTCATTGTGTTATGCGCACAGTCGCAATCTACCGCGTAACATGTAGCAGAAATGGATTTCTATACAGAAAGCGGTGACCAGCTCGTGACAGTTAAGCTGCGGCCTAGCCAGACGCCGTTTAACATTTTGCATCTCTGCTCACTCACTGGAGCTGCTTGACCGGCCTTAAACATATTTCTGTATTATCAGGTTTCAACGTGTGGCGACGCTCTGCCAACCGGCTGCTCATGCAAGGCCTAGGCAAGGATCCCGAGGCTCGAATTTGGGCGTGCTTCAGAGATTGAGATCGCTGCCCACTCTGGCAAAACTCGCAAGCCCTTTCGGTTAATCTGGACCACGGACCTCAGGAAGTCTGGTGTCGGAGAAGTCGTTTGCCAAGCGGATTGGTTTCCGATCCCTTACCAACAGAGGTGTGTGGACAACTGGACTCGCAACTCAACTGGCCTCCACTGTCCATCAGTGCACGCAGTGCAACTTGTTGTCTACCCTGGCTAGTCCCACTGCATCCATTCGGGGTGAACCGGAAGTCTATCTCGAGATTCAACACTTGAAGCGATTCAAAGCTGCTGACTCAGACGGACTTTCTCCGGAGTTGTTCAGGTACGGTGGTTTCGCAATCATTAACCAGATGACCTCGTTGTTCGCATGAATCTGGCATGAAGCGAAAGTGCCCTTCGCTTGCGGCGATTCAGTTGCTGTCCCGGTTTTCAAGAACAGCGTTCGCACTTTATTTGTCTATCATCGCGCACTTAGTCACGTTTCAGTTTTGACATCCATACTGCTTGGTAGAATATCCCTACTACGTGAATCGCAGTACCTGGAAGAACTAACTGATTTCCGTCACGACTGTGGATTAAATCTCCAAGCTCTGCTAACTCCTTGTACATCGTCACATTCACCACAGGCCCACTATCGTCGCATTCCCAGACATAAGGGCGGCATCCGAATTGGTTGGTTGACCTGCTCTATGGGGTTCCTTGCTAAAGAACGGGGCCCCCAGAATAGTATACCGTTCTACGCATACTTTACGTTCACACATTCGGCAGAGTGTAGGTCTACGGCAAGTTTTGCTCGCCGTTCTCTGTCAATAGCAGTATGTGAGAGGGCTGCCCTTCATCCCAATTCCTCTTCAACTTTGCAACCGAGAACGTACTGTCGAGAGCACTGGTAACTTTCCAAAATTTGGATAATGCGCTTCTACCGGGTGAGCATATAAACGACATAGACTATACTGATGAGATCGCCTTACATGAGGACGATCCAGAGGGTAGGTAACTCAATTTTAACCGTTTGGGGTGAGTTGCGCCCCACTGAAT
>OX104062.1:46465457-46483135 GCA_944474145.2 Dicrocoelium dendriticum
ATGATGATGACGATGAGGATGATGGTGATGATCATGATAATGAGGATGAAGATGATAACGATGTTGATGATGACGTTGATCATGTTGATGATGAGGATGACGATGATAATGATGATGCTGATGATGATGTTGATAACGATGGGGATGATGGTGTTGATGGTTCTGGTGATGCTGCTGCTGGTGATGATGATGATGACGATGATAATGATGATGCTGATGATGATGTTGATAACGATGATGATGATGGTGATGATGGTTCTGGTGATGCTGATTATGATTATGATGATGATGATGGTGATGATGGTTCCGGTGATGATGATGATGATGATGATGATGAGGAGGAGGAGGAGGAGGAGGAGGAGGAGGAAAAGGAGGAGGAGGATGAAGACGATAACGATTTTGTTGATGATGATGATGCTGACGATGATAACGATGTTGATAATGATGATGATGATGACGATGATGGTTCTGGTTCTGGTGATGCTGCTGCTGATGATGATGATGACGATGAGGATGATGATGCTGATGGTGATGATGATGCTGATGCTGATGGTGATGATGATGAATATGATAACGATGATGATGATGTTGATGATGATGATGATGATGATGATATATACTGCTTGCAATAATGGTCTTAAGCGTACATTCGGTGACCCAATTTTCCCGCTTGCATGCGACGCTTGGATCGCCAAGTATATAATCTCGCGTGTAGCTAACATAACTCGAAATTTTTGGGCCCGCTGCCGCAATAGCTGGAGGAGGCAACTAGATGGGCGACCTCAAAAACCACGACATTGTGCTTGTCCTAGTGCTCTGTGATGTACCTCCATTCTGTCGCTCTCTGCTATCGTCGTGCTTCACTTATGATACAACATAAACCAGTCCCTATTAATCCATCTCGTTTCGACGTCACGGGTTCGGGTGGGATTTCCGCTTCTGTCTTTCTGCCCATGACTTCTCCGGAAGAATACGTGCACTAACAGAAGAGTTCAGTAGAATGCGGCCTGCTTAGATAACATCTTTCAGGTCCCGTGTGTTGTCAAACACTACTCGCAGTAACTGAGGTTCCTCTACATGCGGAGATGATGGATTTCGTGGAAGGCGTGTAAGGCTAGTGGGGAGAACTTTCAGTCGGTGTACGTAGGTTACCACAGCCCAGCGGTTATTCTCCTCCGTTTGTCTACCTTTGAAAGATTCGCTAGTGGGTTCTGGGACGTTTGATCATATCACTGTTTTGTTGCGTAGTAACTGCTCCCTCTGCTGCTCCTTTTGAGCGGAGATATGTCGTTTACGCGTTTGTCTTGGCTTGCGTCGAAGACAGGCCAAGGTAGCAAGGCTGTTTCTGTGCAACTTCGTTAGTTGCACTATCAGTAGAATTGAAGTGTTGTTACCCAACTAATAAGGTAGTTGAGCAGGCAATTTTTGCATAACTCTGCATGCTTGGCAGCATTTCTTGAGACTTGGGAGACCGTTCAACCGGTTTGTCCTCGCTGCTGTTTGTCACTAATGGTGTCCGCATTTTGCTTTAGTTATTGCTATGGTTTTTGTCTTTTAACTGGTTTGGGATTGCGGCTGCTTAACACACTAATCAGAAACTCTGGGCCTTCAAATCGGCCGTTGCCTTCACACTGGGACATCGCTGTTAATATGCGCTGCGGATCCAGCAAGTGATGGGGCTACCTTGACCTCTGCACGGCAGTAACGTGCAAGTCAGTGGATAGTGAACGGCGCTATACCACATCTAGTAGGCCATTCACAATGGTCGGTGCCGTGCACCGTAACTCAGGGGTCTCAACCATGGACTGACAACAGTCCAGTCGCACGTTAGGGCCCTACCATGATCAGATGGAATGCACGCTGCTGACGATTCCCGAAAAGAGGCAACGCGTCTACAGTGCTTTCCTGGACGTGTGACGGCTGTGTGAGTGAGTCTACATGTGAAGTATTTCTACCTATACCATACAACTCCCCCTACTACTCCTCTGTAACTAGCAGTTTTCACTGAGAATTTGAAATTTTCTTCAGTTAGACTGAGGCTGTCGTTTGCAGATTTTTGAAAATGAAGTTCAATATACTGCACGTATTGCGCGTAGTTATCGGGAAGCCTTTTGCAATTTATAGTGTCTTCATCCGAATCTATTAAAATGGCTTCGACGATGCACTATCAGGAGGATTCGGAATCAAGACCGTTTAGTCGAGTAACACACTGTGAGGCCATTCTCCAATTGTAAACTACTACACTTTGACGATGCTGCTTTGAAACACCCACAATGGACATTGTAAAGTTCAGCTCAGGTAGCCATTCAATACGTAAGGTGTATAATGACTTGACTTTCAATACCGAGACCAATTCCTTTAGCGCTGTTCACGTAAGTGCTAACGTTTCACACCTCACAGTAAGCGTTTGAACACTCCTAACTATGGGACTAATTGAACGTGCCTAAACGAACCACGAACTTCATCGGTAGCCTGATCTCTCCGTCACGTCTAATGTTCACTTTTGTTGTGTTGTGGAGATTACAATAGAACGAGCACGTGATTCCTGAGATGACCACTGTTGCCAGGTTGTCTGAGTTACCACTGAGCTTGGCTTTGTTGTTTTTCCGACAAACACCAAATCGACGGTTTGTATGCACCTGTAGGTCACACTGGTCCCACCGTCTGGGCTCTCTACGCCGTCCAGCTAGAACAGTCGTGCGACCTTGGCACACTGGTGGAAAACAAATCACAGAATTGTGTGATAAAACGCTAGTGAAATGCAGTGGTACATGTGAGACGAAAAGATAACCTGTAGCTACAGTGAGCAGTGGCATATTAATAAGTAATATATTGTCTGGTAGCCTTACAGAAGCTCTATCGTACGGAATCTCAAAAGCACTGAAGATATCCAAAGTGGTACAATTAAGCGAGATAGTATTGGCTAAAAAACTGCCGAAATAGTTGTTCGTGGTGTGCAAGCTCGTCTTTGGATCATCTTCGAAAAATAGATCCCGTAGAATAGAGCTCAGTTATGCGAATCGACTGAGCGAACTTCCGATCATGTGTCACATGAATGTGAAGGGATACGTCTCAGAAAACACGGAGCCCTTACTGTACGAGTGGCACGCGCGAGATTATATATATATTGTGGGCGGCATCCGGTTTCGGATTTGCCTGTCACTGTGGCAAGCCACAGGACTCCTGCGCCTACAGAGGGACCATGGGTGGCTTGCGCTGCACCACACACATCTCCATCCACACACCCCATATCCAGTGTAAACCCGAAGGAATAAGACCAGGAGGCATGTGGATGGGAACCACGTTTCATCAACGGAGCCGTCCCACACCCCTTCACAGGCAAACACAAGCACACTGTATTTGGGAATCAAGCGCACACAAGGCGGTGGCTGGACCGTAGTCCGCTCCACACTGAGTGCATGGAACCACTCTTCGAGCCTAACACGGCCACAAGGACCGTGCACCCCGTTCCCTCCAGCAACGACCAACTGTCTCCTGGAGTCACTGTGGACGAGGTAGTGGGTAATAGACAGGTAGGCACCTTGTCAACATTCACATCAAGCGCAGCCACACCGGGGATATCCAAAAGCAGCCAATCACTTGAGAGGGAGAGAGAGAGAGACAAAGGAAATAACTCGATTAATGCATAAGGAAACGGTGACAAAAACCTTATGTTAATGAGCATATGAAATAAGTTGTTTACAAACGAACCCTAGATAAGTGCACGAGGTCAGGAAGTATACTTTACGGAATGCCACGAACACAAAAATGCTATGGAAATCGAAAACAATTGGCTTAAGCGAAGTGTGCAAGTTAATGGAATAGAGTACAGGTAGATATTTATAGGAGAAAGAAAAGCATTAATTCAAGATTGAAAACCCACCATCTGAAATAAAGAGACTTAGCATGCAAGCATGCGGTTAGTAAATCGAATGCAGGGTTCCTGCAAATGCCGCGCTGGTTCTGCCTACCTTCTCTGCGGGACCCGTCGTCGCTTCGGCAGTGGTTCCGGGTGACCTCTCTCATGGCTCACTAGGCCTGCCTGACTAAGGCACTCGCGACCGCATGTTCTACAGCACCATGCGCTCGATGTCGATGGAGAACAACCTATCGGTGCTTGACGCTTCCGCACTTGCCGCTTCTTCTCTGCATGTATGAGGGCTTTCTCCTGCACCTCAGCAACTGCCTTCGTTATCAGATCGCGCCATGCACGCCGATCAACCGCCTTCGATTCCCATGATCTGCAATCAAGATTAGAACGTGTGAGGCTCACTTTAATCATGTCCTGGTAACGTAAATTTGGTTTCACAGCATGCCGCTTTCCAATACTCAGTTGACCGTATAAGAGTTGTTTCGGTATCTGCATTGAATCCATGGTAGGCGGCATCCGGTTTCGGATTTGCCTGTCACTGTGGCAAGCCACAGGACGCCTGCGCCTACAGAGGGACCATGGATGGTGTAAGCGACAATTCGCTTTAAAGGGCCTTGAGCCAACGCGTATCCAGCCAGTCAAAGAACAAGAACACTGGACAAGATGACGGTACTATTAACGAACAATCAGGAAGCAATAATATTACAAACCTCAATAGTAGCGCTTCCACTCAACGCAGTTTCAAAAGAAATACAATTCGGTCCGAGAACAACAAGAAAGGGTTCAGATCGTCAATGCGATACAGAATACAGAACACTGGTTATATAGGACAAGTGAAGTCAATGCGATTGGTCAAACACAGACCGGATGAAGGCCGGATGCGTGAAATGTGAGTGTGTGGGATGATAAGTACATTGCTCATGATCAGTGCGAGAACAATTGGGGTGATTGTTGTCGTGGTAAGGGCAAAGATAATTGAGGTGATAGTTGCGGTGGTAGTGGCAAAGCTAATTGAGGTGATAGTTGCGGTGGTAGTGACGACGATACTTGGGGGTGGTAGTTGCGGTGGCAATGGCGAAGATAATTGGGGAGGGGGGCGATAGTTGCGCTCGGATTAGTCCACATTCGATGGTTGGCGGATGGCGGAGTTGAACACAGGGCATGGAGAATCCTACCGTTGGCTTGCGCTGCACCACACACAGCTCCATCCCCACACCCCATATCCAGTGTAAACCCGAAGGAATAAGACCGGGAGGCATGCGGATGGGAACCACGTTTCATCAACGGAGCCGTCCCACACTCCTTCACAGGCACACACAAGCACACTGTATTTGGGAATCAAGCGCACACAAGGCGGTGGCTGGATCGTAGTCCGCTCCACACTGAGTGCATGGAACCACTCTTCGAGCCTAACACGGCCACAAGGAACGTGCACCCCGTCCTATCCAGCAACGACCAACTGTCTCCTGGAGCCAGTATGGACGAGGTGGTGGGTAACAGACAGGTAGGCACCTTGTCAACATGCACATCAAGCTCATCCACAACGGGGAAATCAAACAACAGCCAAACACTTGAGAGAAAGATAACAAAGAAAATAAATCGAGTAATGCATAAGGAAAAGGTGACCTATAACTTAAAGTAATGAGCATCTGAAGTAAATTGTTTACAGAAGAATGCGAGATAAGTTCACGAGGTCAGAAGGTATACTTTACGGAAATGCCACGAACACAAAAAGGTTTTCGAAAAGGACAAGGATTGGCTTAAGTGACCTGTGCAATTTTATAGAAGAAAGTTGAGGATTTGTATGCCAACTTGTCTGGAGGAGTCAAGTTCACTAAATTGGATTTGACTCACGCCTATTCGCAGGTAGAGTTGCATGAGACCACCCGACGCCTTATGACGATCAGTACGCATTTGGGGTTATTCGAATACACTAGACTGCCTTTCGGGATTAACGCAGCGCCGGCGATCTTCCAAAGGATAATTGACAATATCGTGCGTGACATACCGAAAACTTGCGCATATCTCGATGATTTCCTTATCACGGGTCGCACAAAAAAGGAGCACTTGTACACGTTGGACCGGGTGTTGCATAAACTCTCTGAACACGGTTCGTGTTTGAAACGCTCCAAATGTGCTTTCCTATTTGATTCAGTTGACTACCTCGGTTATAGACTGGAGAAGCGTGGTTTACACGCGCGGAAAGATAAATTACAACCCATTATTTCTGCACCCCCACCTCTTAACGGAGCCCAGTTACGCTCGTTCGTTGGAATGCTTTCACATTATCGTCCGTTCCTACCTAATCTTGCTTCTGTTCTAGCACCACTTCATAACTTGCTGAAAAAAGATTCTAAGTGGGCATGGGGCGAGGAAGAGCAACAAGCATTTGACAGGGCAAAAGGTCTCTTTGCTTCTTCGCCAGTAATGGTACATTACGACACAAACAAACCCCTCATCCTACAATGTGATGCTTCACCTTTTGGAGTCGGGGCAGTGCTGGGACATAAAGTCCACGCACATTACAACCTGCTGAGAAAAATTACGCACAAGTAGACAAGGAAGCACTGGCCGTAGTATTCGGAGTAAAGCGGTTCCATCAGTACTTGTGGGGCAACCAGTTTGAGATATAGACTGACCATAAACCACTGTTATCACTTCTCGGTAAGGAACGAGGCATAGAACAACTTAACGCACCCCGAATGGTACGCTGGGCCCTCCTACTTTCTGCTTACAATTATCAAATCCGATACATTGCCGGTCCTGCCAATAATGTCGCTGATGCGCTCAGTAGATTGTCACAGATTGACCAACAGGAGGAAGGAAGTGACGCGCCCTACGAGTTTGTTCAACTATGGCAACACCTGAATACTACACCCATATCTGGCGACATGGTTAGGAAAGCTACAGACAGAGATCCCGTTCTGTCGACTGTGAAACGTATGCTGCTGCTTGGCTGGGGTTCGCGAGCCCTTGGTGATCTGCGTCCGTTTTTCAATTGTAGATTTGAGCTGAGCCTGCATGAAGGATGTATCCTACGTGGATCTCGCATCGTTATTGCATTGACTCTCAGGTCAGCTGTACTAAAAGAATTACATGATGCACATCCAGGTATTGTCCGCATGAAAGCCCTCGTCAGATCCTACTGCTGGTGGCCAGCGATTGACCGAGACATCGAAGCACTTTTGAGTACTTGTAACACATGCCAAAAATATCAAAAAGATAATCCAACCGGCCCAATTCACCCTTGGCAGTTGCCCGACAGCCCATGGGAACGTGTCCATGCCGATTAGTTTGGTCCGATCGAAGGAAAAATGTTGCTACTTTTAGTAGATACGTACTCCAAATGGATTGATGTGCACGTTGTTGCAAACGCTACTGCAGAAGCTACAAGCAATGGCGTACGCTCTAGTCTATCTACACATGGCATAACGAAAACATTAGTCACTGACAACGGTCCGCAATTTACGAGTGCAGCGTTCAAAGAATACCTGCAGAGCAACGGCGTTCATCACATGACTTCCGCACCGTACCATCCGGCGTCAAACGGTTTAGCTGAAAGAGCGGTCCAAACCGTAAAAGCTGGTCTTCCAAAGCCGCGTAATGGCTCGTTACGAACCAAACTTGACCGATTCTTGTTCGCATATCGGATCACACCGCTAGAGTCAATCGGAAAGAGCCCTAGGGAGGCAATGTTTGGGCGTCGACTACGTGCGAGGCTATACCTACTTTTTCCAGGCCCTCGTCAGACCACGTGTTGCCAGCAACTACGTATGCATGAAAGTGGACGCGCACCAGTTAAGCCTCAGAAGTCGATGTTTGCACGAAACTACCACATGAGCAGTTATGGCAGCCTGGCACCGTGCTTACGAGCTCAGAAACGGAGGCCGAAATACAACTAGAGAGTGGAGAGACAGTACGCAGGCACAATGATTTCATCCGGCCCCGCACCCCAGTCACACCGTACCCTGGGTAAGAGAAAGTGGTTCCAGAAGATCTGGAGGAGACAAACAAATCCAAACGGAAGAAATCGATCAGCCGATTGCTATTCGGAAACCGCACCGCTTACCTAAGCCGATAGAACGTTACATTTCACAACTGTGATTCCATCTGTCACGTGAAGGGGATGGTACATGTGTGCCGTCCGCTAAAACGCTGTGGCGATGAGCAAACACAGGCATACAGATCGATTGACCGATAGCTGATTCGTCCACTCTTTTTTCCTTGTGCTGATTGGTTCCATTTCGACTTATTCATCTGATGTAACCTACAAGCTATCTATTAGAGTTTTTGACACGTCCCATCCGGTGTGTGTTCTTATTCACTTCTTGCGCGGACTAAGGGTCCAGGTGCCATCCAGCAATACTCGAGTAATACGTATCATCTGGTAGGGCAGATTAGGACGCATTTGGATTTGCAAAATTCCGGCCACTCTGTTCAAACACTGCACCCTATATCAACACGCACTCTGTGTGAAATATTTGCATATCTCTTCTGTACTGAAACCTGTCGCCTTTATGGCTAACTTCCTTCGGCGACATCTCTTAACCACCGTCAGTTCCAGTCGTTTCTGGAATATATGGATTTCAAGTTCTGTAATTTGTCTTACCATACATAAGTGCGGTGGCTCAGTTGTGGTAAATCCCTGTTTCGTTGTTACAAGCTCCAAAAGGAAATAGCTGCTTTCTTCATTGAACATTATAGAGATAAGCCACTGCTGTCAAATCCTGCTTGGTTACCAAGATTGGCAAACATTGTCGACGTCATATCGCAAGTAAAAGAACTGAGCTTGCAACTTCAGAAAAAGGAGTACCACATCCGTGATTTCAACATCAACAACTTTCGGAGAAAGATGTCATCGTTTGAAGCATAAATGGTAGGAGAAAAAGTTGCTCATTTTCACTGTTTCAAGGAGTCGTGCGTTGCAATCCGTGAAGATACTTCTCCTGGTATTCCCTGAACAAGTATTCGTGATTTGAAGAAACATTTTCAGAGATTTTCTAAACTTGACGGGAATGGGAATGGAATTCTTTTGTTTCCGAATCTGTTTGATTGCAATTTTGATGACGTGCCAGTTGAACTACAACTTGGGCTAATTAGCCTGCAGACAAATAAGATATTGAAACAGAAGCACATGGAAGGAAAACTTGTTGCATTTTACCGCTGCTTACCTGCTGTTGAATTTCCGGAACTAACGTGGTTTGCCGCTGTTATGGAATCTGCATCTGTAAAAACTTATGAATGTGAGAAAACATTTCCAAAAAAGGAAGTAGGTGAAGTCAACTCATTGAATAAGTCTAAAGGATGAACAGTTGAAAGCAATTCTTTTGTTTGGATGCAGTCATTGGAAATAAAACATTGATGATATTTAGAAAGTCAAAGTTCAGCTTCACAACTCCCCAAATCTGACGACTGCGTGAATAGAATGGAGGGGGTAGAACTCCCTAATGCGTGGCGGGCGGTCTTAAGCCAGCCAACTTGACGAGCATCGGTGCGTGGATCAGATTGGAAAGTGTCAACCGATTCCCATTGTCAACACTATGGACTTATCCGTCATTGTCGTGACGCACAAAGGAACACCTGGACTATTCCCACTGTGATTGTACCACCTGGGGTGCCATCACCAACTGTTACTGTAATGACATCATGACTCAAGTCTCGGGTAACGCGGTTATCGCCCCTGTTCGCTATAAAAGCCCACACCAATTGCACACTGATTCACCTGGTCTGACGAAGCCCTTGTGTCGAGGGCGAAACGTTACCAAACTACTATACCAACCGATTGTTTCCAAACCTCTGAACTCATGAACTTTTGTTGTCTAGTTTGTGCTATCCGGATTTGTGCACAATAACCTCCTTTTGTGTACCTCGGCCCAGTTGAGCACTTTTAGTTAGTAAGTATTTTGATTGCCAAATGATGACGATTGATGATAACACGGCATCTACAGGCTAGGTGTGCACGATCTGCAGGTCACTGCTCAGAAATGTAACCTGTGTGCTCGTACAAAACGACGTCGGTTGTTCTACGGAGTCTGAGCCCTCTTCAAATAGGAATAACCAGCATGTCGGTCTGTTGCTAAGATCATTCGAGGGTTTAGATTCAATCATGTTTTCACACAAACTTAATGTCTACTTGCATCATCGCGTCGAATACGCTTTCCAGGCAACCTTCGTTAGCGTGAGACCACGAAACGATCGAAACCCGTGGAAATGGAATAAGTTAAAAACTTGCGCCACCTGCAAAGCCAGGAACAGCTGAAGAATCTCGGAGTGTTCCGTGGACGCTACCAGCGGTTACTTGAATACCTCATAATGGTATACGAAGCAACTAGCGACCCCGGTCACTTGTGCCACCACATTGTGAAAAACGGCCGGAACACTAGTCTGAGAGGCAATAGGTTGAAACTGAGTCAACTATACAGTGGTATAGATTGTCGACGAACGTACTTCTCCCTCTGGGTCGGCCAATCCTGGAACGCTCTTTCAAACCACATATCTATACCTCACTTTAGACATTTTCGTATGACGCTTGGGTATCCCACACTTTGTTATATGAACTGATACTCTGAAACGTATTCCGGTTGACTATTTGGCATTATAAACCACACCGATGCATGTGACTCAATACAAACGAGTTAATCCCATTGGTCATTATGGTAAGCAATAACCATATAACTTTATTATCCTGTTTTGCACGGAACCAGCTCATTTCTATAACCCAGTGTCTAATACGCTATTGTTTTGTCACTTCAACAATGTGTATTTTCTTTGGTCCAGTTTTGTAGTACTCGAAGTCGCAATTCTCTCCCCTACCAACCTAAGTGACTTTTAAATTCCGTGCACTTTTACTCGTAAACCATCCTCCCCCTTCACAAGCTCACCCTTAGCATTCACCCTTGGTAGCATCAACGTCTACCGGGAACTCCTCATATAAAGATAAATAAGGCTAATGGACCTGATATAGTCACCACTTATTCTAAAGAGGCGCGCAGATTATCTTGCGGTACTCTCAACTGCTATTTCCAATTGATGTTCCACGACAGTATGATATTCGGAGACCTGTAAGAATAACGCAGGTGCCCAAGAAGCATCGTCCAATCGCATACCAATTATTTTTTATATTGACTTCATATGTTTCTTTATTGCCAGTTGTTGTATCCATGAAAGCAGAAAGGCATACAGTAAAGTGTACGGATCTATGGACACTATGAACACGTAACAGCAAGTGTACCAATTAAACCATTCACCAAGGCCAATCAGAAGCAAGTGCATGCATTTATCCAATGACCATTAAGTGGACGTATGATTCATGACCAATCAATAGCGAGGATGAGGAGAGTAATATGGTAACGCACTACCAGTGATAGGGTGAAATGCTGGACGTGTACCTAGCTAGGTGCATAAAGCCAATTTTGATGTGAGTGGAACCAATGTTACAGGATTGAGAAGACGCACCACTAATTCTGAGTGACACGGAACAGCCAATCGGCGGTGATTTACACAGAAAGGGTTGCTGCCAGTAGTCGGAGTAGTAATCCAAAATTTCAATCGCTGAAGAAGACGGCGTATTACGAAGTGACGCTAGTACTACTGTATTAGACACGAGATCTGATGTGTGTATCGAACTTCAGTAACTTACTACATAGTATTTTATTGGTTCCTGTATCTTGAGACTGTCTAGTTGTATAACTAACTGTGAATTCCGTTCACTTGCGCTTCCACGGTAAGTCGTGATGCTTTGATGATCTCCATTCCTTGTAACTGAGGCCAATACGCGTTGGATCCAGCCGCTTTAACTGCTATCCGTACTCTTGTATGTAGCACGACGCTTACTTGTCATCGCTTCCAACTTGTATCTGTGTAACACCTACAAGTGATGACCCCGAATGCGAGTACAGCGCCTGCATTGCTGAAACTTATGGTGTTTAGCCGTTCCTTATTTCCTGGAACTACTATTTTTGCAACTTGCATTACGTGATATGCTATGATTCGCTCAGATACTAATATTTTCGGTTCAACAATTGGTGCAGCGTTGCTACCTGCCACTTCTATACTTTTCAATGACCTATTTCGGATTGCAGTGTTAGAATCTGAGTTTTTGCGCCGTACTACAAGTTCCAGCGAATCTAAGCACAGTCATTTAGTGAACAGCCTTCCCAGGGACTTCGTACTTCAACACTGAGTTACTTTCGAATCCAAATATAGGTTCCTATTATGAATATCTTAAGCAAAATGTCGTGATCTGACTGGAGCCCCCAGCCAGTATGTGAAGCAAACAGTTATTCCACGACATGCGTCCAGACGATACGAGTCCATCCCCTCTACTGTGTGAGATGAACACTCCTCGGTTCGCCTACAATGGGTAAATCTATTCTGGAACTCTGGCCACAGTACCCACCTGAAACAGTCCAAGCAATCATCATCTCCAGGAAGGTCCTGTTTCCTCATTTTGGCGGCACAACGCTAATGCGTTCGTCTTCCTAAGGACGTTGCATAACGCTATCCTCCACACACACGCCAAATAGCCATAGCGCGTCCCAACAACTATCTATTTGGTGCAGGCATCACGTGGCTCTCAGTGTAGAACCATGAGGTTGATTTAGGACCTACTGAACTAGCGGCATTACGCCGCGATATTGACGCCACTCCAACACTCGATAACTCAACTGCACCTCGCAGCAAGTTGACCAAGCCTAGCGGCCTACAACGTAACAAACTACGCTGATATCACTGCCAGTTAGGCCTTCAGGTGAATCGATGTTTTATGCCTTGTACCTTATTCGCAGACAAATTGTGGAAACTTTCAGGACACAACTCACTTGCCAATAATGTCACCGGCTACTGCTACTGCAGTAACCGCTTTTACCTTCAGAAACTGCGTTCCTGGTTGCTACCGGAGCTTAAGTAAGCGTGGTTCCCCTCGCACCTAGGGAAGCAAATCAGCCGACCCCACTCAGCTTTTGTGCCACTAAAGACACATTCCTCCCCACTTACGGTCAACGCTCTTTTTTCATTAATTTAGATTTCTACTGAACATTTCCCTGGATGTTCACTATTGCAGATGTTTCGTTTACCATCACCAGTATAAGTGTCCCCAGACATTTCAACCTCTTGATTCGACGCGAAAAAATGACGATAGTCGACCCCGCAATGACGCTCGGCGTCCTCGGCACAAATGCCGGCATCGCAGCTATCACTCCGTCTAGGTCTTCACACAGATCTTTCCTGAATAAGCCGACTTCTTATTACCATCAGATCGCCCAGCCAATGAGAGCAGCTTCCTTCGTGGCATCTTAAGTCACGCACTATTTCCTGACTAACGACTCACCTGTCCCATTACGCCCGGGCAGAGTTTCACCGACGAAAAGGAAGCTAATTAGGGCACATGCTCTAGTTTGGAATAATCCGTCCTTCCGACAGTCCTTAGGCTTCTTCACAACAGATCGTCCCAAAGAAATTTGGAGGCAGGTGTCCTTGCGGTGATTACTGGACATTGACCGAACATTTGGTCCCAGGCAAGCATCCCTCCCACACATGCAGAATCTCACAACACGCACGGCAGTTAACACGGTCTTCAGCAAAATTGGTACCTGCGGAAGGAAAACACAAAACAGCTCTCATCACTGTTTTCGACAGGTTCGAGTTTTGAAGAATACCCTTGGGTTTGTGCAACGCGGCACAGGCCTACCAACACTATACATCCATGATGTTGCTTGTGGCCTAGACTTTGCTTATCCCTACCTGGACGACATTTATGCGTCCAGTTCATCCCACGAAGAGCACCTTCACCATGTTCAGGTATTCTTTCAGAGGCTGACCCAACACGGCATCACTATTAACCCGACTAAATGCGAAACTGACAACTCAACGGAAGTATTCGTAGGCCACCGTATGTCCTGCTTTGGTATCGAGGTTCTGACAGACAAGACACTGTCTATCAAAGACTTCCCAACCCCGATGACATTCCATCGCCTCCTTCGATTTCGTGGGTTGATCAACTACCATCGACATCATCATCATTATTATACACGGAAGCTAGAGGTAGGAAGCACCTCAGCTACTGTGCCGCAATACATACAAGAAAAAAGGAAAATGCAATAGATGCAAGCCAGCTGAACTACCAGTAAGGGATAGCAACGTTCAGGTAAGCTACCAGCCCGCTACTATACGGCAAAAAAATTTAATATGCCAAATTATATAACGCTGTTGTGAGATCGTGGATGGGAGGGGAGGCTAACAAGAGGGTGGAACAAAGAAACTCACAGCATGAACGCCACTGAGGTCGACAGGTGTATCTAGCCAAACGTGTTTACCGTCTTTCGGACCCCAACCAGGGAGCCGAGACGCTCCAACCGAGGCCAGCTTCAAAGTGAGGGGCCTTCGTTCCTCTCGACCGAATAATCGCTTGGCCACCCCTCCTCTTTCATTCACACCTCCTGTGAGCAAACAATTCACGTCATGGAAGTCGGTGGCCTGGCATGCCTAACACGTGCATGAGACAGCGGAGCCCTGTGCGTGAAATAACGGTACTGAGCGGTTCATTTCCTTTTCCTGCGCCGTAAACAAGACGTCGAACAAGCTAGTTGCTAACTCGGTGTTCCCACCAGATGTAGGCCAAACTGCGAAGGCCCCGATGATCCGGACGTAACTAGCCTGTTTATATCTGCTGATTTAAGAGGCCAGATTTCACAACTGTATAGTAGGATCGAACGTACCGCGGCAGTTTACACTCTACCCTGAAGGGCGAGAGTGATGTCATGCCGGCGCCAAAAGTGGCGAAGTTTAGCAAGAGCGTCTCGAACTTTCGCTATACGGTTCGTGATCTCGTCTTCAATCCCACGCGCGCTGATACAACTTCCCAGGCAGTTGAATATTTGTGCGACTTCTTGCTGACTCCCACCAAGGGTCAGCGCAAGAGGCGGTCCAGGTCAATTTTGGAGGGATGCTTTGCACTTCGAGGGTGTGAGGCAAACTCTGTACTACTGACAGCCAGTGCTAATTTTTCCAGTGCAGCTCGACATGTATGATACGCATTCACAACAGCTGGCTGGTGTCAATACGCTACTACTCTCGACGCTTCATTCCCAACCGCGATTAGCCCCTTGCGGCCAAGAAGAAACGAGCTTAAGTTCACTTGCCTTGAAATCGTACCCACGACTTTCACGGAGCTCAAGAATACTGACTCCAATATGGCTCTCCTTGCTACACCGAATCGTCCGCTCCTCTTTTCAGAACAACTGACGTTGCCGCAGGAGCTGTCCTATAAGAACACGTTGGCAGGCAATGGCAATCTTCTTCAAACGCTTGCAACCAGCGGAATCCCACCACGGTGCCTTTGGTAGAGGGGCTGCTTGCTATCTACCTAGCCATGCATCACTCCCGACGCGCTTTCACGGTCTATATCTTCCACAAACCTCACATTTTCGTCTTCAACTCATCTGACAAATACTCATCATGGGAAACTAGATACCTGGACTTTGTCACGTAGGTCATTGCAGACAGGTCATGTCTCAGTTGTCGCCAACGCTTTCTCTCGCGTCAACCTGTCTTTGCCACCATTCTACCGGTTCAGACTCAAGACGAAGGCTTCCGACGCACTTTGCAGTCCACTTTCCTGCATATGCAAACTGTTCTTCTCCAAACGACAGACGGAACTATCCTTCGTGACAATTCTATAGGCTGTTCTAGACCTCATGTGCATGCCTCTTTCAGATGCACGGTCACTGTTACCATTCACTTACTGCGTCATCCTGGTCACCGAACGCTTCGTTTGGCCAAGCGTAAACAAAGATATTCGCGACTGCACTCCGATCGTCTTCACTGCTAGCGCTCCAAAGTACACAGTCATACTCGGTTCCCTCGGTTGTTTACCCTTCCTGAACTCAGTTCAAGTTTGTACACTTGGACCTGGTAGAATCATCGCCTCCTTCTCGTGGATTGTTTTACATTCCTACATGTGTCCACTGTTTTACCAGGTGGCCAGAGGTTATTTCCCTTCCAGACTGCACTGCCGAAACTATCATCCATGCTTCATTAGACTGCTGGGTGTCCCACTACGGATGTTTGTCTACTATCCAAACAAACTGTGGAACGCCATACAAATTTTCTAAATTCGGTAAGTTATACAATTTTTTTACGTAGTCGCCGTATCCACACGATTGTATACCACCCTACAGGCTAGCTTGCAGAACAACCTCCTTGCGGTACCAGGTGAGTAGTTCGGGACTAATCCGTTCCAGCGAATAGTTCGGCGGCAGTGTTCCAGGACGTGATGGGTTTTCGCACGGCAAGTATTCTATGTATAAAAAACCCACATATGTCCGCTTAACAACACTTTGGCGTGGTGGATGTGATTCTACAATAAATAAAATCATTGTCCCTTGCTTCATACTGGTGAAGCATTGTATTTCAGCAACTTGTGTGGTGAGCGATAGGCCACTGTTTGGCAAATGGACAAACGAAAGGTGTATGAACTGAGCAATCAGTCACCAGCTCCGAATGGGCACGATTCCTTGAATTCGCTCCGCTGCCTTGCGGACAGGCCATTCAGCCAAGGGCTCGGGGTGGTGTCCCCTCAGTCAATACACAACATCGATTTGGGAAACCGGGTAGTATCTTGCCCAATGACAAAGCCATGGATACCTCTGTCCTGTGTTGTGTATTCTTTTACGATATCTGTACCGCCAGTTGAGTTCCATGATTTTCGATGGCTCCATGTCTATTCGGAGACTATTGTATATATATATATAATATATATATATTATATATATATATATATATATATATACATATATATACATATATATATATGTTGTTGGCGTCATCCGGTTCCGAATTTGCATCTCACTGTGGCCAGCCACAGGACGCCTGCGCCTACAGAGGGACCATGGGTGGCTTGCGCTGCACCACCCACAGCTCCAATCACACACCACATATCCAGTGTAAACCCGAAGGAATAAGACCGGGAGGCATGTGGATGGGAACCACGTTTCATCAACGGAGCCGGCCCACACTCCTTCACAGGCAAACACAAGCACACTGTATTTGGGAATCAAGCGCACACAAGGCGGTGGCTGGACCGTAGTCCGCTCCACACTGAGTGCATGGAACCACTCTTCGAGCCTAACACGGCCACAAGGACCGTGCACCCCGTCCCTCCAGCAACGACCAACTGTCTCCTGGAGCCAGTATGGACGAGGTAGTGGGTAATAGACAGGTAGGCACCTTGTCAACATGCACATCAAGCGCAGCCACACCGGGGATATCAAACAACAGCCAATCACTTGAGAGAGAGAGAGAGACAAAGAAATAACTCGATTAATGCATAAGGAAACGGTGACATAAACCTTAAGTTAATGAGCATATGAAATAAGTTGTTTACAAACAAATCCTAGATAAGCTCATGATGTCAGAAAGTATATTTTACGGAAATGCCACGAACACAAAAATGCCATGGAAATCGAATGCAATTGGCTTAAGCGAAGTGTGCAAGTTAATAGAATAAAGTACAGGTAGACATTTATAGGAGAAAGAAAAGCACTAAGTCAAGATTGAAAACCCACGACCTGAAATAAAGAGACTAAGCATGCAAGTACGTGGTTAGTAAATCGAATTCAGCGTTCCTGCAAATGCCGCGCTGGTTCTGCCCACCTTCTCTGCAGGACGCGTCGTCGCTTCTGTAGTGATCCCGAGTGGTCTCGCTCATGGCTCACTAAGCCTGCCTGATTAAGGCAATCGCCACCGCATGTTCTACAGTACCATGCGTTTGATGTCGATGGAGAACAACCTGTCGGTGCTTGACGCTTCC
>OX104062.1:46483635-46500207 GCA_944474145.2 Dicrocoelium dendriticum
GCGCAGGTTACCGGAGTCAGCGGATCAGTTCGATCGAGCGAACGCGTGAACCCACCGGGAGACACAGCGATGGCTGGACAACGAATCACGAGTGGCCCACGTATCCAGCAACCGACAAACCGGATTGGACAATAGAACATAGAGGGCGCACTGGCAACTCGAGAATCGCTATTAACGCCAAGTTTAAGAGTGCAAAGTCAAATATGAGCGGTCCAAAGAAATACGGCCAATCAGATGCCGAGCACGAAAGACGTGATCACTGCGCGAGACAGGAAGGCAGCGACCGAAGAGGAATAACATAACCCAATTAACTAAAAGGGAACGCAACCAATGAGGTGATCCGAAAAACAGGAGACCCACTGAGAAGGCTCGAAGATTAACAGTGTTTATTTTCTTTAAATAGGCTACACTATACTGAATAAACGCCTGTTTTCCGCCCGCCGCCATCGTGACTTTTTGATCGTGTCCGTGTCACTTAACGTGGTGACAGAGGAGAAGAAGAAACCGATGCCCAAGATGCAGTTTGCAGTTGGAGGTCAGCCGGCGATCCGTTTCCATCTCCTTTGCAGATGACTGAGAGTTCTCTACCAGACAGTTGACGAATTCGGAAGAGCAAGTGGGCGGATTTCGCAACGCTGACTCAGCTGGACGCCCAGCCGATGAACTACCAACTCGCAATGTTTAGGCACGCTGTTAGTGACGATGCAAGGAGGGTTTTTGAAACACTGAAGTTTGGCGGTCAGAAGGCGGATCTATCCGAAGTGATGCGGACATTTGGCGAGTTCTGCGAAGCGCGTGTGAACGAGACCTGCCAACGATATCTGTTTTTTGGACGCGATCGTTTACCGGGGGAGTCGTTCGAGAGATACATCACAGAATTGAAGCTCCTGGCACGAACTTGCAATTTCTGTGAATGCATGAAGGAGTCACTAATACGGGATCGCATTGTTATTGGGAATAAGGAACGATGAACTCACACGCCGGTTTCTGCGACAAAGGAACTTGTCACTGGAACAGTGTGTCCACATCTGCCTAGTGAGGCCAGAAAGGATCAGCAAGTCAAACATCTGCGCGCCGAAAAGAATACGGAGTTGTTCGCAATATCCCGAACCGAGGGACGTATCCCGAGATCACCCGATGAACAGGTAACTGATGGCCAGTTTTGCGGCCGCAGGCACCAAAAGAAGAAGGAGAGTTGTCCAGCGTGGGGTCGGACGTGCATGAAGTGCTCCAAGAAAAGTCACTTTGCTCGTTGCTGTATATCATACAGAGTGAGTTCGGTTGCCGACGATGCCAGAGAACGGGAACAAGAATTGTTGATAAACTACATAAATGGCCGGGCGAAAAGCAAGTGCGTGTTTGCAACCCTTTTGGTTCGAGGACAACCGGTACGTTTTCAGCTAGACTCCGGGGCTACGGTTAACATCTTGCCTGAAAAATACTGCAAGGGAGCGCGATGGGAAGAAACTCAAAAGTGTCTCATAATGTGGAACGGCTCAAGGCTGCAACCGAAGGGCATCGTCATTTTGGAGACGGTCAATCCAAAGGAAGGAACAGAGCACCCGCTGGAGTTCCTGCTTGTTTCGGAAGACCTTATGCCCATTCTGGGCGTTGATTCTATCCAGCGTTTTGGTTTTGTTTCTTTTAACCACGAACGTTTTGTTCATGCGTGTGAAGTCGAGGTAGATATTTTTGATAAGTACTCGAGTATGTTTGATGGCAGAGTAGGGATGTTCGAGGGACCCGCTCACTTATCGTTAAACGAGTTAGCAACACCGGTGGCTTTACCAGCTAGGAAGGTGCCAATCGCCTTGCGCGAAAAGTTCTTGAATGAGTTGCAACGTCTCTGTAGTCTGGGAGTGATATCTAAGGTTGACGAACCGACTGATTGGGTCAGCCAGGTGGCGATTATTACAAAAAAGTCAGGCGAGCTGCGTATATGCATTGATCCGAAACCGCTTAATGCCGCACACAAGAGAGAGTATTTTACGTTACCGACACTAGACGACATGCTGCCGGTGTTATGCAATTCTAAAGTGTTCACGAAAGTCGACCTCGCCTCTGCGTTCTGGCACGTATCGCTAGACGATGAGTCAAGCTACATGACAACTTTCGGAACACCATTCGGGCGGTTCCGTTGGCTACGTTTACCGTTTGGACTGAAAGTGTCTAGCGAAATCTTCCAGAAGCGACTAATGCAAGTGTTGGACGATCTACAGGGAGTATTCCGCGTAGTGGACGATGTGTTGGTTTTTGGCGCTACTCGTGAAGAGCATGATCAAAACCTTCGTAGCTTTTTACAACGTTGTGTTGAAAGAAACATCAAACTGAAACGCGAAAAGCTCGAACTACGCAGTACAGATGTTATATTTCATGGACATGTGTTAAGCGAGGAAGGGCTAAACCCAGACCCTGAGAAAGTAAGAGCTATAAGAGATATGCCGTCCCCCACAGATGTGAAAGCGGTTGGCAGGCTAATTGGGATGATCAATTACCTGAGCCGGTTCCTGCCCAAGTTAGCTGATGTTATGACACCGATCAGAAAGTTGTCCCATAAGGGCGAAAACTGGCATTGGGATGCAGAACAAGGAGAGGCCTTCCAGGCAATCAAGGAACGCAGCACTAACGCACCTGTTCTCGCCTACTATAATCCGCAACCCACCCTCGAGATTCAATGCGACAGCAGTCAATTTGGTATCGGGGCCGTACTCATGCAGAATGGAAAACCCATCGAGTTTTGCAGTAGGACGTTGACAGAGACCGAGCGTCGTTACGCCCAGATAGAAAAAGAGATGCTTGCAGTGGTTTACGCCGTCGAACTTTTAATGACTATACATTTGGCCGGAAGACTACAGTGTTTACAGCTCACAACCCGTTGGTTTCCATCGCCATCAAGGCGCTACATGTTGTTCCCCGCCGCTTACAGAGAATGCTTATTCGCCTTCAAAAGTACGACCTGGAGATTGTGTATCGACCTGGTCCGAAATGCATATCGCAGACACGTTATCCAGGGCATATCTGTCAGACACACCAAAGGAAGACGAAGATTCAGATTTCGTTCATGCGGCCCAACTAGTAGCTGTTACCCAGGAGCGACTGAAACAGCTCCAGCAGTGCACGGAGGAAGACGGGTTATGCAAGCTGCTGAGGCAGACAATACTAAGTGGCTGGCCCAAGAACAAGAAAGACCTACCAGGAGAGCTGACCTCGTTTTCCCATTTTCGTGATAAACTCATTGTCCAAGATGGGTTGATATTCAAAGGCAATAGGATACTAATTCCCAAAGCGTTGCAGCTCACGATGACAGAGCTTGTCCACTGTGTCCATTTGGGAGTCAACAATTGTGTGGCCAGAGCGCGAGAGCTAATGTTTTGGCCGGGAATGACCAGCCAAATACGAGAGTACGTCTCAAATTGTCTGGCATGCCGAACACACGACGTACGTCAGTCAAAAGTACTGATGATGCTCCGTGACGTTCCGGACAAACCCTGACAGATGGTTGCAGTGGACATCTTCATCCACGATGAAAAAAGTTACTTAGTGTTGGTTGATTATTTCAGTGACTACTTTGAAATCGATGCTCTTGCTACGACCAATACAGACGCAGTGGTGCATAAGCTACGATGTCAATTTGTTCGCCACGGAATACCGGAGGTAGTAGTCTCGGACAACGGGCCGCAGTTCGTTAGCGCAGCGTTCCGAGAATTCAGCAGAAAGTGGGATTTCCATCACCGGCTTACTAGCCCATATCACAGCCAATCAAATGGGAAGACCGAGTCGGCAGCAAAAGAAGCAAAGAAGGTGCTTACCAAAGCTAAGGAGACTCATGAGGACCCTTATATTATGTTGCTGGAACGCAGAAACACGCCATCAACAGAAATTGGGGCAAGTCCGGTGCAGGGACTCTTCAGCCGGAGGACAAGAACGTTGATACCAACTGCGTCAAATCTGCTAACACCTGAAGTAGCACCAGCGACCTCGATACACGAGCGGTTACGAAACAGAATGCTTAGGCAAAGAAATGCTACGATCGCGGGGCGAGAAAACTCCAACCTCTAGCAGTGGGAGAAGAAGTGTGGGTGCAACCAGTACCAGGATCAGAGGGACGCTGGAGGGAGGGAGTTATTCAGAGCCGCAAGGGAGAGAGAGGCTACGAAGTGAAGCTTGGGAGCACTGCAATTAAACGGAACCGAGTACAGGTCCGGAAAGCAGGTTGGACGCGTTTTACCCAGTTGGAAAACCGACACCAGCAGTCAAGAGAGATACGCGTCACCTCGGCAGAAGGAAGGAAACTCACACGCAGCGGAAAGCAGTATGGGACATACTGCGGCGCAATCCTAACAAAACAAAAGGAAAAGGATGTAACGGGGTTTAGGAAACCAGTCCAGTATGCTCGACCTTACCACCTAAGCGCAGGTTACCGGAGTCAGCGGATCAGTTCGATCGAGAGAACGCGTGAACCCACCGGGAGACACAGCGATGGCTGGACAACGAATCACGAGTGGCCCACGTATCCAGCAACCGACAAACCGGATTGGACAATAGAACATAGAGGGCGCACTGGCAACTCGAGAATCGCTATTAACGCCAAGTTTAAGAGTGCAAAGCCAAATATGAGCGGTCCAAAGAAACACGGCCAATCAGATGCCGAGCACGAAAGACGTGATCATTGCGCGAGACAGGAAGGCAGCGACCGAAGAGGAATAACATAACCCAATAAAATAAAAGGGGAACGCAACCAATGAGGTGAGCCGAAAAACAGGAGACCCACTGAGAAGGCTCGAAGATTAAGAGTGTTTATTTTCTTTAAATAGGCTACACTATACTGAATAAACGCCTGTTTTCCGCCCGCCGCCATCGTGACTTTTTGATCGTGTCCGTGTCACTTAACACGTAGTCGCCATAGTCGAAAACTGTCGGCGCTTTTGGTGAGACGAGTTCACCAGGTTAGCGTTGGTGCATCCAAAGACTAGCGACGATGGAGTGGCGTGCAAGTCCGCTTTAATCGTGTTACTTATGCCTAAGAGAATGAGCGGAAGTGCTTCGTGCCAGGATGTGCTAGAATGGGCACAGAGTGGTGCTTTGAGTTGCCGGTGGAACCTTTCTACCATCCCATTAGCTGCGGGGTGGTATGCGCTAGTTCGGTTTTGTTGGCAACCAAGTACCTTGAGCAATTTGCTGAAGGATCCGTCAAAGTACGATCCTCTCTCAGTGATGACTACGCTTGTTTAATCGAATTGAGCTACCCAGCGTTCTAGGATAGCCTGTGAAATTGTCCCAGCTGAGCAGTTGACTATCGGAATCGCCTCTGGCCAACGGGTGAATCGGTCGACACAGGTGTGGAGGTACAAGTAGCCTTTGCGTGAGGGCAAACGTCCGACCAGGTCGACATGGACGTGTGCGAAACGAGAGCCGGGGGCAGGAAAGACGCCAATTGGCGCGCTGACACTTTGAGCAAGCGCGTGCCCAAAGTCGGACATCGCGATTGACGTTGGGCCATACGAAGCGTCCAGTTACGAGCTGCTGCCAAGCACATATGCCGGGATGAGGTAGGTTGTGTAAAGCGTTGAAAACTAGTCGCCGCATCGAAGTAGGAACTACGGGTCGGGGAGAAGTTTGTGAGACGTCACAAAGAATGGTCCGCTTAGATGAAGCTAGTGGAACTTCGTGTAGTTTCAACGAGGTGTTGCTTCGTAGCTTGTCTATGTCGGAATCAGCTTGTTGGGCAGCAGCAATAGCGGCTAGATCAATGTTGGTGTCAGGCGATAAGCTTATCTGCTGAATACGTGGAAGCACGGGATTGAGAGCACCTGAGACATGTCGTACGCCTGTCGTAAACTGAGAAACGTAGTCTAGGTGTCTAGTTTCCCCCTGAGAATACTTGTCCATTGCGCCATTGATTGCGTAGATCAATGGCTTGTGGTCAGTGAAGACTGTAAAATGTCGACCTTCGAGATAGTGACGGAAATGTTTGATACCTAGGTAAATAGCCCACAGTTCCCTACCGAAGGTGCTGTAACGCGATTCGGCAGGTTGTAAACACTTCGAGCAGAAACCTAGATTTACTATCGACGGTCGATGAGTGGTTGAAAAACTGCACCGACGGCCGTGTCGAATGCATCAGTTGTCAGGGAGAGTGGTGCAGATGTGTCTGGATTGGATAGAAGCGCTATGTTGGAGATAGCTTCTTTGAGCTTCTCGAAAGACAGTCTAGCGTCGTCTGCAAAATGAAAAGACCGTTGTTTACCGCGGAGCAAGTCAATCATTGGTTGAACATTGCTCGCGCAGTTAGGAATAAAACGTCTATAATAGTTGACCAGGCCAAGGAATCGGCGTAACTGTTTGAAGGAACTGGGAGCAGGATAGTCCTTCAGTGCCTGGATTTTGTCTGGCAGAGCTTCGATACCAGAGGCGGATATGCGGTGGCCAAGAAAGCCGATGGAGCTTTGGCCAAGCTCGCATTTATCGGGGTTGACGGTAACCCCATGTTGTGTTAAGTGTTGAAAGAGAGCGTCGAGGTGATGAAGATGTTCCTCGTCAGAAGAGCGCGCGATGAGACTGTCATCTAGATAAGGATGAACGCCTTCGAGTCCTCGCGTCACCTCATGAATGAAACGCTGAAAAGTTTGGGCAACGTTGCTGAGGCCGAAATGCATTCTGAGGTACTCGAATAGGCCGAATGGCGTGATGACCGCTGTTTTAGCAACGTCGTCTGGCGCCACAGGTATCTGATGGTAGGCGCGAACTAAGTCGACTTTGCTAAAGATCGACTTTCCAGCTAGTGCTGAGGTCAAGTCGTGCATATGCGGAATAGGGTATTTATCCGGGACGGTAACTTTGTTAAGTGCCCTGTAGTCACCACAGGGGCGCCAACCGGATTTCTTCGGCACCATGTGTAATGGTGATGCCCAGGGACTTTTGGGCGGGCGGATGATTCCCAGTTCGAGCATTTGCTCGAATTCCGCCTTAGCATCTTTGAGTTTGTCCGGAGTTAGTCTGCGAGGGCGAGCCGAAACGGGTCTGCCCTTAGTGCAAATGTGATGCATGACGTTTGACGTCACAGGAGGCAAGTCGTTCAGGAGGCGAACGAATTTAGGATGCTTGTTGAAAAGTTCTATAAAAGGTTGTGAAGCTTGAGGTAGGACACGAATGGGAGTGATAGCAGCCACGTTGGCGTTAGTCCCGATAACACTGAGCTTTGCCCGAGAGCCGATAAGCTTCTTCCTTTTAGCGTCGACGATGAAGTCGAAGCGTTGAAGAAGGTCTGTGCCTATGATGGCGAAAGGCACGGCAGCGATTATGAAAGGCCAGCGAAAGGTTCGCCGGAGGCCTAAATTGAGCGTTAGCAGCTTTTCGCCGAAAGTTGCGATTGGTGTGCCATTGGCGGCACCCAGCTTGGTCGACGATGGTGAGATGACCTCATCTGGGGTACGGGGTATAACGCTGACTTCGGCACCAGTGTCGACTAGAAACTTGGTGCGGGAAGTTAAATCTCTAACGCGGATGAGGCGACTTTGGTGTGGGCCGGTCGCGTCCATCGCCGTTACGGACAGGTCGAGAAGTTTCCCTGCTTCTCGGCGAAGTTGCAAGGCTTTACACATTCATGAGCTGCGGTACCAAAACGCTGATGGTACCAACAGCTAGCCTGCCTGTTGCTAGACTTAGAACGTTTGAAGGGCGATTTTGAGCGGCTATGACGACGACCATTCATAGTAAGCTGTTGGACCTGGCGAATAAGTGTCGCAACTTGTGTTTGCAGGGCTTCCATAATTGACTGTACTCCAGTGATAGAAGTGCCCTGCACGCGACGGCATTGATCTTGCTGGTGTCGGCTTGTGGCTGTGATCGCTCAATAACTGGATCCACTAAATCTGCTAGTTGAGTGAGCAAAACGGAGCTCACTGTAGCGAGAATCGCTTGCGTGTTTTCCGGTAGCCGTTGTAGCCATAGTTCGCGAAGTAACGTCTCGTCCATGGTTGAGGAACCAAGGAGTTGATGCATCTCTTGTAGCAGGGTTGAGGGCAGTTTGTCATCCAGCTGCAGATCCATGAACAGCTGCTGCAAGCGAACTTTCTCAGAGTGAATAACACGCTTGATCGTGGCCTCCTTGCGAGCCTCAGCGGTTTTCCGTCTGAGAAATGATGACGTCACGAACCTGCATTGATATCTCCTTGGGAAGATAGGACAGGAGCTTGCTATACTTCGCGCAGTAGGAAGTGATTCTGTGGTTATAAAACTCAGCTTCAAGAACAGCGAACCATAAAAGAGGATCCATGTCCCAACGAGGTGGCATAGAGAGATAAGACGCTTAGCAGAGACTCTACCTTAAGGTCTATAGATTCCATGGCTTAAAAATGACGCAAAAAGCAGACTACCGTATGCAAAAATAAACCGCAAAAGATGAAAAATAAATGGAACGAGCTCACTGGAGCAAAGTTTGAAATATCCGGTGCTGAGATTGTTCCGGAGTCTGGGTCACCAATTTAAATAAATAAATAAATAAATAAATAAACGTTTATTCTCGACAGTGCGAGACACACCGGTACAGGCATGATCATGATTAGCTAACATAGTGCGATCAAAATGTACAGAGTACATGTTTGGCATAACAGTGAATGTAAGTGTATGGGTGTATATATGTATGTAATTGTCTATGAATGTAGCTTTTATTTTTGAAGGTGCCGCAGAATTCTTGACTGTTTGTTATCGGTAGGAATGTGAGAATAAGCGATCGATGTCCGTGAGTTGGATACCATTTTCCGGATGTCCACGGCCCAGTGACTTTATTTTGTGGCGAGTCACATCCGCCACGTCACAGTGTTGATAAGCAGACATTTGTGGCTTTTTATAGGGAGAACGCTTGCCGGGCGAAAACCCACCACGTCCTGGAACACTGCCGCCGAACTATTTGCTGGAACGGGTTAAAGCCGAACCACCCAGCTGGCACCACGAGGAGGTTGTTCGGCTAGCCAGCCGACTGTACCGGGAGCCCGGAGAGCGATTCGAAAAGACAGCTCGAGTTGCAGGGAATCTTTTATTTGTACAGTAAAAGATTCCCTGTTATCTAGCTATAAAGGAACGACACAGTTGAAGCTCTAGCTAGGGGAACGGAGCATGCACAGCACACAGGGCAGTAGCGAGTTGTAATCGAAACGAGCGCCAAGCAAAAATGGCGATGAACAAGTCAAGCATTCGAACTCAGCAGTCAGTTCAACAAACCACGCCGGTTGCCCAAGTGTACAATGAAATAATTTTAGTAAGCATTTTACACAGGTAAACCGGGGAATCTCCAGACTGCTACATATTCTTTCCATAACTCTGGACACAAAGATTGTGTGACTTAAAGGAGGATAGTTTTCGATATTTTATCGGCAGCTTCGTTTGTGACGTGGAACGACTATCTAGTGCTTCCATATGGTCGGGTAGCTTCCGCTCGTCATGGACAGGGTGAAAAGTCGAAAAGAAGGATTGGAATATCCACGCCTCCGAGTAATAGCAAGGAAGATGGCACTACATCAGGGCCGGGGTTGTGTGACGGCTTCAGTGAGCGTAGAACTCGATTGACATTGTTCATGTTGAAATCAATGAGGTGATTGTGATCGTCTGTAGATGTTAAAATCGCAGTCGGCAGTAACACATCAGTGCTGATGAAGGCATCACGGAAGTGTGCGTTAATGTAATCGCACAACTCTGTTGCGTCAGTAATAACCCTATTATCAGGAAGCAGGAGTGAGTTAATCGGCAAGTCGTTGCGGCCACTGCGATGCTTCGTAAGTCGTACAATTGACGGCCATGTTCACACTGTGCAGCACCGTGTGCTCAGCTAAGGTATGTACATGACTTTGAGTTTCTCCATTTTACTAGAATAAAGTTCATAAGAATTAGGAGGTGAAACTCCTTAGTATTCTTGTAGCAGGATCGCATTTTCTCAAGCTCAGTGGTAATTGTACGCGTGGGGACGTCAACGAGATTTTGAGGTCTCCTGTTTGAGCGCGACAGTGGGGCTAGGATATCGAGGCAGAATGTCAACCTGGCCTCCAGTTGTCTGAATCCAGACAGAATCTTCGGGAATGCCAAGTGGTATAGTTTAGAAAGATGACGCGTGGAATTCGTTGCTAACGTATGTAAGACAGTCGCCGCCACATTGCTTGATGCGTTTGCTCCGGAAAGTCGTGTGCCCAGGAATCCTAGCGGAGCACCAGCTGCGTGCCACGTTTCAGTTATCAGCACCATATTAGGACTGAAGAGAATTATGGAGCAAGAAGGTGCATTTTATTTTTGATAGAAGGAGTATTGAATAGTAGGATTGTAAACGAGTCCGTCGGATTGGTCTGAATGTGGGAGTGGGCCAACGGCGCACCCAGCGAAACCCGTTGAGGTAAAAGGTTTGTTCGTAAGCATGCGTGGAAGTGCATGAGCGGTGGACCTGCGGAAGATAACGTAAAAGGCTGGTTCGGAGACAATAGGTTGAAGAGGAGGTTAAGATGAATTCGGGTGTGCATAAGTTGGAGTTGAGCGAAAACGTACGTGGTCAGGTGAAGTGCACTGCGTCCAAAACATTGTCCAAGTGGCTGGAAAAGTCTGGATAGCCTTAGATACATCACGTCCAACGGTCGGGTTAGGTGATACACAGTCGTATCGTGATATAGGCATGCTTGGATTAGGAGTCCGCAACCTGCAGCGTTCCATTAAAATGAGAATGCGAGTGATGTCTGGGCGATCCGCGGATTTATCGCATGTGGCGGTCGAGTTACAGATTCGCTGGGTTCAGAAGGTCGACGAGGTGTGGTGTTTGTAACACTCATATTATTAAAGTATCTAGGTGATCGTTGTCTGTGTGGCATTGTGGCTCGACAAGCAGCGAAACCCGACTTCCTCGGAATTGACACACAAATTAAGGAGCTTCGGGTGTTGAGTAGATACTTCTGGCGACCAAGCTGTTCCAGGTTGGTGGTCGCATAAGTAGGCTTCGGCGCATAATAGGGGTGGGAATTTCTATATGTCCGTGCGAACCGACCGGGTGTTTTGCGTATTCGGTAACCGCAGGGGGTTTGTCTTGGCTGTGATTGAACGTTCGCCTGTTGTAACTTTGCTGTACCGTTGTGGTTTTGATGGAAACCGAGGAGTCTCAGCAATCAAACATTGTCGGTGAGGGTTGCTAGACTTCGGAGTCGAACCAGTGGGAGATTGCGTGGTGTCTGTTGTGACACTGACAAGGGGAGTGCACGAAGACAAAAAGCCAATGCTCTCAATTTCTGATTCTGTGTCACACATGTCGGACAGGTTAAACGAACGCTGACGGTGTTTTGTGTCCGCAGCTGCACTGGTTGTTGCTGTCATTGAAACAGTCCCAGTACCGATGCTGTTAATGCGTCCTTTGTTCCCAGACGGCACTAGTAAGGCAGGGTCTACTTGTCCCCCTTGTGTTATATCCATATCAACACTATAAACCATAGAAGAGCAAGCGGTAGGAGTTGCAGTTAGTTAAGTATTAGGCAGTTGCGCTCCAGAAGGTGGTGTTGTTTGCGTTGTACTTTTGGTTAATTTGGAAGTAGAGAGAATAGACCTCTGTAGCCGTGTTCTATCCGATTTTATCAAGATTGGCCCGAGAATAGGCAGTTGTCTTAGGAGAAATCGGGCGTCAATAAACCTTTTAGCAAAGTCGTGGTTGCACCTCTTGAGCACGATTAGGCAAGACCGGCCAGGGATGTTACGCTAGCGAGTGGCTGTGCAACAACCATGTGGCAAGCATCTAAAGCTGTATGCAGCACTTTGTTGAGAGGAAATTTGTCTTGTAAATTGCGTACAATAGCGTTGTTGACGCGGTGCATGCGCTCACTGGCTACGTGCGCCATGTTGCTCAATAGTTCACCAGTTGCGAATATTTCAGACAGAGTTTCTAAACTTTGCTATTTGATTACGTGGGCGAAAGGTGTGAACTTGGCAAGGATCTCCGTAATAGACACAATTTGACTTTTCAGCTCGTTCATTTGCCTTTCGAGAGCAGAAACCTTTTGCAAGGCATCGATTAGAGGATCCGAGAGTGACTTCGCACTCCCGTGTTTGGGGTGGACTAGCCGTGGCGGTCGAAGGCGCTGGAGATTTCCCTAGCTTCTTGACAGAGATGGGAGGCACCTGACGTTTGCCAACCCTGTTGTAACTGATAGATATAAAACAGGTGAACACAAGGGTATATGAGGGAAAACATTAAGGTGCACACAAAAAACGACAGTGGAAAAATGTTTTGGACAACAGTCCAAAAACGGAACACACGAGTTCGTAGTAGGAATGTGTTACGTTAAAGTAACACAAAAGGGGCCAAAACGCTACTGTATGCAACTCAGGGTATAGAAAGATGAAACATAACGAAAACGCATCGTTGCAAATTTCGTGGGCGTAGTTTTCATAAATGCGTTCGACTCTACATGTCTGCATGTCAGAAATATTTTTATATTTGGTATGGCTTGCGTTTTGGAAAAGGTAAATGTCGGTTGTTTGGTCTGTTGAAATTTGTGGATGAAAAGTTACTTGGAATCCTAATGATTTCGCTTTTGTCCGGGCGGCTTTTGCGTATAGTGCAGGGCACTTTTATTTTGGAGTTGGACAGTAACACATCCTTTTTTTTCGCTAGCCACCCTAAAGGAGGTCGGGTCGAGGCATGGTATATTCCAGTAATACGCTAATAGGGAGGAAATACATCATAATGCCCTATGCTGGTCCCCGTAGACTGTCAGCGTGGACATGCTGGTTGGCGAATAATTATGCCCCTGCTTCGAAGGGGGTGAACCAACATGGTTACACGGTATTTATTAGACATGGTTTTCTTGCTTTTAGGTATTTACACATGCTTCATATATTGTAATTTGTTTGCTAGAACATCCGCCGTCGTGTGTTGCAGACATGATACAATGATTCCAATAACTATGAACATTTTTGTCTTTGGACAAGAGTGCGCAGCCGGGTAATCAGGTAACTCAACCTGCTCTACTGTTGTAATGAATATGAATCATTCACGCATTCAGCATACTGAGACAGTGGAGATTATTATTCTTTATATCTTCAGAGCGTGCATTCCTTGAACCGATTGTACTTATCGATTACTCACTTCACTGGTTAGTCATGCTGCATACTGCCGTCTGCTTCTGCATAACCGCCTACTAACCTTTAGGTTATGTCAAAACCCGTGTGGTCCAAACGATGCAACCGTTCGCACTGCTTCCGTACTTGGCATGCTTCGTAAGTGTCATCTCTTTTGATTAGCATGGGAGTAGCACCTCACACTATCCCGGTCATGATGGTTTGCCTCTTCCTCTTCGGATTGCGGACGCGAAATTTGCAACGGTGCGTTTTCGTTATGTTTCATCTTTCTATACCCTGAGTTGCATACAGTAGCGTTTTGGCCCCTTATGTGTTACTTTAACGTAACACATTCCTACTACGAACTCGTGTGTTCCGTTTTTGGACTGTTGTCCAAAACATTTTTCCACGGTCGTTTGTTGTGCGCACCTTAATGTTTTCCCTCATATACCCTTGTGTTCACCGGTTTTATATCTATCAGTTACAACAGGGTTGGCAAACGTCAGGTGCCTCCCATCTCTGTCAAGAAGCTAGGGAAATCTCCAGCGCCTTCGACCGCCACGGCTAGTCCACCCCAAACACGGGAGTGCGAAGTCACTCTCGGATCCTCTAATCGATGCCTTGCAAAAGGTTTCTGCTCTCGAAAGGCAAATGAACGAGCTGAAAAGTCAAATTGTGTCTATTACGGAGATCCTTGCCAAGTTCACACCTTTCGCCCACGTAATCAAATAGCAAAGTTTAGAAACTCTGTCTGAAATATTCGCAACTGGTGAACTATTGAGCAACATGGCGCACGTAGCCAGTGAGCGCATGCACCGCGTCAACAACGCTATTGTACGCAATTTACAAGACAAATTTCCTCTCAACAAAGTGCTGCATACAACTTTAGATGCTTGCCACATGGTTGTTGCACAGCCACTCGCTAGCGTAACATCCCTGGCCGGTCTTGCCCAATCGTGCTCAAGAGGTGCAACCACGACTTTGCTAAAAAGTTTATTGACGCCCGATTTCTCCTAAGACAACTGCCTATTCTCGGGCCAATCTTGATAAAACCGGATAGAACACGGCTACAGAGGTCTATTCTATCTACTTCCAAATTAACCAACAGCACAACGCAAACAACACCACCTTCTGGAGCGCAACTGCCTAATACGCATCTAACTGCAACTCCTACCGCTTGCTCTTCTATGGTTTATAATGTGGATATGGATATAACACCAGAGCGACAAGTAGACCCTGCCTTACTAGTGCCGTCTGGGAACAAAGGACGCATTAACAGCATCGGTACTGGGACTGTTTCAATGACAGCAACAACCAGTGCAGCTGCGGACACAAAACACCGTCAGCGTTCGTTTAACCTGTCCGACATGTGTGACACAGAATCAGAAATTGAGAGCATTGGCTTTTTGTCTTCGTGCACTCACCTTGTCAGTGTCACAACAGACACCACGCAATCTCCCACTGGTTCGATTCCGAAGTCTAGCAACCCTCACCGACAATGTTTGATTGCTGAGACTCCTCGGTTTCCATCAAAACCACAACGGTACAGCAAAGTTACAACAGGCGAACGTTCAATCACAGCCAAGACAAACCCCCTGCGGTTACCGAATACGCAAAACACCCGGTCGGTTCGCACGGACATATAGAAATTCCCACCCCCTATTATGCGCCGAAGCCTACTTATGCGACCACCAACCTGGAACAGCTTGGTCGCCAGAAGTATCTACTCAACACCCGAAGCTCCTTAATTTGTGTGTCAATTCCGAGGAAGTCGGGTTTCGCTGCTTGTCGAGCCACAATGCCACACAGACAACGACCACCTAGATACTTTAATAATATGAGTGTTACAAACACCGCACCTCGTCGACCTTCTGAACCCAGCGAATCTGTAACTCGACCGCCACATGCGATAAATCCGCGGATCGCCCAGACATCACTCGCATTCTTATTTTAATGGAACCTTAATGACTATATAGACATTTTATGTATATTATAACAGCGTCAGCTGAAAATGGTTCAACGGTCTTTTGTTGGAACTTTACAACAGTGCAATATCAACTAGTTATTAAGCTGTCGTTAGCTCAGAACGCGTTTGTCGGAACATAGTCAGTCTGCCCTATGTTGCAGTCAAGCGTCAGCCAAAACAGATCAAGAATCCAGTATGACCGACTAGAAGTTAATTGCAGAGCAACATCGAGAGATGTGATGAGTTGCGGAGTGTAGGTGCACAAATTGCAGTTATCATGTGTAAAACCGTAGAAAGAAAAGTTACGAGAGCATGTGCGGATGTATACGTGAGTGTAGCAAAGGTATCAAGCCATTTTCCGACATCATTTTGAATAGCAAAGCAGTTTATGTGAATTAATAATGTATTGAGCTGTGTAGCCGGAACATATTTTGGGCAATTTTCTGCCTAGTCGGATGCAACACACCTATCCGAGTCAGCACTTCCGTGCGATTGCTTACCAAACACATGGTCGTCTACTGATGAAAGCCTGTAGCCAACTGTTTGACGATGTAAAGTCTGTGTTGTGTAATTCTTGTGCGAATTGTAATGCTCGTTCTTGAATCACATGTCCAGATAATGGAATTTGCCCCTCAGTGCTGACTGGCACTATTTCGAGCAACGAGCTGTCATGTATTTGTTACCAATTTTCTGTCATTCGTTTTTTAGTCTTGGTGTGTGGTTCAGAAAATCATACAAAACTGCTTTCCTCTTTTATGTTACATGATATGGTCACACAGTAAACAGATACACACAGAAATAAGTAAATAAATAAATAGTTTATTCTCGACTATGCGTGGCACGCCCATGGAGGCATGATCAGATATGTACAACTGTACAAACATTTCATGGGAACTGTAACAGTGACAGTAGAAAATTGTTCATATGTCCATGATTGGAACAGTACAATGGTGAAAATGCGAAACAATAATTCGGCTGGCATGTGATACGGGACCTCAGCTAATAATAGATTGAGAATCCTGAATGATCCATTGGAGGGTAATGGAAGAGCACTCTCTAGATATATGCCGATAGAGTGAGTTGGTGCACAAGTAACGCAAAGGTCAACGTATCGTAGAAAGTAAACAGACGACAGTATACGCAAATGTAGAAGTTCCAGCGTAACGAAACTATCTAGAATTCTGACGCTAGTCGACCTGCCAGTGTGAAGTTATGGGCTGACTTTATTCGGTGGCGAGTCACGTACGCCACGTTGCAGTGCAGTTAAACGGACATTTGTGGCTTTTTATAGGGAGAACGCTTGCCAGGCGAAAACCCACCACGTCCTGGAACACAGCCGCCAATCCATTGAAAGGCAAATGGTAACTGGCTATGTTTCTTGTCGAACGCTTGTTTGCTCCGTTATTCGCAGTCAGCTTGTGTCCGATTTTCTGCTCGCTGATGCGTTGGCTGGCTGCTTATTGCGTTCCTGGGCCCTGTCCCTTGGTAGGTCGGGAAATAAACATTCACGTTAAATATGATGTGTTGAT
>OX104062.1:46500707-46529677 GCA_944474145.2 Dicrocoelium dendriticum
GTAGTCGCCATAGTCGAAAACTGTCGGCGCTTTTGGTGAGACGATTTCACCAGGTTAGCGTTGGTGCATCCAAAGACTAGCGACGATGGAGTGGCGTGCAAATCCGCTTTGATCATGTTCTTTATGCCTAAGAGAATGAGCGGAAGTGCTTTGTGCCAGGATATGATATAGTGAGCACAGAGTGTTGCTCTTAGTTCCCCGTAGAACCTTTCTACCATCGCATTAGCTGCGGGGTGCTGTGCGGTAGTTCGGTTTTGTTTGCAACCAAGTACGTTGAGCAATTTGCTGAAGGATCCGTCAAAGTACGATCCTCTGTCAGTGATGAATACGCTTGGGCAGTCGAATTGAGCTACCCAGCGTTCTAGGAAAGCCTGTGAAACTGTCCCAGCTGAGCAGTTGACTATCGGAATCGCCTCTGGCCAACGGGTGAATCGGTCGACACAAGTGAGGAGGTACACGTAGCCTTTGCATGGAGGCAAACGTCCGACCAGGTCGACATGGACGTGTGCAAAACGAGAGTCGGGCGCAGGAAAGACGCCAATTGGCGCGCTGACACTTTGAGCAAGCGCGTGCCCAAAGGCGGACATCGCGATTGACGTTGGGCCATACGAAGCGTCCAGTTACGAGCTGCTGCCAAGCACATATGCCGGGATGAGGTAGGTTGTGTAAAGCGTTGAAAACTAGTCGACGCATCGAAGTAGGAACTACGGGTCGGGGAGAAGTTTGTGAGACGTCACAAAGAATGGTCCGCTTAGATGAAGCTAGTGGAACGTCGTGTAGTTTCAACGAGGTGTTGCGTCGTAGCTTGTCTACGTCGGAATCAGCTTGTTGGGCAGCAGCCATAGCGGCTAGATCAATCTTGGTGTCAGGCGATAAGCTGATCTGCTGAATACGTGAAAGCACATGATTGAGAGCACCTGAGACATGTCGTACGTCTGTCGTAAACTGAGAAACGTAGTCTTGGTGTCTAATTTTCCCCTGAGAATACTTGTCTGTTGCGCCAATGATTGCGTAAAGCAATGGCTTGTGGTCACTGAAGGCTGTAAGATATCGAGCTTTGAGATGGTGACGGAAATGTTTGATACCTAGGTAAATAGCCCACAGTTCCCTATCGAAGGTGCTGTAACGCGATTCGGCAGGTTTTAAACACTTCGAGCAGAAACCTAGATTTAGCCATCGCCGGTCGACGAGTGGTTGAAAAACTGCACCAACGGCCGTGTCGACTGCATCAGTTGTCAGGGAGAGTGGTGCAGATGTGTCTGGATTGGATAGAAGCGCTATGTTGGAGATAGCTTCTTTGAGCTTCTCGAAAGACAATCTAGCGTCGTCTGCGAAATGAAAAGACCGTTGTTTACCGCGGAGCAAGTCAATCATTGGTTGAACAATGCTCGCGCAGTTAGGAATAAAGCGTCTATAATAGTTGACTAGGCCAAGGAATCGGCGTAACTGTTTGAAGGAACTGGGAGAAGGATAGTTCTTCAGTGCCTGGATTTTGTCTGGCAGAGCTTCGATACCAGAGGCGGATAGGCGGTGGCCAAGAAAGCCGATGGAGCTTTGGCCAAGCTCGCATTTATCGGGGTTGACGGTAACCCCACGCTGTGTTAAGCGCTGAAAGAGAGCGTCGAGGTAATGAAGATGTTCCTCGTCAGAAGAGCGCGCGATGAGACTGTCATCTAGATAAGGATGAACGCCTTCGAGTCCTCGGGTCACCTCATGAATGAAACGCTGAAAAGTTTGGGCAACGTTGCTGAGGCCGAAATGCATTCTGAGGTACTCGAATAGGCCGAATGGCGTGATAAGCGCTGCTTTAGCAACGTCGTCTGGCGTCACAGGTATCTGATGGTAGGCAAAACTAGGTCAACCTTGCTAAAAATCGACTTACCAACTAGAGCTGAGGTCAAGTCGTGCATGTGCGGAATGGGGTATTTATCCGGGACGGTAGCTTTGTTAAGTGCCCTGTAGTCACCACAGCGGCGCCAGTCACTGGATTTCTTCGGTACCATGTGTAATGGTGATGCCCATGGACTTTTGGACGGGCGGATGATTCCTAGTTCGAGCATTTGCTCGAATTCCGCCTTAGCATCTTTGAGCTTGTCCGGGGTTAGTCTGCGAGGGCGAGCCGAAACGGGTGGGCCCTTAGTGCAAATGTGATGCATGACGTTTGACGTCACAGGAGGCAGGTCGTTCAGGAGGCGAACGAATTTAGGATGCTGGTTGAAAAGTTCTATACAAGGTTGTGAAGCTTGAGGTAGGACACGAATGGGAGTGATAGCAGCCACGTTGGCGTTAGTCCCGATAACACTGAGCTTTGCCCGAGAGCCGATAAGCTTCTTCCTTTTAGCGTCGACGATGAAGTCGAAGCGTTGAAGAAGGTCTATGCCTATGATGGCGAAAGGCACGGCAGCGATTATGAACGGCCAGCGAAAGGTTCGCCGGAGGCCTAAATTGAGCGTTAGCAGCTTTTCGCCGAAAGTTGCGATTGGTGTGCCATTGGCGGCACCCAGCTTGGTCGGCGATGGTGAGATGACCTCATCTGGGGTACGGGTTATAACGCTGACTTCGGCACCAGTGTCGACTAGAAACTTGGTGCGGGAAGTTAAATCTCTAACGCGGATGAGGCGACTTTGGTGTAAGCCGGTCACGTCCATCGCCGTTACGGACAGGTCGAGAAGTTTCCCTGCTTCTCGGCGAAGTTGCAAGGCTTTACACATTCATGAGCTGCGGTACCAAAACGCTGATGGTACCAACAGCTAGCCTGCCTGTTGCTAGACTTAGAAAGTTTGATGGGCGATTTTGAGCGGCTATGACGACGACCATTCATAGTAAGCTGTTGGACCTGGCGAATAAGTGTCGCAACTTGTGTTTGCAGGGCTTCCATAATTGACTGTACTCCAGTGATAGAAGTGCCCTGCACGCGACGGCATTGATCTTGCTGGTGTCGGCTTGTGGCTGTGATCGCTCGATAACTGGATCCACTAAATCTGCTAGTTGAGTGAGCAAAACGGAGCTCCCTGTAGCGAGAATCGCTTGCGTGTTTTCCGGTAGCCGTTGTGGCCATAGTTCGCGAAGTAACGTCTCGTCCATGGTTGAGGAACCAAGGAGTTGATGCATCTCTTGTAGCAGGGTTGAGGGCAGTTTGTCATCCAGCTGCAGATCCATGAACAGCTGCTGCAAGCGAACTTTCTCAGAGTGAATAACACGCTTGATCGTGGCCTCCTTGCGAGCCTCAGCGGTTTTCGGTCTGAGAAATGATGACGTCACGAACCTGCATTGATATCTCCTTGGGAAGATAGGACAGGAGCTTGCTATACTTCGCGCAGTAGGAAGTGATTCTGTGGTTATAAAACTCAGCTTCGAGAACAGCGAACCATAAAAGAGGATCCATGTCCCAACGAGGTGGCACAGAGAGATACGACGCTTAGCAGAGACTCTACCTTAAGGTCTATAGATTCCATGGCTTAAAAATGACGCAAAATGCAGACTACCGTATGCAAAAATAAACCGCAAAAGAGGAAAAATAAATGGAACGAGCTCACTGGAGCAAAGTTTGAAATATCAGGTGCTGAGATTGTCCCGGAGTCTGGGTCACCAATTTAGAGAGTCGCCTGTACCGGGAGCCCGGAGAGCGATTCGAAAAGACAGCTCGAGTTGCAGGGAAACTTTTATTGGTACAGTAAAAGATTCCCTGTTATCTAGCTATAAACGAACGACACAATTGACGCTCTAGCTAGGGGAACAGAGCATGCACAGCACACAGGGCAGTAGCGAGTTGCAATCGAAACGAGCGCCAAGCAAAAATGGCGATGAGCAAGTCAAGCATTCGAACTCAGCAATCAGTTCAACAAACCACGCCGGTTGCCTAAGTGTACAATCAAATAATTTTAGTAAGCATTTTACACAGGTAAACCGGGGAATCTCCAGACTGCTACATATTCTTTCCATAACTCTGGACACAAAGATTGTGTGACTTATAGGAGGATAGTTTTCGATATTTTAACGGCAGCCTCGTTTGTGACGTGGAACGACTATCTAGTGCTTCCATATGGTCGGGTAGCTTCCGCTCGTCATGGACAGGGTGAAAAAGTCGAAAAGAGGGATTGGAATATCCACGCCTCCGAGTAATAGCAAGGAAGATGGCACTACATCAGGGCCGAGGTTGTGGGACGGCTTCAGTGAGCGTAGAACTCGATTGACATTGTTCATGTTGAAATCAATGAGGTGATTGTGATCGTCTGTAGGTGTTAAAATCGCAGTCGGCAGTAACACATCAGTGCTGATGAAGGCATCACGGAAGTGTGCGTTAATGTAATCGCACAACTCTGCTGCGTCAGTAATAACCCTATTATCAGGAAGCAGGAGTGAGTTAATCGGCAAGTCGTTGCGGCCACTGCGATGCTTCGTAAGTTGTACAATTGACGGCCATGTTCACACTGTGCAGCACCGTGTGCTCAGCTAAGGTATGTACATAACTTTGAGTTTCTCCATTTTACTAGAATAAAGTTCATAAGAATTAGGAGGTAAAACTCTTTAGTATTCTTGTAGCAGGATCGCATTTTCTCAAGCTCAGTGGTAATTGTACGCGTGGGGACGTCAACGGGATTTTGAGGTCTCCTGTTTGAGCGCGACAGTGGGGCTAGGATATCGAGGCAGAATGTCAACCTGGCCTCCAGTTGTCTGAATCCAGACAGAATCTTCGGGAATGCCAAGTGGTACAGTTTAGAAAGATGACGGGTGGAATTCGTTGCTAACGTATATAAGACAGTCGCCGCCACATCGCTTGATGCGTTTGCTCCGGAAAGTCGTGTGCCCAGGAATCCTAGAGGAGCTCCAGCTGCGTGCCACGTTTCAGTTATCAGCACCACATTAGGACTGAAGAGAATTATGGAGCAAGCAGGTGCATTTTATTTTTGATAGAAGGAGTATTGAATAGTAGGATTGTATACGAGTCCGTCGGATTGGTCTGAATGTGGGAGTGGGCCAACGGCGCACCTAGCGAACCCCGTTGAGGTAACAGGTTTGTTTGTAAGCATGCGTGGAAGTGCATGATCAGTGGACTTGCGGAAGATAACGTAAAAGGCTGGTTCGGGGACAATAGGTTGAAGAGGAGGTTAAGATGAATTCGGGTGTGCATACGTTGGAGTTGAGCGAAAAGGTACGTGGTCAGGTGAGGTGCACTGCGTCCAAAACATTGTCCAAGTGGCTGGAAAAGTCTGGATAGCCTTAGATACATCATATCCAACGGTCGGGTTAGGGGATACACAGTCGTATCGTGATATAGGCATGCTTGGATTAGGAGTCTGCAACCTGCAACGTTCCATAAAAATACGAATGCGAGTGATGTCTGGGCGATTCGCGGATTTATCGCATGTGGCGGTCGAGTTACAGATTCGCTGGGTTCAGAAGGTCGACGAGGTGCGGTGTTTGTAACACTCATATTATTAAAGTATCTAGGTGGTCGCTGTCTGTGTGGCATTGTGGCTCGACAAGCAGCGAAACCCGACTTCCTCGGAATTGACACACAAATTAAGGAGCTTCGGGTGTTGAGTAGATACTTCTGGCGACCAAGCTGTTCCAGGTTGGTGGTCGCATAAGTAGGCTTCGGCGCATAATAGGGGGTGGGAATTTCTATATGTCCGTGCGAACCGACCGGGTGTTTTGCGTATTCGGTAACCGCAGGGGGTTTGTCTTGGCTGTGATTGAACGTTCGCCTGTTGTAACTTTGCTGTACCGTTGTGGTTTTGATGGAAACCGAGGAGTCTCAGCAATCAAACATTGTCGGTGAGGGTTGCTAGACTTCGGAATCGAACCAGTGGGAGATTGCGTGGTGTCTGTTGTGACACTGGCAAGGTGAGTGCACGAAGACAAAAAGCCAATGCTCTCAATTTCTGATTCTGTGTCACACATGTCGGACAGGTTAAACGAACGCTGACGGTGTGTTGTGTCCGCAGCTGCGCTGGTTGTTGCTGTCATTGAAACAGTCCCAGTACCGATGCTGTTAATGCGTCCTTTGTTCCCAGACGGCAGTAGTAAGGCAGGGTCTACTTGTCCCCCTTGTGTTATATCCATATCAACATTATAAACCATAGAAGAGCAAGCGGTAGGAGTTGCAGTTAGTTGAGTATTAGGCAGTTGCGCTCCAGAAGGTGGTGTTGTTTGCGTTGTACTTTTGGTTAATTTGGAAGTAGATAGAATAGACCTCCGCAGCGGTGTTCTATCCGGTTTTATCAAGATTGGCCCGAGAATAGGCAGCTGTCTTAGGAGAAATCGGGCGTCAATAAACTTTTTAGCAAAGTCGTGGTTGCACCTCTTGAGCACGATTGGGCAAGACCGGCCAGGGATGTTACGCTAACGAGTGGCTGTGCAACAACCATGTGGCGAGCATCTAAAGCTGTAGGCAGCACTTTGTTGAGAGGAAATTTGTCTTGTAAATTGCGTACAATAGCGTTGTTGACGCGGTGCATGCGTTCACTGGCTACGTGCGCCATGTTGCTCAATAGTTCACCAGTTGCGAATATATCAGACAGAGTTTCTAAACTTTGCTATTTGATTACGTGTGCGAAAGGTGTGAACTTGGCAAGGATCTCCGTAATAGACACAATTTGACTTTTTAGTTCGTTCATTTGCCTTTCGAGAGCAGAAACCTTTTGCAAGGCATCGATTAGAGGATCCGAGAGTGACTTCGCACTCCCGTGTTTGGGGTGGACTAGCCGTGGCGGTCGAAGGCGCTGGAGATTTCCCTAGCTTCTTGACAGAGATGGGAGGCACCTGACGTTTGCCAACCCAGTTGTAACTGATAGATATAAAACAGGTGAACACAAGTGTATATGAGGGAAGACACTAAGGTGCGCACAACAAACGACAGTGGAAAAATGTTTTGGACAACAGTCCAAAATCGGAACACACGAGTTCGTAGTAGGAATGTGTTACGTTAAAGTAACACAAAGGGGCCAAAACGCTACTGTATGCAACTCAGGGTATAGAAAGATGAAACATAACGAAAACACACCGTTGCAAATTTGGCGTCCGCAATCCGAAGAGGAAGAGGCAAACCATCATGACCGGGATAGTGTGAGGTGCTACTCCCATGCTAATCAAAAGAGATGACACTTACGAAGCATTCCAAGTACGGAAGCAGTGCGAACGGTTGCATCGTTTGGACCACACGTGTTTTGACATAACGTAAAGGTTAGTAGGCGGTTATGCAGAAGCAGACGGCAGTATGCAGCATGACTAACCAGTGAAGTAAGTAATCGATAATTACAATCGGTTCAAAGAATGCACGCTCTGAAGATATAAAGAATAATAATCTCCACTGTCTCAGTGTGCTGAATGCGTGAATGATTCATATTCATTACAACAGTAGAGCAGGTTGAGCTACCTGATTACCCGGCTGCGCACTCTTGTCCAAAGACAAAAATGTTCATAGTTATTGGAATCATTGTATCATGTCTGCAACACACGACGGCGGATCTTCTAGCAAACAAATTACATAATATGATGCATGTGTAATACCTAAAAGCAAGAAAACCATGTCTAATAAATACTGTGAAACCATGTTGGTTCACCCCCTTCGAAGCAGGGGCATAATTAATCGCCAACCAGCATGTTCACGCTGACAGTCTACCGGGACCAGCATAGGGCATTATAATGTATTTCCTCCCTATTAGCGTATTACTGGAATATACCATGCCTCGACCCGACCTCTTTTAGGGTGGCTAGCGAGAAAAAAAGATGTGTTACTGTCCAACTCCAAAATAAAAGTGCCCTGCGCTTTACGCAAAAGCCGCCCGGACAAAAGCGAAATCCTTAGGATTCCAAGCAACTCTTCATCCACAAATTTCAACAGACCAAACAACCGACATTTACCTTTTCCAAATCGCAAGCCATACCAAATATAAAAATTTTTCTGACATGCAGACATGTAGAGTCGAACGCATTTATGAAAACTACGCCCACGAAATTTGAAACGGTGCGTTTTCGTTGTGTTCCATCTTTCTATACCCTGAGTTGCATACAGTAGCGTTTTGGCCCCTTTGTGTTACTTTAACGTAACACATTCCTACTACGAACTCGTGTGTTCCGATTTTGGACTGTTGTCCAAAACATTTTTCCACTGTCGTTTGTTGTGCGCACCTTAGTGTCTTCCCTCATATACACTTGTGTTCACCTGTTTTATATCTATCAGTTACAACTGGGTTGGCAAACGTCAGGTGCCTCCCATCTCTGTCAAGAAGCTAGGGAAATCTCCAGCGCCTTCGACCGCCACGGCTAGTCCACCCCAAACACGGGAGTGCGAAGTCACTCTCGGATCCTCTAATCGATGCCTTGCAAAAGGTTTCTGCTCTCGAAAGGCAAATGAACGAACTAAAAAGTCAAATTGTGTCTATTACGGAGATCCTTGCCAAGTTCACACCTTTCGCCCACGTAATCAAATAGCAAAGTTTAGAAACTCTGTCTGATATATTCGCAACTGGTGAACTATTGAGCAACATGGCGCACGTAGCCAGTGAACGCATGCACCGCGTCAACAAAGCTATTGTACGCAATTTACAAGACAAATTTCCTCTCAACAAAGTGCTGCCTACAGCTTTAGATGCTCGCCACATGGTTGTTGCACAGCCACTCGTTAGCGTAACATCCCTGGCCGGTCTTGCCCAATCGTGCTCAAGAGGTGCAACCACGACTTTGCTAAAAGGTTTATTGACGCCCGATTTCTCCTAAGACAGCTGCCTATTCTCGGGCCAATCTTGATAAAACCGGATAGAACACCGCTGCAGAGGTCTATTCTATCTATTTCAAAATTAACCTAATGAACGACTCAAACAACACAACCTTCGGGAGCGCAACTGCCTAATACTCATATAACTGCAACTCCTACCGCTTGCTCTTCTATGGTTTATAATGTTGATATGGATATAACACAAGGGGGACAAGTAGACCCTGCCTTACTAGTGCCGTCTGGGAACGAAGGACGCATTAACAGCATCGGTACTGGGACTGTTTCAATGACAGCAACAACCAGCGCAGCTGCGGACACAACACACCGTCAGCGTTCATTTAACCTGTCCGACATGTGTGACACAGAATCAGAAATTGAGAGCATTGGCTTTTTGTCTTCGTGCACTCCCCTTGCCAGTGTCACAACAGACACCACGCAATCTCCCACTGGTTCGACTCCGAAGTCTAGCAACCCTCACCGACAATGTTTGATTGCTGAGACTCCTCGGTTTCCATCAAAACCACAACGGTACAGCAAAGTTACAACAGGCGAACGTTCAATCACAGCCAAGACAAACCCCCTGCGGTTACCGAATACGCAAAACACCCGGTCGGTTCGCACGGACATATAGAAATTCCCACCCCCTATTATGCGCCGAAGCCTACTTATGCGACCACCAACCTGGAACAGCTTGGTCGCCAGAAGTATCTACTCAACACCCGAGGCTCCTTAATTTGTGTGTCAATTCCGAGGAAGTCGGGTTTCGCTGCTTGTCGAGCCACAATGCCACACAGACAGCGACCACCTAGATACTTTAATAATATGAGTGTCACAAACACCGCACCTCGTCGACCTTCTGAACCCAGCGAATCTGTAACTCGACCGCCACATGCGATAAATCCGCGAATCGCCCAGACATCACTCGCATTCTCATTTTAAGGGAACTTTAATGGCTATATAGGCATTTTATGTATATTATAACAGCGTTAGCTGAAAATGGTTCAACGGTTTATTGTTGGAACATTACAACAGTGCTAATATTAACTAATTATTAAGCTGTCGTTAGCTCAGAACCCGTTTGTCCGAACGTAGTCAGTCTGCCCTATATTGCAGTCAAGCTTCAGCCAAAACAGATCAAGAATCCAGTATGACCGACTAGAAGCTAATTGCAGAGCAACATCGAGAGAGATGTGATGATCTGCGGAGTGTAGGTGCACAAATTGCAGTTATCAAGTGTAAAACCGTAGAAAGAAAAGTGAAGACAGCATGGGCGGATGTATACTTGAGTGTAGCAAAAGTATCAAGCCTTTTTCCGACATCATTTTGAATAGCAAAGCAGTTTATGTAAATTAAAAATGTATTGAGCTGTGTAGCCGGAACATATTTTGGGCGATTTTCTGCCTAGTCGGATGCAACACACCTATCCGATTCACCACTTCCGCCCGTTTGCTTACCAAACACATGGTCGTCTACTGATGAAAGCCTGTATCCAACTGTTTGACGATGTAAAGTCTGTGTTGTGTAATTCTTGTGCGAATTGTAATGCTCGTTCTTGAACCACGTGTCCTGTTAATGGAATTTGCCCCTCAGTGCTGACTGGCACTATTTCTAGCAACGAGCTTTCATGTATTTGTTACCATTTTTCTGTCATTCGTTTTTCAGTCTTGGTGTGTGCTTCAGAAAATCATACAAAACGGCTTTCCTCTTTTATGTTACACACAATAAACAAATACACACAGAAATAAGTAAATAAATAAATAGTTTATTCTTGACTATGCGAGGCACGCCCATGGAGGCATGATCAGATATGTACGACTGTACAAACATTTCATGGGAACTGTAACAGTGACAGTAGAAAATTGTTCATATGTTCATGATTGGAACAGTACAATGGTGACAATGCGAAACAATAATTCGGCTGGCATGAGATACAGGACCTCAGCTAATAATAGATTGAGAATCCTGAATGATCCATTGGAGGGTAATGGAAGAGCACTCTCTAGATATTTGCCGATAGAGTGAGTTGGTGCACAAGTAACGCAAAGGTCAAAGTATCGTAGAAAGTAAAAAGACGACAGTATACGCAAATGTAGAAGTTCCAGCGTAACGAAACTATCTAGAATTCTGACGCTAGTCGACCTGCCAGTGTAAAGTTATGGGCTGACTTTATTCGGTGGCGAGTCACATTCGCCACGATGCAGTGTAGTTAAACGGACATTTGTGGCTTTTTATAGGGAGAACGCTTGCCAGGCGAAAACCCACCACGTCCTGGAACACAGCCGCCAATCCATTGAAAGGCAAATGGTAACTGGCTATGTTTCTTGTCGAACGCTTGTTTGCTCCGTTATTCGCAGTCAGGTTTTGTCCGATTTTCTGCTCGCTGATGTGTTGGCTGGCTGCTTATTGCGCTCCTGGGTCCTGTCCATTGGTAGGTCGGGAAATAAACATTCACTTTAAATATGATATGTGGATGTGAAAATGATAGTCACAGTACTTGCGAATTTATAACGGTATCACGAATCGCAGAGTGTATGAGGAGAGTACCACTGCTCCTTTATTATAAATAAATAAATAAATAAATATTTATTCTCGACTATGCGAGGCACGCCAATTGAGGCATGATCAGGTATGTACAGCTGTACAGACATTTTATGGGAACTGTAGTGACAGTAGAAAATTGTTCATATGTCCATGCTTGGAACTGTGCGATGGTGAACATGCGAAAGAACGATTTGGTTGTAGTGGGATCGGGATCCATTTGTTTGGACATAATCGCTCTGCCATATATCGCAGTCATACCTCGAGTAATAATAGATAAATCCTGAGTGATCCATTGGAAGATAATTGAAGAGCAAGCTATCCAGTATGATGATTCTAATTGAGCTGCCAGTGTGAAGTTATGGGCTGTGACTTTATTCGGTGGCGAGTCACATTCGCCACGATGCAGTGTTGTTACACGGACATTTGTGGCTTTTTATAGGGAGAACGCTTGCCATGCGAAAACCCACCACGTCCTGAAACACTGCCGCCAATCCATTGAATGGCAAGTTGTAACTGGCAATGTTTCTTGTTGAACGTTTTTTGCTCCGTTATTCTCAGTCAAGTTGCGTCCCATTTTTCTGCTGACTGATGCGCTATGCGAGTGGCCATTGCGTGCCTGGGTCCTCTCCTGTTCCAGATCGGTAGGTCAGGAACTAAGCCTTCTTTCTGGGTATGATGTGTTGATCATCAGCAGAACCACGTGAAGCCTCGAAGAATATACGTTGAAATATGTTGAAGTCTTGGAGGACAGGATAGGTTCCGAAGAAAGAATCGCAGATCCCCGGGGTATGTAGTGAATGGATGATTTGCTGTAACTGCGGATAGCGTCCTCCGGTTGGTTATTTTTGGCTGGGTGGACAAGATCACTTTGTGTTAATTTTCTGCGTTCATTGGAAGTAGTTCGTGGAAATTGAGTTACAATTCAGTTTAATTTCCGATTCTGAAATTTCCGACCAGAAATACTTGTATTTCATCGTTTTGTTTCGGCGATCTTGCTATCGCCACTTTCTTCGTCAATTGGCCGCCATCTTGTTTTCGGATTATTCGCAATGCCGAAGCATTCATCCTGTGGTACTTGCTTCAAACTAGTCGAATACCGTGCAAATGCCCTCACGTGTGCATTTTGCCAAGTTAAATACCACATTTCATGTGTTGGATTATCAGTTGAGCATTTTCATCGCCTTCGCGAGATCCAACACGATTTCGTCCAAACTATATGTGAAAATTGCCGAAATCAGATACAGCCAGAAAGAGTAAAGCCGACGTGTAGTCCTCAGCGTTTCGTTGCGAAGAGCTCCGTGTGTTTGGCCCAACAACCTAGCGCGAAGAGCCTTCAGGTTTCGGCTCAGTCGTCCTCCTCTACCCTTGCAAACTCATTGACACGAAGTCCAACCGTTGTGAGAAGCCCAGTTGCACCTGGCCTCAATTGTTTACCTTTGTTGTGTCCTCCGGACACTGATGTCCCAGCAGGTGAAAGTTTGAGTGCTGAAGACCAGTGGAAAGATCAGAGGACGAAATTACGAAGGAACGTTGGGCCTTTACGTTCTGTAAGTCAACAGTTAGCCAAACCACTTGAGGCTGGTAGTATACTTCGCCCTGCAAGGCCAACCTCGTCCGACCAGAGGCGTTATAATCTCGTGATCTTTCACGCACCGGAGTCCAGTGATCCACCACTACAAGTGCGCTACGATCACGATGTCGAGTTTTTACAGGGTCTAATTGATAGACTCCTCGACGTTGGTGAGGACACGGTAAAAGTGAGGCAGATTACCCGTCTTGGAAAGCAAGGTGATCAACAAAATCGGCCTATGAGAATAACTTTAGTTTACGAAGCCAGTGGAAGATTGATCATGGTTCGCCTAAGTAGGCTGAAAAGTTTGATGATCCACGTTCGTCCCGACCTGGACCCAGTAGACAGGGAGCGGCTCAAGTCTGCCATCATTGAGCTGAAAAGACGCACTGGTGAGGGGGAAACAAATCTTTGTATCGTAAATTTTCGGGTGGTTTCCAACAATCCGCGAATCAGGATAAACAGGCTGCTCACACTTCAAGCACGCCCGGTGGCTCCTGCTGCGGCCTGCGAGTAGCCTTCACAAACGTTTGCAGTATTATGAATATGCGCGATGAGCTTTGTTGTTTCGTTGCGTCTGAGCGGCCAGACGTAGTGGGACTCGCAGAGACATGGCTGCATGCAGAGTTATACACCCAAGAACTTGAACTCAACGGTTACTCGTGTTTCCGATACTATAGACTAAAGAATGCCCACGGTGGTGTCTTACTTTACATCCGGTCTTCCCTGCGTGGGAGACTTGTGAGCACCTACCGAAGTGACGATGGCCTGTGTGAGCTACTCTGGTGCTCCATCCGCCTCAGGCGCGGAGAACAGCTTGTGGGCGCAGTTTATCGCAGTCGTTGTTTGGATTGGCTTCCCCATCTTCGGACCCACATGAGTCGTCCACACTTTCTGCTTATGGGCGATTTTAACTGTCCTCGAATACGATGGCCTGATGTGCATTTGATGCCTGGACATAGTGAGGTTGAAGCAAAGTTCGTGGATTTGGTACTTGAAACTGGTGCATCGCAACACATATGCCAGCCAACACGCATATCAACACGTTCAACCTCGTCTTGTCTCCACCTGATGTTAACGAGCTACGAACAACGAGTGCGTGACGTTATGATCCTGGAGCCCCTGGCTACGAGCGACCACTCACTACTGATAGCTGATATGGAATTATCTTTGCCGTATTCACATCCGCTGCAACCAGCTCCCAACTACTGGAAAACGGACTTCGATGGTCTAGCTCGAGCCGCGAGCCAACTGGTTTGGTCTCTGTCAAAAGCTGCATCTGTGGAAGATTGTTGGATATTTATAAAAGAGAGATTAACATCGTTGTGTTCCAAATTTGTGCCATTGAAATGTCGAAAAGTTGGACCGATTAAGCCTCATTGGTTTGATAAGGAGTCTGGAAACCTGGCTCGGAGGCGGCGCAGACTGTGGGACAAATTCCTTCTCTCTGGCTCTGCCAATGATTACGAAGGGTATAAATGTCAGTGGAATCTCTGCAACTGTGCAAAAAAGAATAAACGCCGACACTTTGAAGAGCAGCTCGCATTAGCCGCGAAGACCGCCCCCAAGAGAATCTTTGCATACGTGAAGCGACGCCTGAAGCCTGCGGGTGATGTGCCAGTGCTGGATGGCACGGATGGACAGCCCCTAACTTCCAGCTCTGAGCGTGCGTCCGCGTTGGCGGCGCACTTCGCTTCTTTATTTGCGAATAACCAGGTGCCTGTTCCGAGTTCGACGTGTACCGCTTTTACCGAACTCGATAGTCTGCATTGTGGCGTCGAAGAGGTACCTCAACTACTCGCCAACCTTGACGGCACCAAACCTGCCGGACCTGATGGACTTCACCCACGGGTTCTCAAGTCACTTTCAACCATCCTCTCTCCTATCATGACTGACCTTTTCAACAAGTCGCTCTCCGAAGGTTTGTTGCCGGTTGACTGGAAATGTGCGGTGGTGAAGCCTATTCCGAAAGGTGGCGACCCTAGCAAAGTAGACAATTACAGGCCAATTTGTCTGACACCTATATTGGCAAAGGTTGCTGAGAAAATCGTGAAGAAGAGATTGCTGCAGTTGCTACAATCAAACGAGGTCCTGACGCCCGCACAGCACGGTTTTATGCAAGGTCGCTCATGCATTACTAACCTGCTTGTGACGAGGCATGAGTGGTTGAAGGCAATAAACAAGGGGAAGTCCGTCGACGTGATAATCATCGATTTCAGTAAAGCGTTCGACAAGGTCAGTCATGAGGTTCTCCTTCACAAACTCAGCATGTGTGGCGTCGGTGGCTCACTGCACCGGTGGATCCGCGACTTTCTTGTTGGACGAAAGTGGAGGGTACAGGTCGACGACCATCTAACTGACTGGTACCCCTCTACAAGTGGCGTGCCTCAAGGCACTGTGCTGGGGCCCACTCTGTTCCTGATCCACATCAACGATCTACCGCAGCTTCTTCGGTCGCTGTGTGCCTAGTTTGCGGATGACATGAAGATTTGGAGAGAAAGCGACGCTCCCGACGACTGTGGCCTACTTCAGCAAGATCTCAACCGCTTATCCACATGGTCTGCTGAAGTTCTTCTCCCGGTCAACCCGGCCAAGTCGGTATTTATGAGCCTGGGGAAGGGTGCAGACGGCCGAACCTACACCCTTGACGGCCAAACGCTATATCCCACACCCTCCGTGAAGGACCTAGGTGTACTCTCACGCTACGATTTGAAGTCCGTTGACAACACGAACAGGCTATATCGGAACGGACTGCGCATGCTTTGGGCGCTCAAACCTAGCTTCGGCACATGTTCTGAAGCGGTTGCCACTCGCCTGTTCTGTTCTATCATTAGACCAATGCTAGAGTACGGTTCGCCCGCCTACTTTCCGATTACCCGAGGCGAGGCACAAAAGATCGAACGGGTCCAACACGTTGCTACCAGGCTCATGCCGAGTTTACGTGGCTTTGGGTATGAAAACCGGTGCGAGAAACTAGGACTCTACACCTTGTCCTACCGTCGGGTGCCAGTCGACCTCATTATGACCTACTGAATTCTACATCTCGGTGAGTTCCCCATGTTAAGGCCAATGCTGCACTTACGAGGGCCATGCAGCACACGCGGACACAGATACAAACTTGTTGTGCCGGATATGAAAAGTGTTCCCCACCCACTGTGCTTCGAACGGAGAGTGGTAAACATTTGGAATAGTTTGCCAGAACATGTGATTGAGGCAACATCTGTGCAACAGTTCAAAACGTTGTTAGATTTGCATTTTGCCTCTATTCTATTCAGAGAACGACTGCACACTTACGATGACATCACATTTGTGAATCCTGAAATAACGTAAGTCGAATGTTTTAAATATTACATGAGAACGACAATGATATTCAAGGTTGACAACTTTTATAACGTTTTTTGACACATCTCGAAAGCGTTGCACAGAATCCATTTCTGCTTGCTCTATAATACAGTATTCAGTATTCAGAAATTGATTAGAGATTGTCGTAACCACGGCCATTTGAGCGGTCAAAGCGGATTGAAGAGCTTAGAATGACCGATTGTTCAAGCTTTGTTTTGGCAGGAGAATGTGCCTTCCGTAGTCGAAAGTCCTCCAGTCAAGAGATATGTGGAAGAGGTATTGTTAGGTAAATTGGACTCAGTGGTTCATGCCGCGGAAGAATTGATTGATTTGTCCGGTTAGTAAGTTGTTAAAAAGGTTGATAATTTTCCGCTCATGTCCAGGTAGAGGAACTGTGTGCCTTGTATTTTTGTCGAAAAGGAGGACAATTCCTTGGGTGCTTGTCGCCATACCTGTGACAGACTCGGGAGAAAAAGAAAACGAACAGAGACAGTCACACAGACAGAAGAAAGGAATGCATCTGGAGTGCAGTCAATCAATTGCGGCGATGCCTTAACTATTACACCCCTATGCATGTAAATGTTATTTAAATATCGCATATACACGTATATCATAAATGGCGAAATACGAGAATCGAGCGGAACACGGATCAGTAAAAAATGAAAGATTGAAGAGGAAGCAGGAGTGTTTGGGGAGGGGTCAGATTTGATCATTGAACAGCCCATAGCAGCATTAATGAATTAGCTATATAGGGTGAAAAACCCGGGGAGTGGGAGGGAGGGATGGGTCACTCGACAAAACTAGCATGGAGGTTCCATGTCGGAGGTTGTCCACCAAGCCTATCAAGCAACCGCGAAGAAGGCGCGACAATAATGACCATGCCTAGTCTCCGAGATCACCCGTTGAAGCTGCACAAACAGCGTTCTGACCGGGTATGGACGGAAACTCGCATGTCGCGTCGAGTTATTGAACGTTGGAACTCGCTTCCGGCACACGTGGTTAGGGAGTCTACGCTAGAAGGTTACGAGCGTCATTTAGATGCCCTTGGGTGGCAGTACCAAACCTTGCCTTTCTCCTAACCGACTTGTATCTTCAACTTTCCCTTTGTTCTTTTTAATTTCCTTCTCACCTTGGTCTAATCATTATTTGACTGACATTCCTCCCCTTGTTTTAGTAGCTTACCCTTCACTCTTTCACTTCACACAAACCGACCTGGCAGGGACTGCTGGGCAGGAAAATGTGGGCAGTAATTGGTTGGACAGGGTGTGATGCGGTCTTTGTTTCAGGCTTTGCAACGTCTCAAGCAGACCTGTCAAGTCCCGATCCGACGATATGCAAAAGAAGGAACAGTCACGGTATTATCCTATCGTTCCGGTCCCAACTGAACCTGAACTTAAACTTAAACTACATGAATATGTTCACCCTGACGGTACCATGCATCCGTCACGGGCAACACTTTAATCGCTCATCGTTAGAATGTCGCTTCGGTAGATGATACTATTGCGTTCCGCACTACTTTTCGCCAATAGTATAATGCATTTGATGAATTCTAAGAAGATTTGAGACGCTTTCAAGTTCAGACGGCGACAACTTTTACAAATATGACGTATTGACCAGTGCGTCGTATAAGAAGAGGTCTGGTCATGAGCTACCCGACGGGATGCGGTACAAATACGTAAAATATCGTTGTGTCCATTGCAACCGGAAAGGAGAAGGTGGTAGTCGCTAAGTGCGAACGTTGTGTTATGTGTGTACTTCATGTTGCATAGGTATGTCAGCCTCGGTTGTAAATCGAGCACAGCCATCAGTGCGTAGGGCATTTACCATGAGATAGGCTCACATTGTTTGGTGCATAACCGTAATTTTCGTACGTGGGTAACCGGCGCTTGACTCCCGAGGCGGAGCGGCAGGTGTTTGATTTAATGCAGTCCTTCCGTACTACCGGAGAACTGATAGACTATGTGTTAGGAAGGTATAACATACGATTGAATCCACAGGACCTCTTTCCTATCCGCCATCACTTAGGTGGGATATCCAAGGGGGAACGATGTAAACGCAGTTGCAGAATTGTTGAGTAGTAATGGCGCTGTACGTGTAAAACGGGATGGGTCGCAGGTGCGATCCCTATTTTTCGTTCCTGCATCGATGACTTCTATAGTGGCGAAATACGGGGACGTGCTTCTTGCAGAGCATATGCAACCTGCAAGCAAAAACGAGTGCATCATTTGAGATACCGAGGATGGATAAGAACCAGCGGAAACCTCGTTCACTGGGATATGTGCTACAAATGCAACGGATGGCTTCATCATATATGTGCAGCGTACAACGGAGACCAGGAGCACTATACCTACATCTTTTGCATGTGCGTGCACTTTTACTAACCCAATTTCCCTTCATGCACGCTCATGAGAACGACAAACCGGCCCTTTATAAGGTCACCTTCGGGTGCTGCAGCGGCATGCTTCCCCCCGGATGGTAACCCGTGCTGCCTGATAGCTGCTGGGTACTGTTTGGAACATACCGCATAGCCGCCTAGTGGGTGGCTCTACGAACGACGATTATGTCTTAATGTTTATTTGGTTGACAACGGAACCCCATTCTCAGTGGCAGTTCATATATATGGCATGCCAGGCGTGCTGCCGCTAAACATGATTGCTCAGTCCTCATGGCGTAAAACAAGTGAGGGTAAGTCATTTTTTCGTCCCGTAGTATGTATGCACAAATAACGTTTCCACTTTGTATCCACATGTCTTTCAATGGCCCCTCGCAGGTGTCCGCACGTAACTCCAATAATGGCATCCTTCACCAGATACTTTCAGTATTTATTTTCCACTTTTATTGCCATTGCATGGAATATAGCCCGGACCTATATCACCCACAGCATTGACGCGACAATCTAATGCTGTCCTCAACATCAGAGTAAACACTCAGCATGGGCCTAAGCAACACTTCCGCTGCGTAACTTTCACCCTTACCCTGGAAGTACATAGACGCAGTATTGCTGTGACACGTTCTGTGGAGTCGGACGCATATTCTGTTTGGTAGTGGAAAGCTTGAGTGCGTAGTCAGTTAACTCTACTGCATATGGTAACATTCCTGTGACATCTGCTGTGAAGCCGGCAACATCCAGCAATTACCGGCGTCCAGCCTATAAGTATTTATTCAGCACTATTGTATATGGTACCAACCCTTTGACATCTCAAGTGGCGTCCGGAACACCTAATACTTGCCGGCCTCCAGATTATTTAGTATTCAGTCCGTTCTGTTGCATTTGGTAGCATTCCTGTGATATCTTGTTTAGAGCCAGCAAGCTCCAATACTTGAGAGCGGCCAGCTTATATTAGTAGTCAGTTAGCTCTACTGCATATGTTACCATGCCTGTGACGTCTTAAGTGGAGTCGGCAACATCCAACAATTACCAGCGTCCAGCCTGAGTACTCATTTAGCCCTATTGTATATGGTACCATCCCGATGACATCCTAATTGGCGTCCGGAACAAATAATACTTGCCGACCGCCAGATTATTTGAATAGTCAGTCCGTTCTATTGCATTCGGTAGCGTTCCATGGTCCATGGACATACCGACTTAAATGCATTCATTTGCCCCAGGCACCTATCCATGACTATAGTATTCGCTGATAACGTGATGGGCAACATTTCGGGCATCCCCGAGCAACCTCCAAGTAACTGCCTGCCGTCTCGTTGGGAATCAAAGCATAAAACACGCTGCGACCTGCGCCGAAACCATCAATTACCATACAGTGCCAAAGAATGTAACCACCACAGTTCACCAGATGCGTGGCCTCTGCAAGAAGCACGTCCCCGTATTTCGCCACTATAGAAGTCATCGATGCAGGAACGAAAAATAGGGATCGCACCTGCGACCCATCCCGTTTTACACGTACAGCGCCATTACTACTCAACAATTCTGCAACTGCGTTTACATCGTTCCCCCTTGGATATCCCACCTAAGTGATGGCGGATAGAAAAGAGGTCCTGTGGATTCAATCGTATGTTATACCTTCCTAACACATAGTCTAGCAGCTCTCCGGTAGTACGGAAGGACTGCATTAAATCAAACACCTGCCGCTCCGCCTCGGGAGTCAAGCGCCGGTTACCCACGTACGAAAATTACGGTTATGCACCAAACAATGTGAGCCTATCTCATGGTAAATGCCCTACGCACTGATGGCTGTGCTCGATTTACAACCGAGGCTGACATACCTATGCAACATGAAGTACACACATAACACAACGTTCGCACTTAGCGACTACCACCTTCTCCTTTCCGGTTGCAATGGACACAACGATATTGTACGCATTTGTACCGCATCCCGTCGGGTAGCTCATGACCAGACCTCTTCTTATACGACGCAGTGGTCAATACGTCATATTTGTAAAAGTTGTCGCCGTCTGAACTTGAAAGCGTCTCAAATCTTCTTAGAATTCATCAAATGCATTATACTATTGGCGAAAAGTAGTGCGGAACGCAATAGTATCATCTACCGAAGCGACATTCTAACGATGAGCGATTAAAGTGTTGCCCGTGACGGATGCATGGTACCGTCAGGGTGAACATATTCATGTAGTTTAAGTTTAAGTTCAGGTTCAGTTGGGACCGGAACGATAGGATAATACCGTGACTGTTCCTTCTTTTGCATATCGTCGGATCGGGACTTGACAGGTCTGCTTGAGACGTTGCAAAGCCTGAAACAAAGACCGCATCACACCCTGTCCAACCAATTACTGCCCACATTTTCCTGCCCAGCAGTCCCTGCCAGGTCGGTTTGTGTGAAGTGAAAGAGTGAAGGGTAAGCTACTAAAACAAGGGGAGGAATGTCAGTCAAATAATGATTAGACCAAGGTGAGAAGGAAATTAAAAAGAACAAAGGGAAAGTTGAAGATACAAGTCGGTTAGGAGAAAGGCAAGGTTTGGTACTGCCACCCAAGGGCATCTAAATGACGCTCGTAACCTTCTAGCGTAGACTCCCTAACCACGTGTGCCGGAAGCGAGTTCCAACGTTCAATAACTCGACGCGACATGCGAGTTTCCGTCCATACCCGGTCAGAACGCTGTTTGTGCAGCTTTAACGGGTTACCTCGGAGAGTATGCAGCTTGGCGAAACTAAATAGCCAGGACAAGTCTGGACCGACATTAACCGTTAAAAGCCGGTAGTTGAGAATCAATCTCAGATTCTGCGGTAGGGCATTGGACAATGGACTATAGACCATGTTTTATTACGGGTAAAAGTGCATCGCTTAACAATTCCCGTGGGATGGAAATTATTGCGAAAATCAATTGCATAATAAAGTGAAAAGCGTTGTGGTGGACTCACCATAGACTTATGTATATAGCGGAGATGTTCGCATATTAAACGTATAAATTCATAAATCCAATGTTTAGACGTTTGCCAAGACACTGTTTGATTGCGCTTTGCAGCCTCTGGGTAACAAGTCATAAAATGAAACATAAGTGAGACAATGCATCGTCAACACTTTTTTTAAATACCGCCATATTGGGAGCAGAGACGACATAATTAGGGAGGGCGTTCCAAGGCTCATACACGCGGATAGAAAAGAAATTTCCACGGCATTCAAGCCGGCTATAATGAATTGTCAGTTTCAGAGGGTGACCTCTTAGTTTAGTGTTGTGGTTCAATTCCAGCAGCGGACGGCAAATGTGGTTTGGGCTCTTCAGAATCTGGTAAACCATTATGAGATCACCCCGCAAAAGACGATATCGACTGCTGTACATTCTTAGTGATTTCAGTCTAAGCTGATAGGGCAGATGTAAGAGGTCCCTGATGTTCTTGGTTGCCCGTCGTTGAGGAGTCTCGAGAGCAACGAGATCCTGTTTCTGCCCTAGCTGCCACGCCTGAATAGAATATTCCACGTGAGGTCGCACGTAGGCGTTAAGCATTTGGGAAAATATTGATGGTTCAAACCGACCAAAGGCTTTGCGAAGAAGGCCGAAGTGTTGATTTCCGGTTCTCCTCGCCTTCTCTGCTTGTTTTGAACACCCGAGTTCTTCCTGTACCCATACACCCAAGTCCCGCTCCTGAGAAACCTTCGCCAAAGTGTGGTCTCCAATCTTGTAAGCGCTCACCAGCTGGTGACGCAGATGCATCACTTTGCACTTAGCCATGTTCAAGTGAAGCTTGTTCCTCTTTGACCATTCGTAAACGCAGTCTAGGTCATGTTGGAGCAGATCCTGATCTGTCTTGTTACTAATCGCCCGCCATATCTTGACGTCATCGGCGAAAAGCAGGAAGTTTGAGGAGATGACTCTTGCTAGGTCGTTGATAAACACCAGGAATAAACGCGGTCCCAGCACTGAGTACATACCCAAGGTAAGCAAACGTTCCGGATACGTTTGCCCCTGTAATCCTTGCACTAACCTTGTACCCACTCGCAAAACCCTCTCCAGTTCCATTTTGTCCCTTACAAGACGAGGTGGACAAGCCTGGATGCAGTACTGTAAGTGAGGTCGCACAAAAGCTGAGAACAGCTTTACAAAAATATTGGCCGTTAGGACACCGAAGAGCGGCGAATAAACCACATCATACGGAACACACTACAAGCAGTCTTCCTCCAATTTTCCCCAGAGTGAAGCAAGGAGGTATGGGTGATACCTAGATCAACCTGCTGAATGACAGCCGGGAATTCACTTCCACCAACTACATAGCGCGTGGGGAAATAGCAACTCCAATGCGAAGGACAGAACATTTCGCCTGATTTATGGGCATCAACCATAAGGTTGACCCATCCCAGAGCCTATCAAATGCACACTACAGTTCATCGGTGCTACCAGGGATATCCACAATATTTCAGAGCTTGAGGCCATCAGCAAAACATAATGACGGTACTGCAAACTCCTGGGGTAGGAAATTGACATAAATTGCGAAAAGCAACGGCCCTAGAACCGAGACCCGCGGAACGCCACTAAGAACAGATTGTCTAAGCAAAAGGCTACGCCCCACGCGTATACACTGTTCTCTGCCCTCTAGGAAAGCAGAAACCCATTTAGGGGCGGCTCTAGATATCCCATACGATCTCAACTTCAGTGAGAGTCGCTGATGTGGGACAGTATCAAAAGCTTTCGAGATGTCAACGAAAAGCACGTCGATGGCGTTACCGTTGTCAACTGCCTCAGCACAGCTTTTACGAGCTACAAGCAAATTTGTCAGACATGAATATCCCTTACGGGATCCGTGCTGGGCCTCACTGAGGTTAAACTTAAGCAGGTGATTCTCCACCGAATCACTGACCAAATTTTCAAACAACTTAACTACTACGCTTGTTAAGCTGACATGCTGGTAGTTCGTTAGCAGAACTCTGTCTCCGCCCTTAAATATCGGACATATGATTGCCTTCTTCCATTCAGAAGGTAAGGCACAGCTGTCGAGTGATATTGTAAACATGCAGGTCGGAGGGCCACTTAGCTCAGCGGCCAATTTATGCATCAGCTTCGGATGAATTGAACCATGGCCAGAAGCTTTGGAAGGAGTTAGCCCTTGCAATAGCCCAAAGACTTTTGTCTCCATTATGCTTATGTCAGTGAGGCAAGAATCCTTCGGAACGTTTGTGACCAGCTCAACCTGAGGTAGAGATGCCTCATGAGAAAAGACACCAGTGAACTGTTCGCTAAGTATACAGCCATTATCATAGTCGGTATGCCCATGGGTCCCGTCCGCTTGTAGTAAAGCCGGTACAGACGAGTTTGTACCGCTACGTCTCTTAACGTATGCAAAGAACTTTGGATTTGTTACGGCTGCGTTAGCCAAATCCTCCTCGTACTGAAGACGAAGATTTATAAGCTGATGCTTACATTTATTTCTAACCGCTCGATAGCTTTTGTAGATGCTGGTTCATACAGCCGCTTGGTAAGTTCGCCAGCACCTAGAGCGCTTCCTGAGCAGGTATTTACCTGTACGATCTATCCATGGAGGCTGCGCCCGCGTCACTCTTCTCTTAGTGAGTGGGATGTGGGGTGCAGAGATCTCGGTGAGGTATGCCTTAAATTTCTCCCAGGCTGTCTCAACGGTGTCAGCCACGGTGATCGCACAACGCAAAACTGGAGCTTTGTCTCGCATTGCGTTAAAGACTGCCCGCCAAATATTTGGACATGCCTCAGCGGTAGCTTGATGACACTTAGTTAGAGCACATCGAAAGGATATGCAGACATGGTCACTGGCTCCTAGAGGACATAGTGGGCAATATCATTTACGAAATCGTGTGACTTCGCAAAAATGAGATCCAAGGTGGACGGAACTTGGTTGCGCATATATCTAGTCGGGAGGTCCACCAACTGATGCAAAGACAGTTGCAATGTTAGCTCAAGGAGATCCGAACCGAAAGTGCCCTGCGCCGAATTGCAAGATAGATCAGCCCAGCAGACTTCAGGGAGGTTGAAGTCACCCAGTATTAGACACCTATTGGCAGCCTGAGTACGAATAAATTCAATAACCTCCATGGAGATACTTCCAGGACTTCGATATACCACTACAACTGTGAACTGAGCAGAGGAATTGCACACAATAGTCAAGAGGGCTTCAGCAGTTTGATCCGGCGACTGAAACACAGGTCCTCAACACATCGAGTTTACCACACACATGAAGAGGGACGCCCCACCATGGCGGCCAACGGAGCGATCGCATCTAAGCAGTGCGTAGCCAGGTAAAGGTACTTCACCGTCTGTGATATCCGATGACAGCCATGTTTCGGCGATAGCAAGTATGTCGGGACGAGATTTGTCTACAAGTAGACCCACCTCGTGTACCTTGTTTCTTAGGCTACGCACATTACTAAGCACTACCTGAAGCAACTCGGCACGACCAGCCCTGGGTCGTACGCTACCAGGAGATGCTCTGGTAGGGCAGAATTTGACTTCCGGCTGACCACCTAAAAACCCACAATACGAAGGGCTTGCTCACCAGCCGCCCGCCTGCTCTTGAGGCTTTGGATGGATTCCATTAACTTCAGTCGATCTGCCAGTGGGACGTCCGGCTGAAAGCTGATATTACTACCCTTGAGTTTGAATGCAAAGCGCGTTAACGCTTTGCGTTCCTCCGGGGTTGAGAGGACTACACGAAGTAGTCGGGGTCGCGGATTTGGCGTGTCAACAGGGACGTTCCCCAATCTGCTTAATTTCCTGATAGTGACACCGGGGAAACCTGGTGAATGCATATCGTTGAAGTAGAGCTTGAACCACTGGAGGTCATCCAGCATGCGTTCCTTTGGAAGAGCTGCCACGGATCAGCAACGTTACGAAAGCTAACGCTACTATCAGTAAAAGAATCACCTCGACGAGGCGTATTCACTCCGCGCGTCTTCGACGCGACCTGTTTCGTCCGGTTTGGCAGATGGCAGGGCGCGTTTCTTCGCCAAGTGAGCTGGAGTAATTGAGGTTGAGGTTTTATCCTCTGCCACCAACTCCCTCACCGGTCTAGTCTTTTCAGACTTTGCGGGTGTGGCCGAAGTCGACACCGCGCATTGCTTCGCCAATGGAACTGGGGTGATTGGAGTTGGAGTTTTGTGTTCCACCTCCAATACTTTAATGCTTTCAGTACCTTCAGGTCTTGAGACAGCCTTACTGAGTTGCTTTGCCTCCTTCCTCTTGCTTTTATTGGGCCCAGGGGCCATAAGTTCGGTCACGCTTTGGATGGCTTCCAGTACGACATCAGAGGCCCCCGTAGAGGCATTCTGGACCGCTGGGACACGGGATACGGTAGCCATCACCTCAGTCGGATTTTTATCGACAGCAATTGAGGTTAGTTGCGTGTCTTCCTCCAATGAGCCGACATCGGTAGAGACTCCCATATTCCTCAGCAGTAACTCCACTTTCTGATCAAGTGATGTGAGGAAGGACCACAATTGCTGGTTACCCAACCCGATGTTACTCGATGTCTCCTCAGTGACCTCAAGACGAGTAGATCGACGGCGGCGGCGTAGAAGACACTTGAACAGCATGCTATCGCTAGTCTAATGCGTTGCGTACTGATCAGGGCTCAAATCGGTACAGGCCTCATGGTACCAGCAGTGGCATACATAGCACTGCATGCCACCAGACTCGTCCATCACGTCTTTTGAGTAGCTTCCGCTGCCGCATACAGCATTAGATTCGCTGATCAATGCAGCCGAAGACACATTAGCGCCGGTATTCAGTGAATCCGACATGACGCTTTCAAAGAGTGTGAAACAACTAGCAAAATGTAAAACCGACAAGCTGTTACCTGCACGGCAGTCAACAGAAACAGTTATGGGTTAAACAAGGTGCAAAACGGATTACAAAACGCAAAAATACCGCAAAAATAGCCAGAGGCTGAACTCGAAAGAGATGGACGATGTTGGTAAGTACCCGAAAACAGGTACGACGTAATCTGGGGAAAATGATGATGCAAAATTCTTTGGATAAAGCGAAATTTGACAAAAGCCAAATTTTTTACACGACACTTGTAAACACTGTTCCGGAACTATCCTTTGAAATTAAAACCTCTGCAATATGTTCCGTAGCGCAGGTTCGTGGTACCGACAAGGACTGCGGACTGTAAGCGAATATTAAGCGAAGTTCAACAACCGAACTGTAAACGCATATACCGCGACGATGCTCCGATGAGGTGATATATCAGAACCAACGAACGGAGAGGAAACACGTGTATTCGGCGACGCGACAGGAGCAAGTGTTTTTCGGTACAAGCGTACATAAAACAAGCAGCTTTGGCAAAGGTAGACGCGATGACGGTTTCACCGTTTGCCTCGTCACGAGTACCATACACGTCAAGATAAGAAAGGGAATAAAACGGGCACTAAAAATAACGTATGGTTTTAACGAACCAGTGTGCTTTCCTTTGCGGTACGCCTCAAACATTTCAATTTACCGCCAAGGAGGAGGAAACCGAAAGGTATTGCATGTTCAAGTAAAAGGTAAGGACAAGTTAAGAGTAATTTCTATATACCTTAAGGTTAAGGAACGAAGGCAGTGTAAGTGGTTTATTTTTATGAGTTATTTAGCATGTACATTTTGGCGCGTTCCGTGTCGTCCGCCATACAGGATTATACCGCAGCTTTTCGTTGCAGGATAACTGGTGGTTACGAGGCCATTGAGGAGTTCCAAGGTGATTTGATGCGGTTCCAAAGAGAACCTGCAAGTTGGTTTTATAGATGCACGGTGATTACTGCGGAGGTTCATAAGCAAAGGGCTGGAAAAGATCTCCCTGTTGGTTATCGTTATCGATTCATTCCATATCGATGTGCGCATAGCAAGCGTAAGAATGTGAAATTGAAGCGGTAAGGTGCATGATAATCTGACTGCTGTTAAACCTTTAAGTTATAGGTGCTACAACGGCGAGGCTCGATTTGCTGTGGTGCTAAAATGCAGGTATTATGAGATTGGCCGCGCCTGGTTGAAGCATTCCCATGTGTTCCGATTGGGAAAACCTTGGCTTTATCCTGCTAATCCGTGGCGTAATGCGGTACAAGAAGCGGCGGTATTAAAGTTGGTGAAGTCTTTTCGTCAGACCCATGAAATAAGGAATTTCGTGTTAACGGTATACGACATCCGTATTACCAGGCTTGTGTTATATCATCTGAGGCATCGGAGTCAGGCGGAGCAAGTTAGTAAGGTGGAACATGTGATCACCATGCTGGAAAGCGAAGGTTCATGTACCGTTGTGAGAGAGTGGTTGGAGGTGCGATTTCTGTTCTTCGTACCTGCGTGCTTTTGGAGGTTGGTTGCACGATACGGGGATTTTATGTTGACGGCTTCGACGCATCAGATTAATTACAGGGTCTACATTCTATGGCACTGTATGTTCGTTGATGTTACGGGGTGGGATGGCTTTTTTACGCCTTTTCACCAAATGAGACTACGGAGAGTTATTTGGAAGCGGTAAGAGTTATGCGTGCAATGGTTCTTAGCACGGCATCTGTGCGGACTATTGAGGTAGACAAATGCGCACAACAAATGAACGCTTTCAAGGAGATGTATCCAAAGGCGTGCATGGTTTTGGGTCGTGTCCACATGTTACGGGACGCAAACCGACGGTGCCGTCAGCTCTCAGTTGCGGACCCAGCGGAAAAGGCTTTTCTGCTCCGTTTGCTGAGGAACTTGATATTCACGCCTGAGGAGACGCGTTATCACGGAATTCTAGAAACCATTCGGTAGAGAAATACGGAATGCTTTCAGTATTTTCCGTAGGACGTGGATGCCATTGTGGAGGTGTTGGGCGGCGCAACAATTACGGCCTACACGTCACCTTTGCCGCAGCTAGCTTGTCCGTTGCATCTACGGTAAGTCTATCCGCTGTTAATAAGTGGCTTTTAGAACCGCTGGGTATCCATGCTGCCTATATGAATGAACCGCCACGGCTGGTCAGCCCCCACGTCACCTTTGCCGCTTCCATCTTGTCGTTGCACCCCCGGTAAGTCTATCCGCCGTTAATAAGTGGCTTTTATAACCGCTGTGTAGCTATGCTGCCTATTTGGGTTATCCGGCGATACCTTTTGGCCTCCATGTATTCTTTGCGTCCTCTCTGTTGGAGATGAAAGAAAAACACAGTGTTTTCCATGTTTCAGAACATTTGTTACTACTGCTTGTTACATGCCCCTCACACGACCCGTGGTTCTTTCAGATCGATAAATTCAAATTAGCCCTCAGCCGTGACTGGGACTGAACTTTGTGTGTTTTGAAACCCACGCCGGCCCGTGTAGTGTTTGCAAATATACCTCCTGTCCGGTGCGTGTCTTTTTGACTCGTGGGGCGCAATTTAAGAAGCCGAACGCCTGGGAACACAACACGTT
>OX104062.1:46530163-46596516 GCA_944474145.2 Dicrocoelium dendriticum
TATTGAAACAGAAGCACATGGAAGGAAAACTTGTTGCATTTTACCGCTGCTTACCTGCTGTTGAATTTCCGGAACTAAACTGGTTTGCCGCTGTTATGGAATCTGCATCTGTAAAAACTTATGAATGTGAGAAAACATTTCCAAAAAAGGAAGTAGGTGAAGTCAACTCATTGAATAAGTCTAAAGGATGAACAGTTGAAAGCAATTCTCTTGTTTGGATGCGGTCATTGGGAATAAAATATTGATGATATTTAGAAAGTCAAAGTTCAGCTTCACAACTCCCCAAATCTGACGACAGCGTGAATAGAATGGAGGGGGTAGAACTCCCTAATGCGTGGCGGGCGGTCTTAAGCCAGCCAACTTGACGAGCATCGGTGCGTGGATCAGATTGGAAAGTGTCAACCGATTCCCATTGTCAACACTATGGACTTATCCGTCATTGTCGTGACGCACAAAGGAACACCTGGACTATTCCCACTGTGATTGTACTACCTGGGGTGCCATCACCAACTGTTACTGTAATGACATCATGACTCAAGTCTCGGGTAACGCGGTTGTCGTCCCTGTTCGCTATAAAAGCCCACACCAATTGCACACTGATTCACCTGGTCTGACGAAGCCCTTGTGTCGAGGGCGAAACGTTACCAAACTACTATACCAACCGATTGTTTCCAAACCTCTGAACTCATGAACTTTTGTTGTCTAGTTTGTGCTATCCGGATTTGTGCACAATAACCTCCTTTTGTGTACCTCGGCCCAGTTGATCACTTTTAGTTAGTAAGTATTTTGATTGCCAAATGATGACGATTGATGATAACACGGCATCTACAGGCTAGGTGTGCACGATCTGCAGGTCACTGCTCAGAAATGTGACCTGTGTGCTCGTACAAAACGACGTCGGTTGTTCTACAGAGTCTGAGCCCTCTTCAAATAGGAGTAACCAGCATGTTGGTCTGTTGCTAAGATCATTCGAGGGTTTAGATTCAATCATGTTCTCACACAAACTTAATGTCTACTTGCATCATCGCGTCGAATACGCTTTCCAGGCAACCTTCGTTAGCGCGAGACCACGAAACGATCGAAACCCGTGGAAATGGAATAAGTTAAAGACTTGCGCCACCTGCAAAGCCAGGAACAGCTGAAGAATCTCGGAGTGTTCAGTGGACGCTACCGGCGGTTACTTGAATACCTCATAATGGTATACGAAGCAACTAGCGACCCCGGTCACTTGTGCCACCACATTGTGAAAAACGGCCGGAACACTAGTCTGAGAGGCAATAGGTTGAAACTGAGTCAACTAAACAGTGGTATAGATTGTCGACGAACGTACTTCTCCCTCTGGGTCGGCCAATCCTGGAACGCTCTTTCAAACCACATATCTATACCTCACTTTAGACATTTTCGTATGACGCTTGGGTATCCCACACTTTGTTATATGAACTGATACTCTGAAACGTATTCCGGTTGACTATTTGGCATTATAAACCACACGATGCATGTGACTCAATACAAACGAGTTAATCCCATTGGTCATTTTGGTAAGCAAGAACCATATAACTTTCTTATCCTGTTTTGCACGGAACCAGCTCATTTCTATAACCCAGTGTCTAATACGCTATTGTTTTGTCACTTCAACAATGTGTATTTTCTTTGGTCCAGTTTTGTAGTACTCGAAGTCGCAATTCTCTCCCCTACCAACCTAAGTGACTTTGAAATTCCGTGCACTTTTACTCGTAAACCATCCTCCCCCTTCACAAGCTCACCATTAGCATTCACCCTTGGTAGCATCAACGTCTACCGGGAACTCCTCATATAAAGATAAATAAGGCTAATGGACCTGATATAGTCACCACTTATTCTAAAAAGGCGCGCAGATTATCTCGCGGTACTCTCAACTGCTATTTCCAATTGATGTTCCACGACAGTATGATATTCGGAGACCTGTAAGAATAACGCATGTGCCCAAGAAGCATCGTCCAATCGCATACCAATTATTTTTTATATTGACTTCATATGTTTCTTTATTGCCAGTTGTTGTATCCATGAAAGCAGAAAGGCATACAGTAAAGTGTACGGATCTATGGACACTATGAACACGTAACAGCAAGTGTACCAATTAAACCATTCACCAAGGCCAATCAGAAGCAAGGGCATGCATTTATCCAATGACCATTAAGTGGACGTATGATTCATGACCAATCAATAGCGAGGATGAGGAGAGTAATATGGTAACGCACTACCAGTGATAGGGTGAAATGCTGGACGTGTACCTAGCTAGGTGCATAAAGCCAATTTTGATGTGAGTGGAACCAATGTTACAGGATTGAGAAGACGCACCACTAATTCTGAGTGACACGGAACAGCCAATCGGCGGTGATTTACACAGAAAGGGTTGCTGCCAGTAGTCGGAGTAGTAATCCAAAATTTCAATCGCTGAAGAAGACGGCGTATCACGAAGTGACGCTAGTACTACTGTATTAGACACGAGATCTGATGTGTGTATCGAACTTCAGTAACTTACTACATAGTATTTTATTGGTTCCTGTATCTTGAGACTGTCCACTTGTATAACTAACTGTGAATTCCGTTCACTTGCGCTTCCACGGTAAGTCGTGATGCTTTGATGATCTCCATTCCTTGTAACTGAGGCCAATACGCGTTGGATCCAGCCGCTTTAACTGCTATCCGTACTCTTGTATGTAGCACGACGCTTACTTGTCATCGCTTCCAACTTGTATCTGTGTAACACCTACAAGTGATGACCCCGAATGCGAGTACAGCGCCTGCATTGCTGAAACTTATGGTGTTTAGCCGTTCCTTATTTCCTGGAACTACTATTTTTGCAACTTGCATTACGTGATATGCTATGATTCGCTCAGATACTAATATTTTCGGTTCAACAATTGGTGCAGCGTTGCTACCTGCCACTTCTATACTTTTCAATGACCTATTTCGGATTGCAGTGTTAGAATCTGAGGTTTTGCGCCGTACTACAAGTTCCAGCGAATCTAAGCACAGTCATTTAGTGGACAGCCTTCCCAGGGACTTCGTACTTCAACACTGAGATACTTTCGAATCCAAATATAGGTCCCTATTATGAATATCTTAAGCAAAATGTCGTGATCTGACTGGAGCCCCCAGCGAGTATGTGAACCAAACAGTTATTCCACGACATGCGTCCAGACGATACGAGTCCATCCCCTCTACTGTGTGAGATGAACACTCCTCGGTTCGCCTACAATGGGTAAATCTATTCTGGAACTCTGGCCACAGTACCCACCTGAAACAGTCCAAGCAATCATCATCTCCAGGAAGGTCCTGTTTCCTCACTTTGGCGGCACAACGCTAATGCGTTCGCCTTCCTAAGGACGTTGCATAACGCTATCCTCCACACACACGCCAAATAGCCATAGCGCGTCCCAACAACTATCTATTTGGTGCAGGCATCACGTGGCTCTCAGTGTAGAACCATGAGGTTGATTTAGGACCTACTGAACTAGCGGCATTACGCCGCGATATTGACGCCACTCCAACACTCGATAACTCAACTGCACCTCGCAGCAAGTTGAGCAAGCCTAGCGGCCTACAACGTAACAAACTACGCTGATATCACTGCCAGTTAGGCCTTCAGGTGAATCGATGTTTTATGCCTTGTACCTTATTCGCAGACAAATTGTGGAAACTTTCAGGACACAAATCACTTGCCAATAATGTCACCGGCTACTGCTACTGCAGTAACCGCTTTTACCTTCAGAAACTGCGTTCCTGGTTGCTACCGGAGCTTAAGTAAGCGTGGTTCCCCTCGCACCTAGGGAAGCAAATCAGCCGACCCCACTCAGCTTTTGTGCCACTAAAGACACATTCCTCCCCACTTACGGTCAACGCTCTTTTTTCATTAATTTAGATTTCTACTCAACATTTCCCTGGATGTTCACTATTGCAGATGTTTCGTTTACCATCACCAGTATAAGTGTCCCCAGACATTTCGACCTCTTGATTCGACGCGAAAAAATGACGATAGTCGACCCCGCAATGACGCTCGGCGTCCTCGGCACAAATGCCGGCATCGCAGCTATCACTCCGTCTAGGTCTTCACACAGATCTTTCCTGAATAAGCCGACTTCTTATTACCATCAGATCGCCCAGCCAATGAGAGCAGCTTCCTTCGTGGCATCTTAAGTCACGCACTATTTCCTGACTAACGACTCACCTGTCCCATTACGCCCGGGCAGAGTTTCACCGACGAAAAGGAAGCTAATTAGGGCACATGCTCTAGTTTGGAATAATCCGTCCTTCCGACAGTCCTTAGGCTTCTTCACAACAGATCGTCCCAAAGAAATTTGGAGGCAGGTGTCCTTGCGGTGATTACTGGACATTAACCGAACATTTGGTCCCAGGCAAGCATCCCTCCCACACATGCAGAATCTCACAACACGCACGGCAGTTAACACGGTCTTCAGCAAAATTGGTACCTGCGGAAGGAAAACACAAAACAGCTCTCATCACTGTTTTCGACAGGTTCGAGTTTTGAAGAATACCCTTGGGTTTGTGCAACGCGGCACAGGCCTACCAACACTATACATCCATGATGTTGCTTGTGGCCTAGACTTTGCTTATCCCTACCTGGACGACATTTATGCGTCCAGTTCATCCCACGAAGAGCACCTTCACCATGTTCAGGTATTCTTTCAGAGGCTGACCCAACACGGCATCACTATTAACCCGACTAAATGCGAAACTGACAACTCAACGGAAGTATTCGTAGGCCACCGTATGTCCTGCTTTGGTATCGAGGTTCTGACAGACAAGACACTGTCTATCAAAGACTTCCCAACCCCGATGACATTCCATCGCCTCCTTCGATTTCGTGGGTTGATCAACTACCATCGACATCATCATCATTATTATACACGGAAGCTAGAGGTAGGAAGCACCTCAGCTACTGTGCCGCAATACATACAAGAAAAAAGGAAAATGCAATAGATGCAAGCCAGCTGAACTACCAGTAAGGGATAGCAACGTTCAGGTAAGCTACCAGCCCGCTACTATACGGCAAAAAAATTTAATATGCCAAATTATATAACGCTAAGTTGTGAGATCGTGGATGGGGGGGGGAGGCTAACAAGAGGGTGGAACAAAGAAACTCACAGCATGAACGCCACTGAGGTCGACAGGTGTATCTAGCCAAACGTGTTTACCGTCTTTCGGACCCCAACCAGGGAGCCGAGACGCTCCAACCGAGGCCAGCTTCAAAGTGAGGGCCTTCGTTCCTCTCGACCGAATAATCGCTTGGCCACCCCTCCTCTTTCATTCACACCTCCTGTGAGCAAACAATTCACGTCATGGAAGTCGGTGGCCTGGCATGCCTAACACGTGCATGAGACAGCGGAGCCCTGTGCGTGAAATAACGGTACTGAGCGGTTCATTTCCTTTTCCTGCGCCGTAAACAAGGCGTCGAACACGCTCGTTGCTCACGCGGTGTTCCCACCAGATGTGAGCCAAACTGCGAAGGCCCCGATGGTCGGACGTAACTAGCCTGTTTATATCTGCTGATTTAAGAGGCCAGATTTCACAACTGTATAGTAGGATCGAACGTACCGCGGCAGTGTACACTCTACCCTGAAGGGCGAGAGTGATGTCATGCCGGCGCCAAAAGTGGCGAAGGCTAGCAAGAGCGTCTCGAACTTTCGCTATACGGTTCGTGATCTCGTCTTCAATCCCACGCGCGCTGATACAACTTCCCAGGCAGTTGAATATTTGTGCGACTTCTTGCTGACTCCCACCAAGGGTCAGCGCAAGAGGCGGTCCAGGTCAATTTTGGAGGGATGCTTTGCACTTCGAGGGTGTGAGGCAAACTCTGTACTACTGACAGCCAGTGCTAATTTTTCCAGTGCAGCTCGACATGTATGATACGCATTCACAACAGCTGGCTGGTGTCAATACGCTACTACTGTCGACGCTTCATTCCCAACCGCGATTAGCCCTTGCGGCCAAGAAGAAACGAGCTTAAGTTCACTTGCCTTGAAATCGTACCCACGACTTTCACGGAGCTCAAGAATACTGACTCCAATATGGCTCTCCTTGCTACACCGAATCGTCCGCTCCTCTTTTCAGAACAACTGACGTTGCCGCAGGAGCTGTCCTATAAGAACACGTTGGCAGGCAATGGCAATCTTCTTCAAACGCTTGCAACCAGCGGAATCCCACCACGGTGCCTTTGGTAGAGGGCTGCTTGCTATCTACCTAGCCATGCATTACTCCCGACGCGCTTTCACGGTCTATATCTTCCACAAACCTCACATTTTCGTCTTCAACTCATCTGACAAATACTCATCATGGGAAACTAGATACCTGGACTTTGTCACGTAGGTCATTGCAGACAGGTCATGTCTCAGTTGTCGCCAACGCTTTCTCTCGCGTCAACCTGTCTTTGCCACCATTCTACCGGTTCAGACTCAAGACGAAGGCTTCCGACGCACTTTGCAGTCCACTTCCCTGCATATGCAAACTGTTCTTCTCCAAACGACAGACGGAACTATTCTTCGTGACAATTCTATAGGCTGTTCTAGACCTCATGTGCATGCCTCTTTCAGATGCACGGTCACTGTTACCATTCACTTACTGCGTCATCCTGGTCACCGAACGCTTCGTTTGGCCAAGCGTAAACAAAGATATTCGCGACTGCACTCCGATCGTCTTCACTGCTAGCGCTCCAAAGTACACAGTCATACTCGGTTCCCTCGGTTGTTTACCCTACCTGAACTCAGTTCAAGTTTGTACACTTGGACCTGGTAGAATCATCGCCTCCTTCTCGTGGATTGTTTTACATTCCTACATGTGTCCACTGTTTTACAAGGCGGCCAGAGGTTATTCCCTTTCCAGACTGCACTGCCGAAACTATCATCCATGCTTCATTAGACTGCTGGGTGTCCCACTACGGATGTTTGTCTACTATCCAAACAAACTGTGGAACGCCATACAAATTTTCTAAATTCGGTAAGTTATACAATATTTTTACGTAGTCGCCGTATCCACACGATTGTATACCACCCTACAGGCTAGCTTGCAGAACAACCTCCTTGCGGTACCAGGTGAGTAGTTCGGGACTAATCCGTTCCAGCGAATAGTTCGGCGGCAGTGTTCCAGGACGTGATGGGTTTTCGCATGGCAAGTATTCTATGTATAAAAAACCACATATGTCCGCTTAACAACACTTTGGCGTGGTGGATGTGATTCGACAATAAATAAAATCATTGTCCCTTGCTTCATACTGGTGAAACATTGTATTTCAGCAAATTGTGTGGTGAGCGATAGGCCATCGTTTGGCAAATGGACAAACGAAAGGCGTATGAACTGAGCAATCAGTCACCAGCTCCGAATGGGCATGATTTCTTGAATTCGCTCCGCTGCCTTGCGGACAGGCCATTCAGCCAAGGGCTCGGGGTGGTGTCCCCTCAGTCAATACACAACATCGATTTGGGAAACCGGGTAGTATCTTGCCCAATGACAAAGCCATAGACACCTCTGTCCTGTGTTGTGTATTCTTTTATGATATCTGTACCTCCAGTAGAGTTCCATGATTTTCGATGGCTCCATGTCTATTCGGAGACTATTGTATATATATATATATATATATATATATATATATATATATATATATATATATTGTTGGCGACATCCGGTTTTGGATTTGCATCTCACTGTGGCAAGCCACAGGACGCCTGCGCCTACAGAGGGACCATGGGCGGCTTGCGATGCACCACCCACAGCTCCAATCACACACCACATATCCAGTGTAAACCCGAAGGAATAAGACCAGGAGGCATGTGGATGGGAACCACGTTTCATCAACCGATCCGGAGCACACTCCTTCACAGGCAAACACAAGCACACTGTATTTGGGAATCAAGCGCACACAAGGCGGTGGCTGGACCGTAGTCCGCTCCACACTGAGTGCATGGAACCACTCTTCCAGCCTAACACGGCCATAAGGGCCGTGCACCCCGTCCTATCCAGCAACGATCAACTGTCTCCTGGAGCCAGTATGGACGAGGTAGCGGGTAATAGACAGGTAGGCGCCTTGTCAACATTCACATCAAGCGCAGCCACACCGGGGATATCAAACAACAGCCAATCATTTGGAAGAGAGAGAGAGAGAGAGAGAGAGAAAGAGAGACAAAAGAAATAACTCGATTAATGCATAAGGAAACTGCGACATAAACCTTAAGCTAATGAGCATATGAAATAAGTTGTTTACAAACAAATCCTAGATAAGTTCATGAAGTCAGAAAGTATATTTTACGGAATGCCACGAACACAAAAATGCTATGGAAATCGAATGCAATTGGCTTAAGCTAAGTGTGCAAGTTAATGGAATAAAGTACAGGTAGATATTTATAGGAGAAAGAAAAGCATTCAGTCAAGATTGAAAACCCACGACCTGAAATAAAGAGACTAAGCATGCAAGCACGTGGTTAGTAAATCGAATGCAGCGCTCCTGCAAATGCCGCGCTGGTTCTGCCCACCTTCTCTGCAGGACGCGTCGTCGCTTCTGTAGTGATCCGGAGTGGTCTCGCTCATGGCTCACTAAGCCTGCCTGATTAAGGCAATCGCGACCGCATGTTCTACAGTACCATGCGCTTGATGTCGATGGAGAACAACCTATCGGTGCTTGACGCTTCCGCACTTGCCGCTTCTTCTCTGCATGTATGAGGGCTTTCTCCTGCACCTCCGCAACTGTATCCGTGATCAGATCGCGCCATGCACGCCGATCAACCGCCTTCGATTCCCATGATCTGCAATCAAGATTAGAACGTGTGAGGCTCACTTTAATCATGTCCTGGTATCGTAACTTTGGTTTCCCCACATGCCGCTTCCCAATACTCAGCTGACCATATAATAGCTGCTTCGGTATCCGCGTCGAAGCCATACGGCTCATATGACCCTGCCACCACAGGTGTCTCAATAAAAGTAGGCAGTCCACTGCATACATCCCACTTCGGCGCAACACTTCCGTGTCTGCAACTCTGTCGCCTCAGCCGATGCGCAACATCCGTCGCAGACACTGCTGATGGAACCGCTCGAGATATCGCACATCCCGACTGTACATCGTCCACGTTTCACTGCCGTATAGAAGAACGGACAGTACCATGGATTTGTACACCGTCAGCTTCGTGCCAATGGTAAGCTGATGGTCGTTCCACACTCGGTACTCAAGCTTCCCGAATGCCGTCGCTGCCTTCGATACGCGGATACGCAGCTCACTGTGTAGACGCTGACCAGTCGACATCACACTCCCAAGGTAGCTGAAGCGGGAGGTGGTTTCCAATACGTCGGCATCAATGCTGATTCGCAGCAATATTGAAGGTTGCACTTCCGATGAAGCCTGAAAGAGACAGACAGTTTTGCTTGTGTTGATGATGAGCCCAAATTTTGACGCTGTCGAAGCCAGAGCACCAGTCATGTGCTGCAACTCAGCCGCGCTGTGTGAAAACAACGCACAGTCGTCAGCAAACAGCAACATACGCATAGTTGTCTCACAGACTAGAGTTCTCGCACCGAAACGACGGATGTTCAGCAACCCACCATCAATACGGTCCTCCACACGAACACCGTAAGCGCAAGCGGCACAGGACAAGCACAGGACAACAAGCACAGGACAACATTGCATGAAGATATATAGTAAACAGAGCAGGAGCTAAGACACAGCCTTGCTTCACACCAGAGACAACTGCAAAGTCATCCGAGGTCTCTTCACTCAGCTGCACCCTCGCTCGCATACCACTGTGCAGACATTCAAGTAAACTTACCAGCTTACGCGAGCAACCAAACTTACCCAACACCAGCCACAATGCCTCGCGGTTCACCGTATCAAATGCCTTGGTGAAATCAACAAAAAGCGAGTACAATGGCTGGTGTCGTTCTCTGCACTTCTCCTGTAACTGACGAGCCGCGAACACCATATATATAGTGCTGCGACCCGAACGGCATCCGCATTGCTCTTCCGCCACATTAGGTTCCACAACCTAACTGATGAGGCGGTTGAGCAGGATTCGGGCAATCACCTTGCCCACACAACTCAGCAAGTTGATGCCACGATAATTCGTGCAACATTGCTTGCTACCTTTACCCTTGTACAGTGGTAGCACAAGGGCATCCTTCAGCTCAGCAAGCACCTCTTCCTCAATCCACACGCGTTGCACCAAGTGGTGCAGCGCAGTCAACAACGCGGGTCCACCGTGTTTCTATACTTCAGGTGGGATCCCGTCGGCTCCGGCACACTTGCCGTTTCGCAGCTGAGCAAATGCTCTCTGCGTCTCATCCAGTGTCGGCATGTCCGCCAGACTCGCCTTCACATCGTGCTGCTTCAGGCCGTTCAATTTAGGCCAGTCGATCTCTGAACGGTTGTTCAAGAGACAGCCGAAGTATTTTCGCCAGACCTGCATTATTTCTGCAGTCTGGGTGCAGGTAGCGCCTGAACTACCACCGATCAGTGTACTCAGCGACTCCAATCTCGGTCCATACACCGCCTTCAAGGAGTCAAAGAATTCCTTGTGTTGGCAGCGTTCGGCATAGCATTCCATCTGCTTCGCCTTCTCCGTCCACCATGCATTTTTTATGCGACGGAGCTCTTGGGTCAGCCGCCGTCGAAGTTTGCGAAACTGACTACTCTTCCCCAAGTCACTGGGGTCTGCAACATGTGCAGCAAATGCTGCATTCTTCTCCGACACCAATGCGCCGATCGTCGCATTGTTCGCATCAAATCAATCAGGCCGCTTACAGTTTGCGCGCCCGATGGTCTCCTCCGCAGCAGCTGTCACCTGGTCGCCAATGTGGTACCACAGGTCGCCCACTGTGGCTATGCATTCCACATCACACAGGCGTGCAGCAATCGATTTCTCCAGCTCAGTACGTTTCGCCACAGTACCGAGGGAGAGAATGGTAAATTTACGCCGATTCACGGCGGGAGTGCAATACATAGATGTACGAAAATATATGTACAGTTTGGTCCGCACCAACTTGTGATCAGTGCCACACTCAGCTCCACGCAGTACACGTGTCATGCGCACTTCACGCATATCATGCTGACGTACGATGACATTGTTGAGCAGGTGAGCGTGACCACTCCGTGGGTGCGTCCAAGTTGCTATATCACTGGCACTCAGTGCAAACCGAGTGTTCGTGATCGTCAGGCCGTGAGTGGCACACAGTGAGAGCAGCCTGTCACCGTACGCATTCGCTGAACCAATGCCATGCACACCGATAACATCTGTCCACGCTGATGCATCACGCCCAACGCGCGCGTTGAAATCACCCAGCAGAATTAGTCCGTCGCTCCTCGGAACAGACCGTATCACGGAGGATAGTCGAGTGTAGAACTGAGCACGCGTGTCATCAGGATAACACATGGTCGGACCGTACGTGCTTATAAAAGTAGCAAACTTACCTCTTCCGAGTCGTAGGCGAACAGTCATCAGTCGCGCGCTGATGCCCATTGGTTCACCCACCACATGACCATGAAGGCGATCGGATATTGCAAATCCGACCCCATGTTCACGTGATGCTGAGGCGGCGTTGCCCACCCAGTAGAATGTGTAGCCAGCACCTGCTTTATGTAACTTACCTTGCTCAGCGAGCCGAGTTTCCCTGAGCGCCGCAATATGGATGTGGTAGCGCGCCAGCTCCATTGCGACCAGTGCAGTGCGTCGCAAGGGGCGCTCGCTGGAGTTCCGGTCCAGTATTGTGCGCACGTTCCAGCACCCGATGTTGAGTGCCTTGCGCGCACGCATACGATTGCATTGGTGGGCAATCGCACGCGAGGTGGTCGTTGTGCTTCGTAAGTTTGCTTGAGAGACTCCACCTGGAGCCTTTGGCTCAATAGCCTGACCCACATGGTAGTGGGTTGTTTGAATGTTTGCTTGAGGGACTCCACCCGGAGTCTTTGGCTCAATAGCCTGACCCACAAGGCAGTTAGTGCTTTGGAGGTTTGCTTAAGCGACTCCGCTTGGAGTCTTTGGCTCAATAGCCTGAACCACAAAGCAGTGGAGAGCAGATCCAGCTCGGGAATGTGATTGCAGAGACAGATTGGGATCTGCTTACGGCCGTCACACGCAGCCTTTGAGGTTCTGGAACAATTATCATATGTTTTGCGACCGCAATTGGATACGCACCTGCGACGACGGCCAGACGCAGGTGGGTTTTGGCGGGTTTGCACCAATTTGACCAGGAGCTGCCAGGCTTGAGGCGGGCAGTAGCAAACCACTGAACACCCAGAGGTGTCCTCCCACCGTCAGAGACAATGCGTGGCGCTCATACTCTACGCCAATCGAGCTGTGAGCTTATAACCCGTAGACCTGTTGTCTTCCTTGTCTAGGTTTTACGGGAAGTGGGCCATCGACCGCTTCCTAACCTCCGAAGAGGATGGACTAGGATATATATATATATATATATATATATATATATATATATATATATATATTACACACAATCTGTGGTGCAGATATTGTGTCATCGGAATCATGGCTGAATAGGAAAACAATATGAATAATAAGAAAAAAGCAACAAGAAATGCTTTCTTTTCAAGTTTACCACTCACAGCTTTTGAAATTTTTTTTCAGTTTGTTCTTTTTTAGGAGGAGGAAGCAGGGACACCGCAATACACTGATGCACACGTCCGCCATTGACATCGATCTTGAGCCATAACTTCCAAGGTCTTCAACCAGCAAGTATCCTCATCTCTCGGACCCCAACCAGGTAGTCGACAACAACCGGCCGAGGCCAATTGTTTCGCCAACTTTTTCATGCGGCTTCTCCATGTTGTAGGCTGTCCACCAGACCGTCTCTTCCAGCCCTGTCCAGCAAGTGCAAACAACGCACGACGAGGGTAACGCTGAACAGGCATGCGCGATACGTGTCCCAACCACCGCAGTTGATGCAGTGAGATGAGCTCCTCGAGCGAGTGGCTTCCACGTCCCAAGACACGCTGTCTAACTTCCGCATTGCTTACGTGGTGCTGCCACCACACACGGGCAATGGACCGCAGACAGCGGTGCTCGAAGCGGATAGCCTGCGCAAGTCACATTTACGAATGGGCCAGGTCTCGCATCCGTACAACAGTACAGCACGAACAGTTGCACAATAGACCCGCCCTTTGATGGAGAGACGAATGTCGTGGCGACGCCACAAATGCCTCAGCCTAGAAAAAGTGAGGCGTGCTTTCGAGATGCGCATCGAAATCTCGTCTCCAACAGCCCCGCCAGCAGTGATGCAACTTCCCAAGTAGACAAAGCTCTCCACAACTTCTAGTGTCTCACCAGCAAGCGTGAGTGCAGGCAGAGGCACCTGCCAGTCTTGAAGGAGAGCCTTGCATTTGGATGGCGAAAAGTACATACCGTACTTTGATGCTTCAATCGACCAAGCGGTTTAATGCAAGTTGGACGACCTGTGGATCGTCACCCAGCAAGACGATATCATCAGCATAATCCAAATCAACAACTCGACTACCTGGGAGGAGCTCAACGCCAGCGTTCAACGAATCGCTCAGAGCGTTCTTCAGGACATCCTCAATGGCAAAGTTGAATAGGAATGGAGAGATATGGCATCCCTGTCGAACTCCACTGGAGACCACAAAGGTAGGCGAAAGCATGCCATAAGCCCTAACCATGCCCGAGGTCAGACTGTATAGAGCGCGCAGTATGGAGACGAACTTCTCGGGGACACCGTTCCTCAGAAGGCACTGCCACAGTACTGTACGATCGACAGAATCGAAGGCTGTACGGATATCCAGGAACACAGCAATCGTTGGCCTCTGATACACATGGCGGAGCTCGAGGATCTGGCGAAGTGTGAAGATTTGATCGATGCAGCCGCGACCAGGGCGAAACCCAGCTTGTTCTTCTCGTTGCAACGATTCGCGTGTTGGGGATAGCCTGCGAAGTATGATGGACACCAGCAGCTTGCAAACGACGGGAACTAAACTTATTCCTCTGTAGTTGGAGCAGATTGTGCGCAGGCCCTTTTTGAAGATGGATGGACTAGGATACTGCCAGGGCGCCCAATTCTGACCGGAGAACGACTCGGGTCCTCAGCCAAAGCCTTCGATTAAATGAACACCCGAAAGGCAGCGGGTCTAACACATGATCAGTTCATTGACTCATGCGGATTGGTGTCCTGGATCTTAGCAGGGAGAAGGGCGAAACCCAAATCCCACCCAGCGATAGCCACGAGGAGGCGCCAAGGACATGAGCAAATGGCACAACAGTATCAGCGGTGGTAGGCCATCTGTCAGGATCTGGCCACAACCAGCCTCAGCGCACCATAGGCTTTCCAGTCATATATATATATATATATATATATATACTATATAATTATATATATATATATATATATATATATATATATATATATATATCAATCTCGATTCGGAACTTATCTGTCACACGGAGTCTGTTTCCGCCATCCACAATGTCACTTCATGCGACTCAGAAGAGTTCTCCACCGAGAGAAATGACGGAAGGGGATTCGTTCGATTCGATCCTATCGAGACCAGTCCTGTTCATCTCGACGCAGAGTCAATTCATGCGCTGCGAACTACCGATCAGTCTGCAGACAATTACGATGTGCCTCATGCAACAGAATCGGGCGACTGGTGCCCTCCATATATGCCTAATTGTTCGACAAGTCGATCTTACTCCCCATTAAGGCTCGCTTCCGCTTCACCTTCTCGCAGCCGCCGCCACTTTTCCCCTTCATCTGACACCAATGCCTCCGAGTCGTCGGAAAACGTTACAAAACGTCGCCGAACCATGCATGAACCTCCATCATCACCGACGCATTCAATTGAAGAACACAACCGGTCCTATTTGTCACATTCTACTGAATTAATAGACGAAGACGGAAATACCGTACCCTTTTCCCTGTTAGAGACGGAGAATCCCGCTAGTCAAGCCAGTAGCACCGGTGCGACTATTGCAACCATTGGCGGTAGCACATTGGACACACTAGACGCCGCTTCAGATGTCACCAATTGCTCAGTGGATACAGCGTGCAACGCTCATTTGGACATAGCTAGGGGCTACCGTTCAGCGCTGATGTCGGTTAGTGTCGTATCAATCACCCTTTGCTGCTTCTTTTGTATTCTCAACTAGTGTGCTTCTGGCACTGTTTTCAATGTTGGGTACCCGCTTTGTTTTCGGATTGCGATACATAATCTCAGTTATGACTTCTGCCTGTTTTGAAGTAGTAGACCTCGGTCATTCAGATCAATGGGACTGTGTCCAAAGTGGAGCGGTCCCGGCCTTACTCACTCCATGTCCTTCGTGCTTGTTTGGATTCGTCCTTACAGCGTTTGTTTCACAGAAATTTTTTTACCACTCCGAATGAATGTTATGAATGTGCGTGCAGGTGACATCGGTTTCAGCTGTTTAACTATTTTCCAGCGTTTACGCCGCTTACTCGCTTCATTCTTTTTCCGTTACCGCGTACTTTGTCAGTCGTCCATCCGTTCAGGTCACTTGCATTGTCGGTTTCTATAAATCCTACTCTTTTCGATGAATACTCCATCATTTTATCAAGACGCACGCGATTGTATCAGGTATATGACTTAAGTCACGTTACCATCAACTCCTTCCATGATGTAATCCTTCAACAATATGGCTGCGGTAAGTGTCCCATGCTGAGGCTCATGTTGCATTTTTGATGCTTCTTCACCGCAGTTGGACTAAACTAAGTTGCACTTAAACTAGGTCTTTTTAAGCTGCATAAATTTCATTCCAGTTCATTTGCTTTGTTCTGCCTACCTGAATAATCTGCTATTAACTGGCCATGTTGCTTACGCGAATTGCGTTTATCTTCGGTAACTTTGTTGCGTTTGTGGCATTTTTAGTAACTAGTGGACATTTCTTACTTATCGCGGCTTCGTTGCTAACCAACTTATTTCATATGCTAATTAAGCAAAGAGTTATGCCACCGTACCTGTATGCAATATTGGATTTATTTTATTTCATCTTGTCGTTTCAATTGAACGGCTGTTGGTTTTCGGGTTTTTTGGAGCACCAGCCTTGTGTCTTGGATTGCGACACGCAATCTCATTAGTGGCGGCGGTTGACTTGGAAGTCAGCCTCTGCCAAAACGGTCGCTGGGACCGTCACCGAAGTGGAGGGTTTCGGTGTGGCTCTCTCCTATCCCTGCACTCCACTACCGACGGTTTCGTCTTTGTTTAGACTCATCAGGTAGAGATAGCTGAGCTAGGAGTGGAACCCGAGGCATAGTGTTTGGCGGCTATCGCCATGATCACTAGGCCATTGGGTTCCACGAGCAGTGTTTGACACAGCGGTTAGAAGTAGGTTTTCGGGTTTTTTGGGAGCACCCGCCGTGTGTCTTGGATTGCGACACGCAATCTCATTAGTGGCGGCGGTTGACTTGGAAGTCAGCCTCTGCCAAAACGGTCGCTGGGACCGTCACCGAAGTGGAGGGTTTCGATGTGGCTCTCTCCTATCCCTGCACTCTACGACCGACGGTTTCGTCTTTGTTTAGAGATTGCGTGTCGCAATCTAAGACCCACGGCGGGTGCTCCAAAAAAACCCCGAAAACCTACTTCTAACCGCTGTGTCAAACACTGTTCGTGGAACTCAATGGCCTAGTGATCGTGGCGATAGCCGCCAAGCACTATGCCTCGGGTTCCACTCCTAGCTCAGCTATCTCTACCTGATGAGTCTAAACAAAGACGAAACCGTTGGTCGTAGAGTGCAGGGATAGGAGAGAGCCACACCGAAACCCTCCACTTCGGTGAACGGCTGTTGCTTGATATCCCCGGTGTGGCTGCGCTTGATTTGCATGTTGACAAGGTGCCTACCTGTCTATTACCCACTACCTTATTCATAATAGCTCCTTGAGACAGTTGGTCGTTGCTGGAGGGGACGGGATTCACGGTCCTTGTGGCTGTACTATGCTCGAAGCGCGATTCCATGCACTCATTGTGGAGCGGACTACGGTCCAGCCACCGCCTTGTGTACGCTTGATTCCCAAATACAGCGTGCTTGTGTTTGCTGCGAATGAGTGCGGGCCACCTCAGTTGATGAAATGTGGCTCACGACCACATGAATCCCGGTCTTATTCCTTCGGGTTTACACTGGATATGGTGTGTGTGGATGGAGCTGTGGGTGGTGCAGCGCAAGCCATCCATGGTCCCTCTGTAGGCGCAGGCGTCCTTTGGCTAGCCACAGTGACAGGCACATCCGAAATCGGATGCCGCAAACATGCGGAGTCATGGCGCCTACACCTTGTCAACAACATTCCATCACAAACAGCAAGCTATCGTGTAAAGATAAGGCGACATGGGTGAGACAGCTTCTTTGCGGCTTTCACTGCCACGCGTTATAATCAGCCAGTACCCCGCAGATAACACAGCACCAAACAGGAAGTCCGACAGCAGGCAAGCCACTGGTGTCGACTACAAGCTACGTTTTATAACATCACAAGCCAAGCACAAGGTGAGTTACGTGGACTCCAGCTCGGAAGGCGAGACGGACCGAAGGCACTGAATTTGGTCATCAGTGACTTCATTTCCTGCTGTCAAGTCAACTTTAGTCCACTTCGAATCTTGCGCCAACCTACATCCGGCAGACTAAACATGGCCCTCCTAGGTAAGCGGTGACTAGACATAAGTATTACGTGACCAAGCCAACGCAACTTATTCAGTGCTATCTGTTGTTCTACAGAATTAGCTCGGTTATCACTGCTTAGTACTTGCCTACGCATATAATCGTTGCGGACAGGCTGGTGCGACCCGACACCAGCAATGCTCCGCAGACAGCGATGATCAAAAACTCCAAGGCGCCTCAAATCTTCAAACCAAAAGCACCAAGTATCACTCCCATAGAGCAGGACGGCCCTCATTGTGGTCTTGTAAACACGGCCTCTCAGACAGAGGGAAACCTCTTTCTGTCGCCAAAAATGTTGCAGATTCAAAAAGGTAGTTCTGGCTTTTGCAATACGTGAACTCACTTTAGTAGATACGCGCTCATCATTGCTGATACAGCTGCCAGTAGATGAATTAATCAACTACATCGAGTTATTCGCCAGCAAGTGGCAGGTGATCCTGTAATAGCACTTTGCAAGTGCGAAGTGCATGACAAAGTAATGGACAACTCTAGAGAGATTGTTGAGGGTTAATTGCGTCGCCCCATCGTTAAACAGCAAGACAACATCGTCTGCATAGTCAAGATCAAACAGGGTTTCACCAGACAGTCTGAATCGTAAGTCTCCGCAAGGGAACACTCCATGATGCAGTCTACGAAGAAGTTGAACAAAAATAGGGAAATTGTACAACCTGACGAACGCCCCTTGTTGTCGGAAAGGAATCCGACAAACCAAAGTAGACCCTGACATGGCCCGTAGCCTAAAGGTAGCAAGCTTGTGTTGTAATCTGATGGCGCGGATTCGAGCCTGCGTAAGGCCAGGGAGACCCTCGTAGTATCCTTCGTCCACGTGCAACCGGTGGTTGTTTCGCCGCAGCGAAGCGTCGGTACTGCGTACCAGCGTACTGCTGATGCATCGCTGACGCAGCCTGTAGTGTTCGAGCATAAAGCACGAAAAATGTTCACATATTTCATGGGAACACATTTTCGTGCAAGTATTTCGAACAGAATGCATCGATCGAGGGAATCGAACGCACTCTTGAAGTCTAGAAACACAACTATTGTCGGTCGGCGGTATGTGTAACGCTGCTCTAGCACTTGCCACAGCGTGAATATACGGCCTATACAGCCACGTCCTGGGCGGAAACGTACCTGCTCTTATCTAATCCGTGATTACCGTTCCGCAGTGAAGGAGGGTGGAGACCAGTTATTGTCACAAATGGCGTTAGGCTAATACCCCTGTGGTTAGCACAATCGGTGGGATTGCCCTTCTTGTGTACTGCCACTATAATCGATTCACTCCAGTTAGTTGTGATGACCTCTGCCTTTCAGACCTGTTCGAACAGGGAGGTGAGTGCTTTGCAGAGGACTTCACCACAATCCTTAAATAGTGCGAGGGAACCTGGGTCAGCAGCACGAAAAGGATTGGGGGCTGCGACCGCATTTCGGACCTCAGCCTCCGATGGAGTCTCTAAACTAACTGGCCATGGCTCATCCTGCATCATCTGAGTAGGATGAGGTACGAAAGCAGGGGGACAACGGAACTGCCCTCCAAACTGTTCCGCCAATGAGCCATAAGCCGCTACTTATTGTGAACCATGGTACCCACGCTCTCTGATCGTCTAACTGACGCCTGGTTTCTTCGGACCAGTGGTGCGGATCAACTGGAAGAGCTTGCGATAATTGCCTACTGCTCCTGTTTACTCCATTTCTCGACCCCGACTGGTCCACCAGGCTTCCTTGTCAGCACGCAGCCTCCCCTTCAGTTCGTGCCTAATAGTCCGTCTAGTTACATTGTGCTCAGAGCCAATCGGGAGTTCTCTTCTGGATTCAAATAGATTCACCGACCACTCGGATATCCAGTGACTGGTGTGGTGACGATTGATAGTGACACAACCAGAGGCCCCTACGTCGTGCATGGCGGTCGAGAATCTATTCCACTGAAAATCAGTGTCATAAGGACAACAGAGCAAAATTCCGGTACACAGGGAATCCTGGAAGGTTTGCCTGACCGAGGACTGAGATAATTTCTCAGTTACCAATCGAGGGAGACGCTTGGTACGACACCTGGTATAGGTAATGGAAAAACGACAGCGTACCAAGGCATGGTCAGAATCGACGCACGTACTCCACTTTGAGATTGCGTGTCGCAATCCTTCCACACAACGTGTACTTCAAACTGACTTTCCAATCTGTTATTAACCGTTGCGCCAAGCTTTGCCCGTCGTGACCCGGTGGCTTAGGGGTAGCGGTCACAACTGACATCCCAATGGTCCCGGGTTCGATGCCTGCTATCTCTGTCTGATGAGAGGAAATAACCTCGAAACGCGTCATGGAGTGCAGTGTTTTCAGGCGGGCAACACCCAATTAGCGACAGTGGTACTTCGTGAATCAACCGTACTTGATGTAGTCAAACAGACTGTACACATAAGGTTGCTCACGGGAATCTAATTAACCAACGATGATTCAGTCATGGAACTGAGAACAATGCGCACCCAAGGTTGACAAGTGGTTGCCGCATAAGCGTCCCCGGATGCGTGCCACCAATAGCAACAGGACAAATCGCGCGCACTTAATTCAACAACCCCATGAAGGTCATTGATCATAGTTACAAACAAACAACACACATAAGTACCCAGCATGTCCAAGTTGCGCGCGAGTGTAGCCTGTTGACGTGTTTGTCTTAGAGTACGAACATTGCCATGGTAACGGGACAGTATGGTCTTATAAGGAGCTACAAGCGATTGGTTCCCAGTGGGTGGTGCGGGAAGATAGCTGCAGATGGTATGACTCCAGTGCATTGCGGTTGGTGTCAACTAAGTTTGGAATTATAGAAGGAAAGCTGGTAATGGGAACTGAGAGTGAAGAGAAACAGGTGGAAAACAGAGAAGAATGCCACCAGTAGTAGCATATTTTCGATTATCTGCCCTGCTGTACGCAACAGATAAGGCAACCCTAAATAAGCTGTGGACGGCTCATACATTATATGGCTGTACCTGGGCTGATGCCGCCGGGGCACCCAGAATAATATGGGGGAACGGATAGGGTTATCAACCAAAGCGTTTGGCTCAAAAGCCTGTCCGAAAGGCAGTGGATGTGGCAACGATTCGGTTTTACAGAAATGGATGCCATCCCATTTCAAACTCCCAATTTGGAGGACCAAGAGACTGAGTTCGTCTGACCTATAACCATTGATCAATCTGACAGGAGTAGCTGTTAAGAGGGTCAAGGGCCCCACTCAGTATAGCTCAATGGGCTGACGAGGTACGCAAACCATCACACCAAATTAGGGTCCAGTCGCGTGGCGACGGCGCAGTATACTTGCTTCGTTTTCCATATGGCACTCGGTCGCATGTCCCAACCACGGCCAAACCAACCCCGTGTATATGCCGGAACCTGCCATCTGAAAATCCTCGAGGTTACATAGCTCCCTTACCCATTTCCACAGAACTCAAACGATAGCCATTTTCTCTCCGACTGGTGACGGTCGCAGTCGACTCGGCTTCAAGTGTTTGGATACGCGATTCCAACGAGGTCGTTAAGATTTCTTGGTGGAACAAGGGTTATATTGGTCGCTGACTGGAGTGTGGTGGAGGGAGTGATATCCCAAACACAGCGCCGTGCCAACAGGAGAGGAAATATTCTGAGCCTTTATGCAGGACCAGCCAGTTTTGTTGCAGTTCGATGAGCCCGCACGACGACCCATGATGATGTACTCCAGTCTAGGCCCAAATAATCTGTTTACGCCTGAGGTATTTCCTCATTTGAAACAGTCCAAGAATCCCGTAGTGCACAAAGGATATAACCAGTTGATAATAATAGTATTCTTAAGTTCCGGACATAAGTTACCGTAGTGAAAGTAACAGTGTGGCTCTTTGACAAATGCGATTTACGTTGCAAATATCCTAAACCCTTTTGAAAAATGTTCCAACGAAATCGGATTAATCCAAGTAATTTCGCGTTGGAACGGCGTGCCTTGAACGAGCGTGACATCATTGCCTCGAGAATCGATGAGCTGGATCGTAACCGCGTATTTCGTCAGGTTGGGCGAATTGGACACAGAAGAGCGCAAATAACTCGATATATTGGTTCAACAAATAATCGCAAAACAACAGGAGGAACGCCTAACTTCATTGCAGCGGCAGATTGGTGCAGCTAAAGCAAATACCCCATTTCACAAGTTTGCCTCATTACGATTAGATAAGACATTACTTGTGGCAATTTCACTCGGTTCCAAGTGCTGCCGTCTCCGTACTTATTCAGGACAACTAGAAGTGGGGGGTCTGAAAATTTGTATTCTCAAGTTCTTACGTTTACGCTCTCGTCAACATTAGCTTCAGAGCCATTTAAATTGATCCTAGTCAATACATGGTACCATTATGTAAAGCACAAACCCAATCATAGAAAATAAATAACCAATTCTGAGCCTAGAGAACTCTATGCACCCTCCTTTCTGTGTTTACTCCATCTGATACTCTGCTCTCCTATCCTCACTTCCTGTCTTCTCATCAGATGGTTTTATCAAAACCTTCTCTTGATCAGCCTCTTAGGGGTAGGTCTCTGTGGTAAACCTAAGACATTTACCCTTTCAGCAATTTACGACATTGGATTTTATTGGTCGTTGAACCTTGTAACTGCCCATTTGTTTGGCTGATTGTGAATACCGATCACTTGCGTTTCCACAGTGTTTCGTGAGCTATGCTGCTCTCTATTCGCTGCGCTGACCCTTGGTAGTGATCAGCTAGAAGTCGTCGAGAGATTCAAGTATCTAGGAAGCTATATCAGCGCCAGAGGAATGGAAGATGAAATTACGAACCGCATAGCAAAAGCTCGAGGTGGTAATGCCAATCTCCGCCACCTGTGGCGCTGGCACGATGTCACTCTCACTCTGAAGTACAGAATATACGATACAACCGTACGATCAACCCTCCTGTACGGTTTCGAAACCTGGCCCATCAAGTCGACAGACATAAAGTGGCTAGTTACGTTCGATCATCGCCGCCTTCGCAGCTTAGCTCAATTCTGGTGGGAGCACTGCGTGAGCAATGAGCGCGTTTGGCGTCGTGTATTTGGTGTGGTAATAACCGTTCAGCACCGCTATTACACGCAGCAGGCTCCGATGGTTGGGCCACATGTTGCGCATGCCAGCCCACCGGCCTCCGAGATGTGCGTTGTTTGCGCGTCAGGAGTGTGGATAGGAGCAGAGGAAGTGTAGCCAAGCAAGGACTTAGTCAAGAGTTATGAAGCCCATCACTTCGGAGTTGGCGTCGTTTGGTAGGTCCCAACTGCCTGGCTGTGGTCCGAAGAACGATGATCACGTCTGGTTGGATATACTAGTTAACATGGCAAGGAACCGACCTCAATGGCGTTTGTGTTTTGAGTTTCTTTGTCTTTCGTCACCTCGCTTATCTTCCCCTCCAAATACTATCCCTTTTTTAATGCACAATATGTTACTGAGCAGTATGTTGCCTGTCATTTTGCAATCTATAACGTTTAGTTTCCTGTCTTTTCGCATATCTTATCTTTATGTATTGCGATTCAATGGTTGCGGGGTGTCTCTCACCATCAGCTAAGGTGTGATTATAATAACTCCCTGTAGCACTTGGTAATACACGTTGAGTCCAGCAGCTTTTACAGTTCTTCGTACCCTCGTACTTGGCACACTGGTTACGCGCAATCGCCTGCGAGCAATGTCTGAGTCGCACCCTCTACGTCTTCGATCACCGGGGTCTGAGACGTATTGCTCCCACTCAGTGGGATCGCAGATTGAGCGATGAAGAAGAGGAAGTATGGTACCAGTAGTACATAAACATTGTGTTGATGTTTCGACGCCATGCAAGCGGTTGTAGGCGGGGTAGGAGACCATCGGGAGAACTCAAGCCCGTGCAGACACGAACACGTGAACTCCAGGGGCCTAGAGACTGCAATCCAAACACCCGAATCGCTACGCTGCGGATCTCTAAGCAATGTGAAGATTCGTTAAGTTCCAGTTGGCAACAAACGCACGGTTCTAAATAACCTACACCGGTCAGACCACGTCCACTCTTCGCCTGTTGCAGGCTAATCCGGTATACACTACCGCCAGCGTCGCATCAGACAGGACAAGATCTGGCGGTGGCAATTGACTGAAGTGGCACGAAGATATCAACCCGAAAGTTCACTCAGGCTGATGACATCTCTCTGCATAGAGAGTCCGGGGTCAGCCAAATCGGGGATCAAATTTTACTTCACCCATATCCATCGTGATGCGACTGGACCTTCACGTGGTGCGATGGTTTGTGTGTCTCAATGAGCTATCTTGAGTAGTGCTTTGCACCTTCAGAGCCACTCATACCAGATTGGTCAATGGTTAGAGGCCAGACAAACTCAGTCTCCTGGCCACCCAGATTGGGGTGTGGTTGGCTTTTTACTCCACAAAACGGGCTCTCTATAGTCCAGTGCCAAAAACCCGCTGCCATTGCGGTAAGGTTTTTGAACCAAAGGCTTTTGTTGAGAACCCTAATCGTTCTCCTGTCTAGGGCTGGGTAACCTGACAGTATCCTGCAAACGCAATACACCATAACCTTTCCATCTAACAATCTCGTGACGCTTTGGTCGTCGCAGAATAACAAATGGCACCCTATCTGCTGCATCAAGCAGGGTGGATAGGGGTTTGGATGTTACTGCTCGGGCCTTTCTGTCTTCTTGCGTCTTTTCATCCATATCGTCCCGCTACAACTTCACTTTTATTCTCCTATTCTTGTCCCTCCCCCAACTTATTTCACTAGTCGCTTGTCTTCTAGTTGCAACTCACACAATCGCAGGGCATCGCTCCAGTGCACTCGATAAGTCTACGTTCAACCAAGCGGACATCGTCAGTTAACCCGTTTCCCTTTGTAGTCCTCGACTGGCATGCCTCAAGGTGCGCACTTTGCTGCAGATTGGCCAACAGGCAACACTTGCCCGAACACTCGAGACACTCTCTATCGATAGTTGCTGTTTATCGGAAACGCGCCTGCAAGACTCGAGCTCCGTGCTTACTCTGCGACCTCCCACATGTGACACTGGCGGCACATTCTTATTGCGCCTGTCTGGCGATGACGCAGCTCCAAGTGGCGGTCAAGCTGGCGTCGACATTGTTTTGAATCCCCGGGCTGAAGCTGCCCTGATCGACTGGATTTCTGTCAACAGCCGGATGTGCGCCGTTAAGATGGCTGCCTCGTTCCAGGATTCGAAGTCGCGCGGGGACAAACGGTGCCTGCTTGTCATTGCGGCTTACGCGCCTGCAAACGGCAGCAACCGATTCGGTGAAAGATGATTTCTATCACCAACTTAACGATCTCCTTCGTTACAGAAGGAGCACGGATATTGTGGTGCTTGCTGGTGATCTAAACGACCAAATCGGAAAATCATCCTCTGATGAGCTTCATCCGGGCGACCAACATGGTGTACGCTCCCATCATGATAACGGTGAGCGATTGCTACCCCTGTGTGTAAAGATACACATGCTCGCAAGAAGTAACTTTCGACATAGCATCCGCAGAAGAGCGACTTGGCGCACACCAGCCATGGATGCAAATCGATTACCTCGCGTTTAGTGACTGCTGGAGAGGTTGTGTCCAAAACTGTCGCTCGATTTGGAGCACCAGCGTGGACCCCTATCACGCTATTGTGTGTGCCGATCTTCGGGTGTTACGGAGAGTCAGCGTTCAGGATGAGAGCACAGACGCAACAATGGATCAATCTACCATTAGAGATCGAACGCGAGTAAAGATCAAAATGCGAGCCATGTGGAATCAACGGCAAGTCAGACCATGAACTTGAACGTTTGATTTGTGTTAATTACTATTAATTAACATCTCCAGTTTTGTTGTTAGTGATTTCCTACAACCTATTTATTGCGCCATGCTCTCGTGTAGTAGAATCAGAATATGGACCCTCGGACCGGCTGGTCTTAGTGTTTTCGTTTCGCGGAGGGTTGAAATGTTGGGGGCGATACAACAGATTCAGGCAGGTTATCCGTACTGTCAGCGGAAACCACAACGCATTTCTGGCAACGGTCGGCTGCACGGTAGCAACAGGTTAGCCGTACATTCAGCAGCATCAAAACAGGGTGCGTTTCGGCGGACGTCCACAACGTCGATTTGATTGCATTGACACAAGTCAACTGGCGAAACCACATGTTCTGAATGCGTATCAAAGTACGCTGCCATCCGGGCTGAGTAAGTGCCCACTGAACACCGTCGAAGATCACTGGTCGCATATTCGTCAAACGTTACTATCAGCAGGCACGTTTTCATGTGGCAAATCAAATTGCCAACCTAAACATTGGGTCCATACAAAGCCTCTGGAACTTCTGGATGCTAGCGGACGCATTCCGGCTGGAATCGAATAAAATGAGAGTCGCAAAATCCTCATGGCAATACTGCGTGCTAGCCTGAAGAGACCGCGAAGCCTAGTGGTCACATCGTGCATCGGAAATGGAAATAGCGGTTGCCTATGGTAATCATCGTAAGTTATTCAGTCTGATACGGGAAAAAGGCAGCAGGAGACCTGGTTGATACAGAAGTTGAGCGCGTCAAGGTCATGCTACACTACCTAGCCTGTGGAGCTGCATTGTGCGCGCTAGTGCGTAAGTGTCCATCTCCCGACTAACCAGCGATGCTTATTGATTGGTTCAAAAGCGAGTGCTTAGCTAAAACATGTGAACGGCGTAAAACTAAACAGTTGATCTTTTACCCAGTGTGGACTGCCGATGTACTATTGCCATTGCTTCTACTAAACTTCCATTTGCAATACTGTTGTTCTGATTTCGGTTGTGTGTATCAATTTGGCGACGGAGGTTATTCTGATTGCTCATGGCAAATTCAATAACGGCACCCCAACCCTTTTGGAATTCTTCTACTGAGAGACATACTGCGCAACAATGGTTGCAGTGGAAAACTACATTTACTAACTACGTCGGTTTGCTTTTGCTCCTTGGCGGAAATTGCACGATTGACGATGCAACGAAAATTAAATTACTATGCCACCATCTCGGCATCGAGGGTCAGCGACATTTCGACAGTTTACAATTACATACGAAGAGAGACCTAAAAACTGTGTTCTATTCCCTGGACCGGATATGGGGGAAAAGCCCCATGTGTTTACTGCTCAGTAAAAAATTCAGCACCATGCGACAACAACCAAATGAGACTGTAAATGAGTTTATCTCGCGTCTCCTTATTGCTCTCCCTGACTGCGCCTATGATCAGATCCTTCCAGCCCAGTTCGAAGAAGCGATGCGGTTACAGGCATTAATCGTGGGTGTTTTCGATGAGAAGGCACAAGAACGTCTGCTCTCTGAAGATGAAACGCTACTGACGTGGGAAAAAGCATGTGATATAGTCCGACAGCGTGCCAACCTCATCCAGGAACTAGCCCCATTTCCCTCTTCAAATCAATCCATCTCACATGACGTAAACAAGGTCTACCAGGCTAACCGTGGACATACCTTACTTCGCCCCGTACAGCGCAAGGAATTCCGATGTTACAGTTGCGGGGAGAATCACTTGTCCCCGACTGAATGTTCGCACATTCATTCATTATGCAGATTTTGTGGAAAAATGAGCAATATTTAGAAAGTGCGTCTCTCCAAGCGGAAATCACTCGTCCAGGAACAATCTAAGGCTACAAACTGCATTACCGATGAATTGCACCAGAATTGGATTAACACCACGACCGTTTTTAATCGCACCATTACAGCAGAAAAACCGTTCGTCGTATCCGTCCAAGTAAAGGAACAACCGGTAGAGTTTGGAATTGATACCGGTTCCGCAGTCACTTTGATCCGACCAGACGCCTTATCACAACTTCCAAAGCTGTGTCCACCGAACATACAGTTGCGATCTTACACGGGACAGATGGTAAATGTGCTTGGTACCTTCAATGCACGCATTTCCCACCGTAATTCAACGAATAATAGTGTGTGTACGTTTCTGGAGGACCGGGTCCGAACATCCTGGGCCGCGATGGAATTAAGCGCCTTCCTGGCATAATGTCGAACGTCAACCTGGTGAAAGACAATCCACAGTTATCCTAGATTTTGCAGAAGCATGCAGTCTTATTTCCTCAGTCGAGATCAGGACTTTTAAAGAATTACAGTGCACATCTGGTATTGAAACCACCGCGGTTCTGGAAAGCTCGCACTATTCCAAATGCCTTCCGTGATAAGGTCGAAAGTGAACTGCGCCGACTCCAGTTGGAAGGTACCGTTGAACCCGTCCAGTAATCAGACTGGACAGCCCCTATTGTGCCAGTATTGAAGAGCGATGGTACGATAAGAATCTGCGGGGATTACGAAGTTACGATAAACCAAGCGTTAGAATTAGACCGATATCCGCTACCAAAGATTGAAGACATTTACGCTTCCCTTTCCTGTGGTGATCTATTTACAAAACTAGATCTGAGTCAAATTGAACTCGATGAGCAATCACGTACGTACACCACCATTAGTACTCATCTCGGATTATTCCGCTATATACGCATACCTTTTGGAATAAGCTCGGCTCCATCTATTTTTCAACGTACTATTGACTCACTCGTGAAAGATATACCAAACACATGTGCGTACTTAGATGACATTTTAATTGCTGGACGAACTACCGCCGAGCACTTACATACATTGGACGTCGTCCTGAAGCGGTTGTTGGATGCCGGTTTGGTGCTAAAAAGAGAAAAGTGTGAGTTCCTTGTACCGAGTGTACAGTATCTTGGCTATCGGTTGTCACGTGAAGGATTGTGCCCACTGGAAGAAAAGACAAAGGCGCTACTTGAGGCGCCAGCACCCAAAAATGTTCATGAATTGTGGTCGTTCCTCGGTGTCGTCACTCAGTTTTCCAGATTTATACCATCGGCAGCAACTCATCTGTATTCGCTTCACCAGCTGCTACGTAAAAACCAAAGCTGGAATTGGAACAATACTCATGAAAATGCATTCAAAGCGGTCAAGAAGCTCTTAGCATCTACAGATGTTCTTGTGCATTATGATCTGCAGAAGCCTGTTGTTCTTTCTTGTGACGCCTCACCTTACGGTCTCGGAGCTGTTTTAATGCACAAATTACCGAATGGCTCTCAACGTCCCATTGCTTATGCTTCAAGAACCCTGACACCAGCAGAACGGAACTAATCTCAACTTGATTGAGAGGCAGCCGCTGTCATCTTCGGCACCACTCGATTTCACCAAGATTTACTCGGGCGACCTTTCGTGATCCATACGGATCATAAACCTCTTGTTTTCCTCCTCGGTCACGAGAAAGGTATTCAACAAATGGCTTCACCTAGAATGGTACGTTGGTCGCTTATTCTTTCTGCGTATACGTATGACATTCAGTACGTTCCAGGCAAACAGAATACCACCGCTGATGTTCTTAGCCGGCTGCCCTTACCAGAGACACCATCGAAAGAATTTATCCCACAAGAGATTGTAAACCTGGTCCAGCACTTTAATGATTCCCCAGTCACATGTACAGACATACGTCAGGAAACTGACAGAGACTCTGTTCTATCGTTGGTCAAACGCTATGTCCAAGTTGGGTGGCCGGACAACACCCCCAAAGAACTCATGCCCTTCCGTAACAGGATGTCTGAACTCAGCCTCCAGAATGGATGCTTGCTGTGGGGCGCACGAGTTATTGTCCCCAAGAAATTTCGGTCACGTATCCTTGACGAACTACATGATGCGCATCCAGGTGTCGCAAAGACGAAGTCGTTAGCTCGATTTTATGTGTGGTGGCCTGAATTAGACCGTGATATTATGGCGAAGGTTGGAAGTTGCAGACCTGGCCAGGAGACCCGAAACGCCGCTCCTCATGCGCCAATGCAGCCTTGGAAGTGGCCAGAAACACCCTGGAAACGAGTCCACATAGATTATTTCGGTCCCTATGAAGGTCGGATAATTTTACTAATCATCGATGCCCATTCTAAATGCATTGATGCCCATATTCTTGTTTCAGCAAATTCAGCTGGTACTATAGAGAAACTACGCACAACATTCGCAACATTTGGCCTTCCCGAGACATTAGTATCTAACAGTGGACCAGCATTCGTCAGTGTTGAGTTTACTACCTTCCTCAACTCGAACGGCATTAAACACATAACAACTGCACCCTATCATCCTTCTTATAATGGGTTGGTGGAGAGAGCTGTACAAACAGTGAAGAAGCTGCTAATAAAACAACCAAATGCTCCGCTGCGTGTGCATTTGGATCGTTCCTTGTTCGCATATCGAAACATGCCAAACGAGACCACAGGCAAAAGCCCCGCAGAGTTAATGTTTGGTCGTCGACTGCGTACACGATTGGATTTATTGCATGGATCTATTGAGCCACAAGTTTCGGAAAAACAACAACGAGTGAAAGAGCGTTTTGATACTTGTAGCAGAGACAAGCATGTGACAGATTCAGATCCCATCTACATCCGCTTACCTACAGGCTCGGGGTGGGAGCTAGCCGTCGTTAAAACAACTAACGGACAGATAATAGAAGTCGAGACTGAGGATGGCAGGATCGTTCGACGCCATTTAGATCATGTGCGACCGAGATTGTCCGACGCAGAAACAGTTGCAGGGAGAGAGGAGCCAGCTGAAGCATCGAACAACATGCACGTGCGCGACACCAAACAGGTAGCTGAGTCACAATTGTGGCGCTCTGAGCGCCGACGCCGACCGGTCGATCGCTCCCAAGCTGGATAGCTCCAACTAAATGGGGGAAAAGTGATACAGACGTTGAGCGCGTCAAGGTCATGCTACACTACCTAGCCTGTGGAGCTGCATTGTGCGCGCTAGTGCGTAAGTGTCCATCTCCCGACTAACCAGCGATGCTTACTGATTGGTTCAAAAGCGAGTGCTTAGCTAAAACATGTGAACTGCGTAAAACTAAACAGTTGATCTTTTACCCAGTGTGGACTGCCGATGTACTATTGCCATTGTTTCTACTAAACTTCCATTTGCAATACTGTTGTTCTGATTTCGGCTGAGTGTAACAATGGTGTTAGTGAGACAATACGCGAGGAGAGTGGACAGCCCATCCACCACCTAGCAAAAGGCTTGGAGCGTTGGACAGCACACTTTGCAAGGCAGTTTCACCAAGCTGAATTATCGCTTTCTTTTTCGGGGATTGAGTGCCCTCCATAGACAGTCTCCTTAGATCCGCCATCACGCGCAGAAGTCGAACGTGAGATCAGATTGTTGAAATTGCATAAGGCCACAAGAGCAGATAGAATTTCCCCAGCCCACTTCAAATTCAGGGGATCTGCACTTGTAGACGATTTACACCAGTTGGTAGTGGAACTGGAGCCGGAAACTGTCCCGATAAACTGGAGCCGCACCGTCATAGTCCCGATTCCCATGAGAGGCTCCCGTTCGGAATACGACAATCATCGAGGTACAGTCTGTTCTTAATTGCCATTAAACTGCTTGCATCTGTCCTTCACCACACACTGACTAACGCTCGTGAAAGCCAGATCCGCGAAGAGCAAGCCGGGTTTCGTCGAGGTCAGGGCTGCATCAACCAGATCTTTCCATTGCGTCAATTTTTATAGCACCGTCAAGTTTATTGATGACCCTCCGTTGGCTTGATTCTCGACATCAAAGGTGTCTTGGATTCGGTTGATCTATGTGGCCTTTGGAACCGTCTGCTGAGAAAAAGTGTGGCCGATAAGCACGCAAACATTATCAAAGCGCTGTATGCGCATAGTGAAGGGTTATGGCAAACGGTCGCCGTCCTTCAATATCTCCATCAGGATGAGACAACGTTGCTCGCTATCCCCCATCCTATTTAACTTCGTCATTGATGAAGTCATGGAGACAGCGTTCGTTGGATACGAGTTGGAAGGTGTGAAGCTACTTCCTGGTGAGCGACTTCTTGACTTGGAGTATGCGGACGATACTGCCCTCATCTGTGAAAGCTCTCAAAGGTGCCAAACAGCACTGGACCGATTAACACTGGCTGTCAATCGCTTTGGGCTGTGCTACGCACCCTCAAAATGCAAAGTACTTATCCAAGAGTGGCAGGGACCCACGCTTGCGCTGACCCTTGGTGAGCAGCTAGAAATCGTTCAGGAATCCAAGTCCCTGGGCAACTATATTAGTGCCCGTTGGATCGAAGATGAGATTGTGCACCGTATAGCAAAAGCTCGAGGTGTTTTTGCCAATCTCCACAACCTGTGGCGAAGACGCGACATCACTCTCGCCCTGAAGGGAAGAATTTATAACGCAGCCGTCCGTTCAACTCTCCTATATGGTTGTGACACCTGGCCCATCAGGTCGACAGACACAAAGTGGATACTCACGCTCGACCATCGCTGCGTCCACAGCTTAACTCATGTCTGATGGGAGCAACACGTGAGCAATGAGCGTGTTCAGCGTCGCGTATTTGGTGCAGGAAGAGTGAGTGGACCGCTCAGCACGATTATATCACGCAGTAAGCTCCGATGGCTGGGCCACGTGTTGCGCATGTCAGCACACCGACCCCCGCGACATGCATTGTTTGCGCGCCGGAGGTGTGGTTGAAAGAGAAGGAGGGGAAGCTAAGCGATGACTTGGTCGAGAAGTGAAAACCCTCACTTCGAAGTTGGCATCAGTTGGTGCATTCCGACTGCCTAGCTGGGGTCCTAAGGACGATAAACACGCTTGACTGGACACACCTGCTGATATGGCGAAGAGCTGGCCCCAATGGCGTTGGTTTTGTGAGTTTCTTTGTCCATCCCCTCCTCTTTAGATTCCTCCTCCAATCCGGATCTCATGCAAAACTCATAATATAATATTTAACATTATATTCCCAGTTTTCGAATTTTTGGTAGTGTAACTTTTTTGTATCTTCCCTTTCCGTATTGCGGCACATTAGGCGAGGTGTGTTTCTCAACGTCAACTAACGTGTGCTGATGATAATGACGATGGCCACTTCGTGAATTCAATATCGAGCATTCAACACTTGGCTTTTTTATGACGTCAACATTTCCCATTAAACGACTGTTTTGCTGGACCTCAGTTTGTAGGTTATTTGCTTATTAACTCCCCCTAATTAACACAGCAATATGAGTGCGCGTGACTGGACTCGTCTAACCATAGCACGGTCATAGGTGATTTATTAAACCGGGTTTTTCGCATGGCTTCCATGGTCCACAGAAGGTAAAAACATCTCTGACTGTCAGAGTTTGGACAGTGACGCTCATCATGAAGACAGTGGTGACGGCGAAAACCATGAAAATGTGTCAGCTGTTTCTGCATATTCTAGTAAAGTTCACGCATGAAAAGTTGGTACATCGTGGACCCCAATATAGTCCGAAACAGTTACATTTAGTAAGATGGCAGCACATAATGTTTCCAATAGCATAAACATATTCAAGTATTTTGGATTTTGTGAGTAGTGTAATTTTCGTTGAAAGTAGTGGTCACGATCCGTGGGTCCGCGGTTCGATTCTCCGTCGAGGCAGATTATTGTGCGAAGCGTAATCGTGGCTCCTACTTTCTACGAACATTCAACTGTGTACTGAAGCTGAGGCTAGGGGAGTTGTAGGTGTCAGTTACCAGTGGAACATATGTGTACCAGAGTTGCGTGCTTTCATTGGGCTTGAAGAACATGCCATTGAATATGCTGTGGTGCAGTCTATACGGAGTGCTTGTTCTCAGGGAAACAACAGGTAAGAAGACATTCCAGGAAATAATGAGGTTTTTGGGTTTCAATATGCTGATTACCGGAAGTGAATAAGTACAGACCGACAAGTCCTCTTTGATATCTGAATTCTGGAATGCATTTATTCGAAACTCTAAACAGTGCTATGTGCCTGTACAGAACCTCACCGTCGACAAGCAATTGTTTTCCACCAAAACCCGTTATCGTTTTCTGCGGTACATTGCCAACAAACCTGATAAGTTCGGTATTAAATTTTTGATTCTGGAAGAAGTGGACAGCAAATATCTCGTAAATGGATTTCCATACCTAAGAAAAGAGGAAGCTCGGTTTGTGTGGACAAATTGAGAGAGTTATCACCTGTTCCAAGTAAAATTCTGTGCAAGTAAGTACCATTATTGTCCACTTATAGAAAAACGTATAGTAAATACAATAATGTTTCAATTACAAATATTTTTACAACTTGTTCTTAATACATGCAAGTAAAAATTCGAAGTAAAAGTTGGCATTAACGAATACAGTAATGCGGGCATCGTGATCTGTCTCGCGCGTTTTAGATAGGACGCGGAGTGGTCTTACTGGTGGTAAGAGACAAGTGAACAAGTTCGAAAGCATGGTGAAGCGCAGCCCACAAAGTGCTGAGCAAAAATTTTTCACATGCCAATTTTGGACATGCAATGGAACACAAAGTAAACAGGCGGGAATAAGTCGGGATAAAACACAGCGCGCATAAAAAGAAGGACATACAAAGCGTAGGGAAGAGTTGGAATTTACAGATTCAGTGAGCTGGAGAGGGTGTGACAAAAATCGTGCACCTCAGAGACCCATTCGTCTAAAGAGTGAGACACAGGGGCAGTGAAGGTATTCAGCATGGTTTTCATTCGGTTATTCGTCGAGGCAACATCAACAGTGTTTGATCCATCGGGTTGCTTGTATTGCAAATTGACAAGTGAGAAAGCCCCATCCGAAGTGATGTGCAACGTGGCGAGAATCTCACCACGGGAACCACCAAGAAGATGGAGGTGACGTTTACTTGGGTCCCAATCCAGTGCGTATTGATCCCTGAGACGTTGGATATCTGACCGGAGTGAACGCTCTACATGCAGGTTGAGTAGAAGCGGGGCAATCAATGCACTGGGAGTCAGCGCGGCAGATGCGAGGTCGGCCAGTAAGGATGCATCGCTGCGTTGTGTTGCAACAGCCTGGAAAGAGATGCGGAATATAAGGCAGTACGCACGGAGGAAAGTAGTGGAAACACAACAGGTGATGGGTGTGTCGTGAAAACAGGAGGGAACTCACCTCAAGATTCCTCAGTATTAATCGGCCAGTGGAATCATAGCGTTTCACACCACGGACCAGGACGACTAGGCGATCGGAAAACGAGTCCGCCGATGAATCTTCAATACGCAAAGTGAAGCGAGAATCATCGCTGGAAAGATGCAATGTGCCCAAGCGTTGTACATTCCATTGGTGCACATAACTGTCAAAGGTAAAGGTGGAGACGGATGAGGAGGCACACAAAGACGAGCGAGTCCAGCAGCAGAGAAATTGGCTGACGTCGATTAACCCGAGGTAGTATCAGAGAAATGCGGACGAGGAGGTTGGTGGAAAGAACCTCGTCTAATCTGGTGAAGCAAACAGCAGAAGAGTTAGACCTCTGACCACAACTACGGTGCACCCTACTGCCTCATCGTCGGTTTGGATATATAGTCAGGACCCCGGGTCATGTGAGCCGATGCGTAGAATATACTTCAGAGGAGTGCCACAAGTAGGATGCATCGATAGTTTCACCGCTTCCACTAAGTGAGAAACAGGTACAGTGCTTTAGGGTGAGTAACACCAGATATTCCTTTTCTCCATCATTTACGGTCCTAGTGATCGAACTAGAAAAGGTTCACTTCAATGTGAATCACGGTCCATGAACATATATTTTCGGCAAATTCATACATGGCCCAAGGCCTGGGCATTACATAAATTCGCCGAGATTGGACAAATGTCTTGGCGTAATATTGAAACAGTAATCATATAAAACGCAAAAAATGGTCGGAATCGCTCGCGAACGTGTGAGTGTACGGTGTTAGTGTGATATGTTTTGTGACATTGCATCCCACATGTAGGTGTCGTATACTTGAAGGGATCCTCTCATGGTAGACACACACAAGTCAGATATGTCAAGTTTGGTGAGCCGAAACGTGCTTGGTGAAGGCTGGGAATATATGACTCCGGTTGTTGATGATTACCGCCGAATGATGCATGCCGTTGGAAATTCCGAGCGTACAAAGCGCGCTATGACTTCCGCATGAGCATCTACACAGTATTTGTCAATTTTTAGTTGATAGCTACGGGACATTCTGTAGGTGTCACATATGGCCACGTCCATTATGTGTGCTGTGGAGTTCTTGGTGGTGATTACATCCGGCTTGATGTACGTTGATTCCGCTGACATACAGGGATCCAGGATGATTTGGGCGCTTTTACAACGAAGGGTGTTGGTCAGTTGTTTCACGATATCGTTGTGCTTTTTAGAGCAAGCATTGTGGGTTACAGCATAGGACTGCAAGACGTGGGAAAGTGTTTCGTTTTGTCCGCAAGCACCCCATAGTGAAGATCGGTTGGGTTTGGGGGTGGTCGGCCTCTGGAGCATAAAGATTGTCAACAGCACCCCTGCTCGAATTTGGGTTCCACTGATGTAGAGTTTGGGAACAATTCGCTCGGTGTTTCTTATCCAGTTATGAGACGCTGGTGTCGTAAATACCCTTCCCCCGAACCAAGGATACATCTATAGATTGTAGCAGTGAATTCGTCCATACTTCATTCGTGTCACTTTGGTCAAATACCACTTGATTCCCAATGATTACGGGTTTCATAGCGAGGCGGTTGATGGTTGCCGCTGAAGGCTCCCGTATCGCCCAACTGGTAATTGGGTGGGAGAGTGGAAGATGGCGTTTCAGGCGGTCCTTCCGAAGCAATAGGATCATACTAGAAGGGCGCAGAACCCCTAGGCCATACTTCTCAATTGATGGGTGCAAGAAAGCGACGCGGGGAATCGTAGTTATTTTCGTGTACTTGCCCGGATCAGCCTATCCACTGATTTTTAGGTCTGCCGGTGCACCAACGCCAATGAGAGGCAATGTGTATGACGCGGTAAAAGATAGGTGCCTAAGATATCCATGCGCTGGTAGGGTTTGAAGGGGCTTGAGATGTTTCCTGCAGCAGCGTTTTGTGTTGATCTAGCGAGTTTGACGGGCGTTTACCCTTCCAATCAAATGGTAATCCAAGTAGCCGGAATTCCTCGGATGGCTGGATCGAGGGGATCTGGAGGGCGCCACAGGGGAGCTGCGCAGTGTTCAAAATAGGCAAATTTTTTCTTTTGCTGTCGACGGTGATATCCAGTACCATCGATTTCATGTGGTTTATTGATAATCCAAGATGCTGTATATCCTGCCTAAATCGCCCTAGGCGTTCGATCAGGGATTCTCGGTCACGAGCAAATAGTACGACATCATCTGCGTAAGCGACATGATCGATTGGACCTGCTGGGGAAATCCACTGTGTGTCAGACTGTGTGTAATGCTTCCTCAAGTGCCATGATGAAGAGCAAGGGAGAAAGTGGATCTCCCTGACGGACTCCACGCCCTGGGTGAATCCTCAGACCGTTGATGATTGAAATTCCGGAGGAATAATATGTATTTAGATAATGTAGAAGAAAAGAGGGGCACCGAAAGATGAGGCTGCGCGAAGCAGCGAAGCGTGGGAGATGGAATCAAAGGCTTTTGAAATGTCGAGAGAAGCAGTGGATAAAGGGATACAGTTCAAGTGTGAATACCTTAGTGCGGAGTGTAATATCGTGGGGGCTTCAAAGCAGCCATCTTTACGAAGAAAACCATAGTGCAGGCGGTCAGCTGGGAATGCAGGAATCCAGAGCACGAATAAATTCAATGAAGAAGACGAGTGAAGATTGAAGTTACGGGAATTAGGCGAAAGTCTTTAGGCGGGAAACGTTGGGGATTTTTGGAACAAACGTTACACGGGCCAGGTTCGTGTGAGTAGGATAGGGAGAACAAGCTATTAAGCAATTTAAAAAAGACGTAATGAATCTCGGATCCATTCGAATGATGTTCTTTGGTGTGATACGGTCTACTTCGGGTGCAGATCCATTCACTGCTCGCAGCGCAGATCTCGTTTCCTCAACGGGAATGGCTTTTACGAGGTTCCAGTTAATATTTGCACAACCGCGTGGTGCCAGATTATCAGATACTGGGGGTTGCGAGAACAAATCCTTCAACAAGTCGTTGAAGCCCTGGATCACCTCTTCATCCGGCATGAATGCCGTCTTCCAACGACCATGGAGTACTATAGCGTCAGGGTCTTTACTTCGCAAATGCTAGAGGTATGTATGTGGCCGTATTGAAGTCGCCGTCGCTGACGACTGTTTGGGACTGTAAATTCCCGTTGTCTGCGCTTACTGGGCCACCATGTGTGAGGGAACAGGGTTGAGCACACTCTTTCCATGGCGTGCTAAATGCTGTACTGGAGTGCCCCGTTAGCAGGTCTTCAATGACTGTTTGCAAGGTAGCTGTACGGTGTTCAGTTAGTGATTTGCATTAGGCGAATTTTCCTCTGGCTTCCGCCACAAGACGTTGAAAGGCAGCTTGCTCATCTGTGGTTTCTGTAACTAGGTCCTAGCTGTCTGTAGCGAGCTTCGTGCGGTTGTCGGCGCATGATTCATCCAAATCGACCCCTGGAGTGATTTCGTATGGTGAGGCGGAGGATAACGATAGACTGGGCGATAGAGCGGGGAGGTGTCGCCAGCCCATGTCAAGGCGAGGTACGTTGTGTGTGCTGACATTCAGCGTCTTGATGGCCAATCAGATGGGAACCGGGACACGAAAGAGGTGAAATCAGGCCTGTGAGGGCCAAATGGAGTGGTGGGTGGACCTCTTCAGTCAGAGGGTAGTAAGGGGAACTTAACGACTGAATGAGGAGAGATGGTGAGGCGGCGTGAGTAAGTGAAATAACTGAGCAGTTATAGAGGCATTGCCTTGCTCCCATGATGTTCCAACTGAGATCTTGCAAACATTTCTTAATGCAGCCATTTGATCGGCAAAAAAATCGAATACCGAGTTGTCTGTGTAGCAGTGGAAGATTTGGGGCGGATGGCGACATATCCGTGGCGCAGGCAAAAAGTGCCTTGTCCTCTAGCGCAGACCAGTTGAACTGATGGTTGAATAGCTGCGCGAGACCCACTGCTTTGTAAGCATCCGGATGGACTTGACGGCGCTGCTGGGACAAACCACGCTTACTTATGTATCTGTTGCTGTATGTTGAGCATTTGAACTCTGTTCAATTGACAACGAAAGTATCAGTCAAAAATCCCGGTACGTTGCTGAGGTGATAAAGTAGGTGTTGACCTAAGCCCACGCTTGTGGAAAAAGAGCGCGATCATAAGTCGAAATAATGCAGGAGTATGGCGTCGGTCGTTAAGGCTGATAAATTGTCTTCTTGCTGTAATCCAGATGACGTGAAAGGCTGTTGAGGCGGCGCAGCCGTTGATGTTGCTGTATTGGTATCGGCCAGAGCGTTTGCTGTTGGGATGATACGGTTAGGGTATCTGGAGAAATAAGGGAATTGTGAAATGAAAGAAATGTTGTGTGATGCGTGGTAGGCGGATGATTCCGATGGCTGGGATAGACATCGAATGAGGCCGAGCCGTTTGGGACTGTTGAACAAGAGGCTTGCTGCCCTGACAATTCAGAACAGGAGGGGTAAAGAAACAGGCCAAGACCTGCGCCACGAACCGTTCATAGGCCCTAATCGGTCGGATCTCGATCCTGGGTTAGCCTTGAGGTCAGATTCGTGCGTCATTTCGCTGCAAGCGGAGGTCAGAGCCACCGATCAGGATGCTAGGTAGGTAGAAGCTCGAGAACTATCGATCGCAAGCAGGTGTAGTTTCGGAGACACTAGTAGACGGCTTCCTATGTGAGCGGTGTTTGGCAGAAGACAGCGCTCGTAGATGGAAAGTATTCGCCTGTAGTTGCCTTATACAGCCACATATAGGAGTATTCTCAGCGTTAGTAAACAGCCCTTAAAATGGGCTTCCAGAAAAGGCAGGAATTGTTGATGTAAGAAGCATGCCCAATGAATTTGACGTGCAGGTTTTAGAAAAAACGCGAAAATTGAAAATGAAAGGGTGAAGGTAATCCGTGGAGCGTAACTTCGAGATATAGGAACTTTGGAAGGAAGCCTTCGAGCCTGATCGAATAAGTGTATCCGAGCGGCACTGTGATAAAAATCGGAGATAGTAGATGAAAGTGCAGAGATGGTAAAATGTCCCGACCGCACGCCAGAGATTGCGCGTCGCAATCCATTCACACAACGAGGAATCCATAATGAGCCTCACATAAAACCGTTGTGCCAAGCGTTGCCCATCGTGATCCAATAGCCAAAGAGGCTACGGTTACTATTCCAAATGGTCCAGGGTTCGAAGCTACTATCTCCACCTGATGACGTCGAACAAGATCGAAACGCGTCGTGATGTGCAGCGTTCACCTAATTCGCATCTACTTCCGCTACGGTCCCAGTGATCGAATTGGCCATGTTCCCTTAAAGTGAATCGCGGTCCTGATTGAGATTGCGCGTCGTAATCCGTTCTCACACAATGATCACTTCAAAATAACCCCCACGACTGTGATGGGGTAATGCGCATTGCTGCGTCACACCTTCAGTCAAGTTGGGGAGCCATTCGACAACGAATAGCGTTCACCAAATATGTAGGCAGCCATTTATAATGCTCGTGAGATCGCCCCATCTCTATCCCGCATTCGTGTCCACCCAACGCTCGCACAGTCAACCAAGCAGACGTGTACGAACCAGCTGATTCAACTTGAACGCGGATCACCTAGCTCTACATGTCCATCGAAATGGACTTAATTCTCACTGAGGATACCTTGTGACTAAGCCTGTCTCTAGTAATGGATAGCCGGTGAATATCATCAGTTGTTCACAGAATGCCATGCATTTGTCTTGTTTCCCAATAGAGAAAAATATTCCCTCCACCAGGCCATGTGCTTTTTTGAGGGCTTGTAAACTGCAACCCCCCCCCCACCAAAACAGCTGTCCTGTTTGCGTGGTTCACTTTCACTGAATTGTGTGGGTGGAGGGAGGGGCAGGAAGATGCACAAGGTTCCCTGGAAGCTATTCCAGAAGTCGTTTTGAAGAAAGTGGACAATACACCTCAAAGAGACTATGGACGATAGTTTCCCAGTCGCTTAACCTAGTTGAAATTTTACTGAAGAAGAGACTAACGAACACAGTATGTACACACGGCAAAGTTCCCCTATTCGGTGGGATACAGCTCCAATACAAGCGCCGTCGGATATCCTGACACAATGGAACCTCTTTCAGCATGAGGGCACGCAACCTCAAACTGCACGATAAGTGAACAGCATTGTCGTATCTTCCGTCCACATGGATTGGGAATGGGAGATTTACACTCCTGACACGAAACACATAGACGACAGCGAAAGCGCCACTTTGGATAACATGCTTGTTTTAACACTTGCTTCTTCCCCTCTGCTCTCTGCCACTGACAACTGTTGTGCTGCTGCTTCGCTACCCTGTGTGAGACCGCGATTGTCTGATCGCTCAGTCACGCGCCCAGCCAACCGAAGGAATACAAAGGGCCAGAACTCGGTAGAGAAAGAGTATATCTACAAGATAGGTTAACTCTAATTATTGGTAACGGAAACATGCTAATTTAGGAAGTCAAGGTCGCTCACTATTCTGCGTCTGGTTTTCAGCCAGTGTGAGTGAGTTCCGCTCCACGAGTTTATCATATTGACGGAATAGTTCGATTCCATTGACACAAGCTAGTATTTGCCGGCTGATCAATTCGCAGTCGATTCCCAAATTCAGCTCCGCTTACGTCTCTATTAATGCTAATGATAAAGTCAAGAATACATAGGTGATTAAGATGGAGAAACGAAATCGGTAACTCTGTGCCCGCTGTGAAATTAGTAAAACGGCACATAACTGCAGCGGTGATGGAAAAGCGATCCTGTAAACGTCTAATCCATGTTGCTCACGGGCATTCGATAATCCACTGATCCAGTTTGTTAGGCATTTGCAAATGGATTCAGAGTCAAATGAGCAGCACACGGAGGTCTCATTAAAGTGTGAAGACCGCGGGGAAATCGGCATGAGGATCGCGAGAGGTGTGGTGCTGCAGTGGAACCAACGCCTTTCCGTTGACTGGAGACAAGGTCAACATGCAAAACGGACCAAAGCCACGTTAACGAGAGCAAGCAGTGAGGATGAACTTCCGTCTATCACATCAACGATGCACCTGCTGAGGGATTCAACACCAACACAACACATGTCCCGGTTACTAGGACAAAGTGATGAATGGCTGCAGAGCCAGTTATGTGGGGCACAAAACTCGGTTGGAAACGGGGTAAACAATACCTGACGTCTAAACCGGAGGAAAGTGGAGGCAAGTTTACCCAAACAATAATCGACCGATTGTTGGCCACAGGATCACCACCAATGGCCAGAGTAATAAAATTGTTCGCATTCGGAAGTTAATTGGGGTCACAACCATCGATGGAGAAAAGCATCCGCTGTCAACAAAAGCAGTTGTAAGCAACATGAAGCACGCTCTGTTTGATATTAAGAGAAATACATGAAATGACTGAGACACAGATTGAAATGCCTGCGAAGAAGGAGCTGATGAGGTTAACTTTGGTGGATCGAGTGCTAGCGTGGTAACTCACACACAGCAGAGTGCGATGCGAAACCCACCCGTCCACAGGGGTTATGCGTAGACGTAAAAAGTGTACCGAAAATCCCACGAGTTACGCCGAACCGGTGCCGCGACACGGTACTCGGAAGTAAAGCAATCACTGGTTGGTTCGGCGGAGCTGTACGCCACCGGGCGCGTCCCCAGGTTGCGGATCGGGGAATGCCTATCTTGCAAAGGTAACTGTGAATAAGTAACGGCTGTTCGCAGAGAGATGGATAAGCAGTCGCGGACAATCAGCGGCAGCGTCCTAGAGCGTGGGGGGTTCTGGGCTGGACACCTGGTTCCCCATTAAATATTACAAGAGCTCGTAAAACGCTGTGTCAAAGCCACTGTGACCGGCTATAGGGTCACTGTGCATTTACTTCTGATTACAGAAATGAGTATCTAACGGAGGGCGAATGAACAACCTCGATGGCCACCGGCTTCTACGAAGGCGCATGAGTCACTTGCCTGTCAACGTCCTTCGTGCTTCGTGGGGACTCCGGTAGTCCAGGGAATCCTGGCCTCCTTGCTGCTTCACTCGGGCTCTTTGGGAGCCCTTGGTAGTTTGCTACTACTCGAAAGCCGTTTTACCCTCACCTAGATAGCCGGCCCCCAACGGTTCGCAGTATATATCAACCGCCACGCTGCCTTGCGGGTTAGGTCTTTCATGACCCAAGGCTCCGGGTGGGGTCACCTAAGTCAACCCTCTTCTTTGGCCTGTGACCGGGAAACATCATCCCACACAACCGATGGATCCATGTTTCAACAACTCTTCGCTCGCTCTCGCTCTAACTGCCCTCACTCACTGGAACTGCTCTCCTCGGCCGAGGTGCTGGCGCCCGAACCTGCCAAAGCACGTTTTACCGCATCACAGCTTAATCAATTTATTCCACATTTGTGTAACCCTGCCATTCGTGATCTTCCCCATCCGTTTACGAGTTCACAACATCGTGCCGCCTTGGGCGAACCTTCTCGCCATACGGAGTAGGAGCCTAGGTCCTAAGATGCGCCAAGTCGTGTTGACAAGCCATTTCTAGCGCCCCGTTCCCAATTCAAGCTGGCAACCTTCAATGATCGGACGCTGATGCAGATGGGATCACAGGCAGCCCTTGCTCACACTCCAGAAACTACGGCCATCGATGTTTGCTGTCTCAGCGAGACCCGTATACAGGACTTTAGCACGACGCTACGACCAGTTTCACTGTCTGCGAATTCTACTGGCATTTTCCCTTTGCGCCTATCGCGAGACTCAACCGTCGAAGCCGCTGCTTATGCTGCTATGGGGATTGTGTTGAGTGCACGCGCTGAGGCCGCGCTACTAGACTGGATCCCTGTCAACCGTCGAGTCTGCGCGATCCGACTTGAAACCTCAGTGTGACTGTCCAGGCGCAAAGTCAGCAGACGCTGTCTATTCATTGTCGCAGCATACGCTCCCACAGATTGCAGCCCGGAGTCAATTAGGGTCGAGTTCTACGGTCAACTCACCGACCTTTTCCGTGAAAAGCGCCGCACCGACATTCTGGTGCTGGTCGCGGACTTGAAAGCGTAGGTCAGTAGACTTGATAAACGTGAACTTGGTGGTAAACAGGGCCATGGTATTCGCAGAACAGACAACGGTCATCACAGACTTCGTGTCTGCGCAGATCACGACCTTTTACTGTCGAGCACTAGCTTTCGGGGACCAAGGCGCCAGCGCACCATCTGGCAAGCCATAGACACAAATTGACCACATCGCCATTAGCTATCGCTCAGGGGGATGTACACAAGATTGCAAATCAATATGGAGTACCTACCTCACTTCGGATCACGCGCTGGTGTGTGCCAAGATCACTATACGTTTTGGTGGCTTCCAGCATCGTCGCCAGAAACGGCTTGACGTGGCTAAGCTTTCTGCCTCGAACATTCTCCTCACATTTCAGGATGCTTTAACCTCAAGGCTGAGTACGGTTTCATGCGTACACATTGAAACATACTGGATACACATCCGCGGCACCATGTACAACTCTGGTCTCTGGTTTCACCAGTAGTCCTGTCAATCACTGGATCTCTGCACGACCCATCCAACTTCTCGAAGCCCGTCGAGCAATCCCTACTAGCATTAAATACCACTCACTACGCAAGACTATTAACGCTGATCCCAAACAGCTTCTCCGCGAAAATCGCGAGGCCTGGTGGACACAGCGGGTCATTGAGATGGAACAAGCGGCCACCACGGGGAATTTCTGTAAGCTTTTCCTCCTGATCCGATCTAGCAGAAGCAAAAGAGGGAATGTAAGCCGTTTTATGCGAAACCAATGTCAAAAACGCCGACTCGAGCGTTGGGCCGAGCATTTTGATCAGCAGTTTAATTGGCCAGTAGCACCGATGAGTTCCTACTCTGGAATCCAGAGTGTTGCCTCGGGTGTAGACGCTTCACCACCATCTGAGGCCGAGGTTGCCCATGAGCTTCGCCTCTTAAAGCGTCAAAAACCATCTGGCCCAGACGAACTCCCTCAGGCTCTTACAAAAGATGGCGGCTCATCATTTGTTCAGGAGTTAACTTCTCTCCTCCAAGTGATCTGAGTCACTGAAGTTATCCCATCTGATTGGACTTTAGCGGATATCGTGCCCGTCTCCAAAAAGGGTACCTGAACTGACCGCGCCAACCACAGAGATTAGTCTCATCTGTGTTGCTTCCAAGGTGCTCGCAGCTCTGTTTTTGAGGAGGCTAAGCCTGGTACGTAAACAGAGCATACGTGAGCAAGTTAGGTTCAGCTCAGGTCGGAGTTGCATCGATCACATTTTTACACTCCGCCAAATACTCAAGCGTCGTCAAACATTTGGCCAGCCAACGATCTTGTCTTCTTAAACACACGAGCTCTGCGTTTTACTCATTTGATAGAGCTGTTTTCCGGAGTTGTCTACTGAGAAGGGGAGTGCCCGAGAAGTATGTCACCTTACTTCAAGCCGTCTACTCTCAAACCTCGGGCCGAATGCGGGTGTATGGCGGACTTTCGCCCCATTTTGGTATCACCAGAGGCGTAAGATAAAGTTGCCTAGCATCTCCCTTCTTGTTCAATTTCGTCAAGGACGAAATATTGGAGTGCTCGGAAGAACTGCGAACCTAGCGGCGTCGACCTGCTTCCGGAGGACCGACTTCGAGTTGTGGCATGCAGATGACATCGCCGCAATCTGTGATTCCTCACAAGCAGCTCAAAATGTCTTGTGCAGGTTGGTGTATGTCTCCAGGTTTAGAATGACCTTCGCACCATTGAAGTGCAAAGTCTTCCGGTAGAACTGGCTAGGCGTTGCTCCTACCCTTACCATTTCAGGTCATTCATCGGAAGTGGCACGCAAGTTCGTTTACTTCGGAAGCTGCCTTAACGCTAATGGTTTAATGGATGAGGTCTTTTTGTGCGTCTCCGAGGCTTGGGTTGCTTTTGCCAATCTCCGTCATCTCTGGCGTCGAGGCGATCTGAGTCTATCTCTGAAGGGCCGAGTTTACAATGCCACAGTGAGAGCGGTTCTGCTCTATGGCTGCGAGACTTGGCCTGTTCGCGCAAAGGATGTTGAAAGGCTGTCTGTTTTCGATCACCGCTGTCTTCAGAGCATTGTTGGTGTACGATGGCAACATCACACTAGGAATGAAGATATTCGACGAAGGATTTTCAGATCAGACAGACTTCGCCGGCCACTGAGCAGTATAATTTCTCTGCGCAGACTTCAATGGCTTGCTTACTCGCCGTGCCCTCTTCGTGCGTGCAGTAGTCGGCTGGAAGCGAAAGCAAGTTGGCCAAAGTATGATTTGGGCTAGGAGCGTGAAGGAGCTAACGTCAAAGTTAGTCGTGGTCTAGCGCACTCCGCTTCCTGCTGGGGTGGGAAGGATCCGGAACACGCATGGCTGGAAACACTTTCGGATATGGCAAAACACGTCCGCAATGGCGGATTTGTGACGACTTTATTTCCATGAACACCGTTTTTCCTCTCCCTTCGTTTGTTAATTATATTTCCCGTACGTTGTGGTACTATACCAATTGTACTATTGGTAGTTTTCAATATATATATATATATATATATATATATGTATATATATATATTTGGAGACCAGAGAGAATCAACCAGATACCATTACGGTGAGAAGCGGAAAGGCACCAGGCAAGCAAGCAAATCTGTTATCTATCAGACAAGTCAGAGAATATTATGCTGTAGCTGCTGCTTGGAGGCTTGGATGCATAAGACTAACAGCTCGTGAAAGAATGCTCTCCCAACCACACACCACAAACAGTGTTATCGGCAAACAGTTGAAGTGACGACACATGAGGCAATGAAATGACGTTAACCAAAACAGGCTTTATGAGTGGTGATCAGTACGTACTCGTTTTGTCGTCTTGTTGCTTCATCTAGCGGAGCTTCAGGTTTACACTCTTTCAAGCGTTCCAACTGCGAGCGCAACTGATCCTGAATGCAAGTGGCGCTTGCCAATGCCTGTTTGTACCGTTCAAGCCGACGAAGGTCAGCCTGTTCGCGAGCATCCAAGAGCAGCTTAAGCTAAACGAATGAATATCCAGGCGAAGAGGGTAGAAATAAGCGGTAGATAAAGCGCGAATGGTAAAGAAAACGACACTTTATATGATATGCAGATAAGGAAAACCAGAACAGCAAATTGGTAATCAGGCCTCAGTAATGTCATTGCTTGGATACTGTGCAATAAGTTGAAGGGGGCAGCAGGTCGCTGTGAAAAAAAGGAAAAGTCACACAAAAACGCTCCCGCGAATTCTCAATTTGTGTCCACAGGAAATGGTGCAAGATAAGGAGTGATTTCAGAAAGCAAAAAAGAGAGACATCAGTAATACGCTAGCACAAGTTGCCGATGCGTCCATGCCACGTGACCAAACACAGTTGCTCGGGGGGTTGCGTGTACAGCAAGGCCACCCGCATTTGCGCGAATTCGAACTGGTGACCTCCGGGCTATAACGCAAGCGCGTAAGTTTCGGCGACCGGTCGATTATTTTCCAGTAAGACGCCGATCAATCGACGGGTTTCCTTAATCAAATCACAGAGAAGAAGTTGGAGGCAACTTCGATAATCCTTGCCCCTTATGCCCCCGGTGTGACATCTCGCTCAGCATGAAGAGCCTAAAACACACTGTGGAACGTGGACCATGGGATCGAGATAGAAAGATATAAAGAAGCCATTTAATATCTTGGAACAAACTTGGAACCCACCGGGATATCACAATTTCCAGTTTTAGCATGCAAATCGGTTAAAGCGGAAACGTCGAACTATCAACACACTAAAGCCAAGAGCAACATTATCAATGCCCCACATGTGAATGACCCAGTGTACACGGATCAATTAGGATAGTTCCATGTTCATTTTTCCACCACAATGACCTCTTGACCCTTTGAACCTGTAACCAAGTTTTTTCACTGACCCGGGTTATCACACTGTCATTCTGCTAATTGCTAAAATATGCCAAGCCAAATCTGTACTAGCTCACCAGACACGAAGTTGTTGTGTCAAGGGCGAAACGTTGTCACAATACATCATCATCAACAGCAACACATCAGCCATTTGAACTGATGCTTCGATGCCATACAACCATAACGACCGACGGAATGAAAGATAACAAGAGGGAGAGAAGGGGGACTTACCTGAAAACCTTAATGCCCTAAGCAAACATTCAGGGTCAATGCGCCTACACCTTGTGTAGACAACATACCGTCACAAACAGTTGCCTATCGAGCAAAGATAAGGCGCCATCGGCGAGACAGCTTCCTTGCGGCTTTCACTTCCCCGCGTCATAATCAGCCATTACTCCGCAGATAACACAGCAGCCAACACACGTTAGACAGTCCGATTAGGAGATGACAGCAGACGCGCTAATGGTGTCGGTTGTGAGCCATGTCCTATAAAGTCTCGAGCCAAGCAAAAGGCGAGTCACGTGGACTCCATCCCGGAAGGCAAGAGGGACAGACTGCGCCAAGTTTGGTCGTCAGTGACCTCATTCCCAGATGCAAAGTCAGCTTCTGTCCACCTCAAGCCTTGCGCCACCCTACATCTGGCAGACTAAACAACGCCCTCCTCGGTAAGCGATGACCGGACATGTACAGTACGTGCCTAAGTCAACGCAACTTACTCAGTGCTACCTGTTGTTCTAAGGAACTAGCTTGAGTACCACCGCCTAGTGCTCGATTACGCACATCATCGTTGCGACATGCCGGTGGGACCCGACACCGGCAATGCTCCGCAGAAAGTGATGAGTTGAAGGCGCCTCAGATCTTCAGACCGAAAGGGACGAATCTCACATCCATAGCGTAGGGCGGCACTCATTGTGGCTTTGTAAGCAAGGCCTACATAACGGAGGAAACTCCTTTCTGTCGCCAAAGATGTCGCAGAGTTAAAACGGCAGTTCTGGATTTTGCAATACGTGAACTGACCCCAGTAGCTATACACCCATCGTTGCTGATACAGTTTTTAAGTGAATGGATCCACTACCTCGAGTTCCTGGATATCAAGGGTCAAGGAATCCTCAAGTGGCTGATGGTCTTGCAGCAACACTGCAATTTGAAGGTGCGAAGCGCATACCAAATAATCGAATCACTCTACATAGGTTACTCAGGGTTAATTGCGCCGCTCCAACATCGTTAAACAGCAAGACGATATCGTGTGCATAATCACAACAAACTAGCCTTTTAAAAGGTAGCACCTCAACGCCTGCATCGTGGGATTCCGCAAGGGAACAATGCATGGTGGAATCCACGACGAAATTAAACAAAAATGGGGAAATCGGACAACCCTGACGAACGCCACTTATTGTCGGAAAGGCATCTGACAAATCACACTAAACCCTGACGCGGCTTTTTGTCCGGGTATAAAGCACGCAAGATGTTCACATATCTCATGGGAACATCTTTCCGCACAAGTATTTCGAACAGAATGTATCGATCGACTGAGTCGAACGCACTTCTGAAATCGAGGAACACAACAATTGTCGGCCTGCGGCATGCATGGTGCTGCTCTAACACCTACCGCAGCGTGAATATGTGTTCAATAGAGCCCCGTGCTGGGAGGAAATCTCCCTGCTCTTCCATAATCCGGGATTCCCGTTCCGCAATGAGGCAACGAATGAGAATTGAGGCCAGTTATTTTGTCACTACGGGCGTTAGGCCAATACCTATGTGGTTAGCACAGTCGGTGGGATTGCGCTTCATGTATATTGCCGCTAGGATCGATTCACTCCAGTTAGCCGAGAAGGTTTGCTTCTGCCATACATATTTGAACAGTGCAAAGAACTGACGTTCTTTGCAGAGGACCTCACTACAATGCTTAAATAGTGTATGTGACAGGGAATTCGGGTCAGCAGCACGAAAACGATTGAGGGCTGTGGTTGCTTTCCGGATCTCGGCCTTCGATGGAGTCTCTAAACTGACTGGCCATGGCTCATCCTGCATCACCTGAGTAGCAAGAAGTACGAAAGCAAAGGGACAACGGAACTGCCCTCGAAACTGTTCCGCCAACGAGCCATACGACGCTACTTATTGTGAACCATGGCACCCACGCTCTCTGATCGTCTAACTGACGCCTGGTTTCCTCGGACCAGTGGTGCGGATCAACTGGAAGAGCTTGCGATAATTGCCTACTGCTCCTGCTTACTCCATTTCTCGAACCCGACTGGTCCACCAGGCTTCCTTGTCAGCACGCAGCCTCCGCTTCAGTTCGTGCCTAATAGTCCGTCTAGTTACATTGTGCTCAGAGTCAATCGAGAGTTCTCTTCTGGATTCAAACAGGTTCAGCGACCACTCGGATATCCAGTGACTGGTGTGGTGACGATTGATAGTGACACAACCAGAGGCCCCTACGTCGTGTATGGCGGCCGAGATCCTATTCCACTGAAAATCAGTGTCATAAGGACAACAGAGCAAAATTCCGGTACACAGGGAATCCTGGGAGGCTTGCCTGATCGAGGACTGAGAGAACATCTCAGTTACCAATCGAGGGAGACGCTTGGTACGACACCTGGTATAGGTAATGGAAAAACGACAGCGTACCAAGGCATGGTCAGAGTCGACGCACGTATTCCAGAACGAGCGAAAATCCAGGATGAAACCACGCCATCTGTAACTGATGGCAATGTGATTAATTTGGGTCCATTGCTGGCCAGCTACTGGAGGACGCCAAGTGGCACTTCGGCGCCTAGTGTGTCTGAAAGTAGTGCTACTGAGAAACAACTGGTGCTCAGCACACAGTTGCAGTAGATGCCCACCGCTGTCAGTCTGTTCGAAGTCAAGCCCATAATTACCACCTAGCTGAGCTTCTGAAGAGTTCAGACACACTACTTGTGGGTTCATATCCCCAGCATTATGATATCTGAACTGGTGGTACTGTGTAGTGGCGTGCTCAGTTCGTTGTAGAATGTGTCCTTGGCAGCATGAGAACTGCAGTCGGTGGGAGCGTAAGCGGAATCCACAAGCAAACAGCGTCTTGTACTACTTAGTGAATCAACCTTGGTCAATGTCATCAAACGGGATGCACATAAACTGCTGTTCACTGTAATCCAATCAACTAATGATTATTTAGCCTTGGAGCTGAGTACGATACCTACCCAGCTTGACGAGAGGCCGCCGAATCAGGGGCTCCAGATGCGTGCAACCAATAACGAGAGGACAAGTCGAGTGCAGTTAATTCAACAACTTCTTGAGAGTTATTGATCCTACTTTCAGATATGCAACATATGTCAATACTGAGCGCGTCTAAGGTGCGTGCGAGTACAGCCTGTTGACCTATTTGTCTTAAAGTGCGAACACTGAATGCCGTCAAGGAAAGGGGACAGTGTGGCCTTATAAGAGACCGTTGCCGATAGGCATCCGGTGGGTGGTGCGGGATGGTAGCTGCAGATGGCAGAAATGCAGTGGCATTACGGCTGTTGTCAAATAAATTGGGAACAATAGAAGAAAGGAGGGTCGGGATGGGAGTAAGAGACAGGTGGAGAAGAAAGAAGGGAGGAGCCAGCAGTAGTATGTTTTCGCCTATCCACCCTGATGTATGCAGCAAATAAGGCGACCCTTGATAATTTGAGCGACGGCCGATGCAATATGCAATTAACGTTTGAGGAAATAGTCATGACTGTATGTGGGCTGAGATAATGCCAGGGCACCAAGACCTAGACAGAAGGAGGATTAGGGACCTCAACCAAAGCTTTTGACTCAAAAGCTAGTCCGCAAGACAGCGGGAAGGTGTCAATGATTTAGTTTTGCAGAAATGGACGCCATCCAACTTCAAAGCCCCAACCTGGAGGACTAGGAGAATATGTCTGACCTCTAACCATTGACCAACCTGGTAGGAGTAGCTCTCAAGGGGGACCGGGGGCACCACCTAGTATAGCTAAATGGGTCAAAGAGGTTCAATCTCGTTGCGATGGTGTCACAATACAAGCCTATGGAAAACTGACTTGTATTCTAGAACTTTGGAAACTATAAAGAAGCCACTTGCGTTCGACCACCAATGCACTCGTAGTTTAGGTCAAATCTGATGGGAACACCGTGTGAGCAATGAGCGTATTCGGAGTCTCGTATTTGGTGCAGAAAGAGCGCTCAGGACCACTAGTGCACACGTCAGGCTCCGATGGCCAGACCAGGTGTTGCGCATGGCAACACATGGAATCCGCGTCGTGCGTTGTTTGCGCGGCCGCGGTCTGGGTGGAAGAACAGGGAGGGCCAGTCGATGACAGTCAAAAGGAATACAGTCTCTGGCTATGAATGCGGCTTCGATTGGTGCCTCTCGGGCTGGGATTCGACACCTGAAGAACACGTTTGGTTGGATACACATGTTGACATGGACCTCAGTGGCGTGCGTGTTGCGAGTTCCTTTGTCCTCCTCTCCCACTCATCTTTCCCCTCCGACCATGCATAAATTTTTTTGTACATCTGCTTAAATTGTATTTTAGCACAAGAACTGAGATGTTTTTCACCTCTAGGTAACATGCAGAACGATGGTTTTCAAAGTGGCCTCGCATCCAGTAGCTCATGAAGTAATCTGAACCATGCTGTTCTCGCGGCCGCGCGTCACACACTCCCAGGTGGAAGCCAAAGAGACTGTCAATTCAGCGGCTAGAAACTGTATCTACTGTGGCACAGTGATTACTCTGCCATGATATTCTAACTTACCAGTCCAGCGGGACCGACCTTACAACCCTTTTACTGTTGGACGTTATTGCACCACTGGTGGAAACTGATCACTATGTTACGTGTGTCAAAGAATCTGAACTCAGTACTTTGGTGCCTCTAGCATAGTTGGGAAACTTAACCGAACGACATTGTCATTGGTGCTGCCAACAGACCTGGCCCCGAGCTCAGTTCGCGCGCATCCAATTAGCGGAGATCAGCACAATGTAGGTGAGAAACAGAATGCACCACTAAGTCGGACTTAGTGTGCAGTGCACAGCATCGAAGATCAGGTCAGATTGTGTGAAGTGTGCACCTCGACCATTGATCGAGGCATCATCTGAGATGGCCGATAGACTCACCACGTTCTTGAGTGCCGGGATACCGGTTAAAAAAAAGAAAAAAGAAATCAGCAGAACGCCGGTACGAAGTACCGACGCTTTGCTGCCGCGCAACCACCATCGGTCACAAGTTGACTAAGAATGCTGCGAGGGTCGCCATGCCCTTACGCATGCTCGAACCCGCGCCGTCAGAGTAAAAGACAAGCTCATTACCTTTAGGCTGTGGGTCGACACGAAATTGCATACGAAATTCACAGGCTACGCTTCGTTTCGTTGGTCTCCGGCATGCTTCAAGGTGTCGATTCAGATAGCCAGGGAGCTCGGCAAGTGCAACCACGTGCAAATGCAATCACTTTCTACGTTGAACGGCTGTTGTACACCAATACGGCAACGGGAACAGGGCAAAACATGATTCATCCATGTGCAAGATCAATAAGAAGATGAACGGCAACCAAGTGGAGACTGCATGTGTATCGAAACATTACCGTTAATCGAAAGAAACGGCTGAGCATTTTATCACAACCATGGAAATCACTCCCGTTTGATATCGCGGGCTTTCATGAGGTGATGATCGTTCAAATGGTATCCACGAGAAAGGCCCAGTAGGTAATTAGGCTGTTGTCATAAGAGTTGAAAGGAATCCAAAGAAACTAGACTCAGTGAGCGACCATCTGTCATCTACAGACCCGCTAGCAGTGTACCTTCCTTCAATGCAGTAAAAGTTTTGAAACCCCTACTCTGACATTGAAATAAGGGATTTTAATCAATGAGCTAGGTAGCGAGGTGTCAGCAACCAACTCGACCAAGTAGTAAGCCGCAACATTTCGAGTCCCATTCTGCAGTGGGCCGAGCCAAGACGAAACGAAACGGCTGTTTAACGCTTTCCCGATGATGTGGTCACTATCTGACCGGAACGAGTTGCAACGGAGTTCCTTGGACCTACTTGCCCCCCTCCCAATTAGTTGATGGCAATGAGGAATTGACGTCCGTTGTTTGGACGACGCTTCTAAGTCTCAAACAATTGACTACTTAACGTTACGTGCTCAGTGGTAAGCAATGGAAGATCGTCCGTGGATTGGAAACCGGAAGTGCTCATCTATCCTACCACTCGTGTTAATGATAAATACACCGTATCACAAGTTGGCACCTTGGCCAACAGAGATGATGGAATCTATCCGGCGTGAACTGGCCGGGCACACCCTCAAAGACACATTTGCATTTGTTGACAAAATACGGGATTAAAACCTAGATAGGAAACACGGGGCTTTTTTTGATGCATGCTCAATATTCACCCAGGTCCCAATGGAATAGACGTTCAACATCATCACGCTGACAAAGAAGTTTCCAGTGCATTACACCGTCTTCACTCCGTTTGTGGACAAAGAGCACTCAGTTCCAACCCAAGAGAACAAGATATCGTCCGATTTTCGCAACGCAAGAGAAATTCGCATACTATTTTGATAATCAGTAATCGCCTAAGCGGTTTACAGGGGACCTCGATTGGTGGCGGCTTGAAAAGGAAGTAGTTGCTCTGGGGGCCAGCACTGTTCTCCGCACATCCAAAACATGCACAACAGTAGAGGATGAGCCGTGTTATATCATAGTTAGACATCAGTCACGGCGGTTCGCCGCCGTCATCTACGGCACAGTGGCATAAGTCTCTGACTTGCAGGTGAGGTCACGGGTTCAGATCCACCGGATTTGCGTTACTGACAAGTTCCAATGGGACGTGAAGATCGTCTAGCGTTTCTCTGGATGTGTAGTGGCTGCCTCACTGTTAGACGGGCTCGCGCTTCACAGTCACTCACAGCTAGATGGTTTGATATTCGTGAATGTCCCGCCATGTGATTGTGTTGGACACACGCACGACAGCCGTTTAGAGCTAGACCGCTCACCATGCATGCCCATGTCCTTTCATGTGGTTGACCTGTTGATTCATCGATCTTTTTGCATCCCGGTTGCTCACCTTCGTCAGTTTTTCAATACAGCTCGTCCCGCGTGGTGATGTTCTTGCTTCCCGTCCGGAGTGGGTTCAGTTACAGTCAGATGTTAGAATAATCACTCAGTCCATCTGCGACGAATCTACTCAAAAAACACAAAAAAACCCAATTACTCTATAACTAGTAGGGTATTACTCCGCGATCACAAGAATGGCTTAGTGAGATCCAAGCAGCGGTGAACGCAATCTCCTTTGGGATCAGAACGCACTGCATTTTGAAAGCGGATGATCGAGACAGTGATGTAGAAGACGGGGCCAAGTGTGCATGTCAATTTCAAGGAGCAACTATCTGTTTAGTTGCCCTCCGGGAAGCAAGAAGACTGGGCCGCGATCACGAAGTCGTTTATTAGGATTAGGCTCGAATATTTATAGAGTATATACCATATTTACAACAGTCCGTTTCAACGGCTCATCCCTGTTATTTGCATTGTGTCGCTAGATCCTTTCCCATTGGTTTATGCTTGCTCGCCACGTTTATTCTGTCTAAAATCACCTTGACTTTCTTAGTGGATGTACGATTGGCGGGATTGGGTCCGCTCGCTTCTTCCCTCGGTCCAATGCCACAAACCTTGGCTCAAGGGTGCACGACTATGCGCTCCTTCGCCCGCTGGCGCCTGATTGGTCACTTGCACGTTCAGTGGATGGTTGCAGGCTGGATGCGATCCCGGGCCAACTATTTCCTGATTGGCTGACCAATCTGCTTCCGGCAACATGCTCACTCCCTATCGGTCTGGCCTGTGACGTTCGAGCACCATTACAGTATTTCCAGCCTCCAACACACTGTCCATGTACAAAAATCGTGGCTCGTACAACCTATGGGGTCGGAAGGAGAGGAACTCATGTGTGCGTGCGATCAAAACGCACACACGTAGTGTATGGAGGATATTACTACTGGCACTGCAGCGCACGATTTATATGGAGTCTAAAAAGAGGACGCTAAGAGAGTAGTTCGTGGCCAACTCGCATTAGACGGGAACACCCACCGTGCTCTCTTTTAGTGAGACCAGGTTCGATGAGTTTAATCCGTCTAATCGTACATGTGTACCCAAGTGCATTAGTTTTGGAACCACTGTAAGATGGTGGCAAAGTCAGGCATTACATTCATCGCTTGCACGAAGGTTCGATGATTCACCGTTTCACTCATGATGTGACGGTTAAATTTACTCCGGAATAGCTAGTTTTACTATGTATATAGGGAAATGAAGTCTTATACCCGAGAAAAATCAGACAAACACGGCCGTATAATAAAGCGGACAGTTTGTGCAAGCGGCACAAAACAAATGGACATACACAAAAGGAGCAGGCGATGTTGAGTCAGGCGGAGTGCTAAACCACCCTCGAGGTGCGTTGTTTACGCGACCGGAGTATGGGTAGAAGGAGAAGAGGGAAGGCCAAGCGATGACTTGGTCCCGAAGTATGAAGGCCCGCACTCCGAACTTGGCATGATTTGGTGCCTCCCTACTGCCAGGCTAGAGTCCCAAGGACGATGAACACGTTTGGTTCGATACACTTGCTGATGTGGCTAAGAGCCGGTCCCAATGGCGTTCGTGTTGTGGGTTCCTTTGTCCCTTTTCCAAGCAACCATGATCACACACCAAATGCGTAATATAATCAAAGCATTGTTACCTGGTCTAATATATATATATATTTATATATATATATACATATATATATGTATACATATATATATCGTTGGCGGCATCCAGTTTCGGATTTGCCTGTCACTGTGGCAAGCCACAGGACGCCTGCGCCTACAGAGGGACCATGGATGGCTTGCGCTGCACCACCCACAGCTCCAACCACATACCTCATATCCAGTGTAAACCCGAAGGAATAAGACCGGGAGGCATGCGGATGGGAACCACGTTTCATCAACGGAGCCGGCCCACACTCCTTCACAGGCAAACACAAGCACGCTGTATTTGGGGAATCAAACGCACACAAGACGGTGGCTGGACCGTAGTCCGCTCCACACTGAGTGCATGGAACCGCTCTTTGAGCCTAGCACGGCCACAAGAACCGTGCACCCCGTCCCCTCCAGCAACGACCAACTGTCTCCTGGAGCCAGTATGAACGATGTAGTGGGTAATAGACAGGTAGGCACCTTGTCAACATACACATCAAGCGCAACCATACCAGGGATATCAAACAACAGCCATTCAATTTAAACGACAAGCTAAAATAAAATAAATCCAATAATGCATACAGATACGGTGGCATAACTCTTCGCTAAATTACCATATGAAGTAAGTTGGTCAGCAACAAATCCGTGATAAGTAAGAAATGTCCACAAGTTACTTAAAATGCTACAAACGCAACAAAATTACCGAAGATAAGCGCAATTAGTGTAAGCAACGTGGCCAGTTAATAGAACATTATTCAGGGAGGCAGAACAAATCAAATAAAGCGGAATGAAATTTATCCAGCTTAAAAAGACCTAGTTTAAGTGTAAGTTGGTTTAGCCTAACTGCGGTGAAGAAGCATCAAGAATGCAACATCAGCCTCAGCATGGGGCACACATACATACATGGTTGGCGGCATCCGGTTTCGGATTTGCCTGTCACTGTGGCAAGCCACAGGACGCCTGCGCCTACAGAGGGACCATGGATGGCTTGCGCTGCACCACCCACAGCTCCAACCACATACCTCATATCCAGTGTAAACCCGAAGGAATAAGACCGGGAGGCATGCGGATGGGAACCACGTTTCATCAACGGAGCCGGCCCACACTCCTTCACAGGCAAACACAAGCACGCTGTATTTGGGGAATCAACCGCACACAAGGCGGTGGCTGGACCGTAGTCCGCTCCACACTGAGTGCATGGAACCGCTCTTTGAGCCTAGCACGGCCACAAGAACCGTGCACTCCGTCCCCTCCAGCAACGACCAACTGTCTCCTGGAGCCAGTATGAACGATGTAGTGGGTAATAGACAGGTAGGCACCTTGTCAACATACACATCAAGCGCAACCATACCAGGGATATCAAACAACAGCCATTCAATTTAAACGACAAGCTGAAATAAAATAAATCCAATAATGCATACAGATACGGTGGCATAACTCTTCGCTAAATTACCATATGAAGTAAGTTGGTCAGCAACAAATCCGTGATAAGTAAGAAATGTCCACAAGTTACTTAAAATGCTACAAACGCAACAAAATTACCGAAGATAAGCGCAATTAGTGTAAGCAACGTGGCCAGTTAATAGAACATTATTCAGGGAGGCAGAACAAACCAAATAAAGCGGAATGAAATTTATCCAGCTTAAAAAGACCTAGTTGAAGTGTAAGTTGGTTTAGCCCAACTGCGGTGAAGAAGCATCAAGAATGCAACATATATATATATATATATTCCGTATATAGTCCGTAATGCATTATATCTCGTTTTTCATATCTTTGGTATTGCGACACAATAGCTGGAGTGTTTCCCATCTTCAGTTTAAATGTACTGATGACGATGAGGCTAGACCCTTCAAGCTCAGCATGTAATTGACAATTTGTGTAGCAAGGAGGTTCATCAGCTTGTAGTTGTTCGAAAAACCCGATAGCATTCGCGCCACTTTAAAATCCGAATAACACTCATCGCTGTTCGTACCACTATTATTGTGTTAAACCAGCTTTCTCAGCTAGTTCAGCGTATCAACGTTGCCTCAATCCTCACAAGACTGGCATGTATCATCGTCAAATGGACAAGAGACATCTCGCATAAACACTGTACCTTTCGCTTGCTATGAAGAAATTGTCATTGCTTCTGCATCACAACTGTGATCCCGGATGGCAAACTCGTCAACCTATTTCCAAAGTCTAAAACTAAGCACTGTACCTAAGAGCAGGGCAACGTAGAGGAGCACAGAAAAAGTCTTCGTCAAAGAAGTGGAAAGGGGAATGAGAGCTGTGAATGCACCATGCCATGGCCGCAGGTGCGCAGACAGCGAAAGTCTTAGCAAACAACACAATACGGAGAGAAGTGCAAAAGTCAACGACGTCGGACGCAAGAGAATAACATTTGTAACAAAACAGACAATAACTTACTTCATCGGGTCCACACTCGAGGCCAGTTAAATTCTTGACACGGGTCTGAATTTTCTAGAATGTAAACACATGGCCCAAGAGTAGGTAAAGAGACGTACCGACAGTTCACATCGTTTATGCTCCACCGACTGTTTCAGGTGATTGACCCGATCCAACTCTGCAGCAAGAAACACGCAGCACATGAGGATACGACGTGAATGATTACTTACTCAACTTTAGAGCCGTCAAACGAGGGGACACAAGGTCTTCGATAGTGAAATCTAGCGGATTCGGATCAGGAGGTAGGTTTTCTATGACGGAGTAATGACAAAGTCACATATGTGATCGCATCAGGTACCATCTTGCGCAGGCCATCCGTTGTCATAATTGTAGTATGATGTGAGGAAACGAGCCTCCCGATTGAGAAGGATGTACTTCTGTTCAACGGTTAAATCAGGCTGGGCTTGATGCATACTGAGAGGTGTGGGGATAGCCCTAGGGTGGAAATATGCAAAATAAAGTCGGTTCTTAAAGACAACTGGGGCATGAAAGCCCGCATTGAAGTAAGTTCCACTGGAATAGCATGACGGGATTATAAGGTTCGAGGGAAGTTAACTCGAAATCTAAGTTATTTTCATCGCCTTATTTGATGCAAGTATAGATGAGCACCACGACAGGCTGTGATATATATTCTCGAAATGGCAACGACCAACGTGTGTGCGCACTCACGTGTCGAGACTCGCCACGTAGGAAACGTAAAAGGTGTAGATGAAGAGCAATCGTAAGGGAAACGGGCGCGTTTGATCCCTGAATCAATTCACAGTTCGCCAAAATGCATTTCAGAGTGCTATGGAAGGAGGCTGATACCTATCGGCAATGTATAGCTAGACAGAGTTAACCGTATGATCACCAGCTATGAAAACGAGATGGACTAGCAGCACCCAGTCTGACTATCAGTGACGTCACCTTCGGATTCCAAACCAACGATTACCGCCCTTGAACCGCATACCATTCTGAATGATAGGCAAGCATACATATGAAGTGTCGTGGCAATGCAGTTTAGTTGATCCGATTCGTCGATAGAAGAAAGTAACCTGACAAAAAGCATCTAGTACTCGCCCGCACACATCATAATTGGGGACAGGCTAATGCCATCTGACCTGAGTATAGCCTAGCAAACAGCGATTGTCAAAGAGATCATGGTGACTGAGACCTTTAAATCGAAGTCGCCAAGTATCTCAGAAAGACGGCTCTGAATGTGGTCTTGTGTTTGGTGTTTGGGACTAATAGGAATCCTTTTCTGATATCAAAGGTGTCAGAGACTCAAAAGAATTGTTATCACTTTGAAGTATGTAACCTGATCTCGGGAGTTGCTGAGACATAGCACTAGATCCGAATCATCACCGAAAGCATTATAAAAGTAATTTAGAGTGGTGGTTCGCTGCTATGCAATCATGGTGAAATGTGGAAGGAGGAATGCTAAAGAGAAAGGGGCATAGGAGCAAACATTTTGGATCAAGGAGTTTACACCTTATCTACAGCGCACGGTCATAACCCGGCTGTCTGTGGTCGTACGCCGTTGGTAAGGTGTAAGCGCCTTGTCTGAACGTTTACTTAGGGTATTTAAGTTTAGCACTAGGCCCCTCTCATAAAACAACGTCAGCAGTACGCCCATATCCCGTACCAACTCTTTGTTGCCACGCAGCCAGCCACCTCTAGTTGCATACAGACTAGATATACAACGAGGTCACCTTTATGCAGATTCGGACCGGCGACCTGTGAAGGCACGTGAAACACTGCCACGGGCCGAAGAAGCTAGCGATCAGTGCCTCGTTGTAAACTACACACATATGGCTACTACACTGACAGACGACGCCTATAAGAAGACCCAAAGAATTTGAACGTCCACCAGAGCGTGACATCGTGCTGGACGTCCTCGAAGTGGAGAGCAACATGTCTGCGTATTTGTGGAGATAAGTCAGTTCCGATGAGACACCATCGTTAAAATGCAATAAAAAGCCAACATTAAGTGTGCACTCAAAAATGGAGCTTATGTTTTTAGATGGATGATCTCAGATCAAAAAATTACCCGAATCCCAAGAAAGCGGTGCATGTTAAATGCTATATCCGGGATGCAGTACGATGGAAAGTAAAAATGAGGTGTCACATATTTATGCACGATAGCGCCTCGGTGAGTGTACCTTGAAACGGCCGTGAGCATACGAGTTTTAGCAAAGTGTCGCCCAACAACCATGGGGAGGCGACATGCAGGTCAATAAGGGTAAATATATCTGGTGACCTGAATGGGCACCACTGTTGAAACGCATGACTAGTAAAATTGTGGGACCGCCTTCTGACAGGAAAGAAGTGTCGAACTTTATTGTTGGATCTTGGAATACCCGCCGTGTGTCTGGATTGCGACCCGCAATCTCGATTACGGCCACGGTTTGATTCGAAACGAACCCCTGTCATTTCGATCACTAGAATGACATCCGAGGTGAAGATTTTCGGTGGATTAGCAAAGTGTAACGCGCGCAAACGGATTAGAAATGATGGTGGTTAAAATGGCGTCTAGACGTAGTCTGAGCCAATTAAGGGACAGGGTGGAAGTGAGTTGAAAAGTATAAGGTACAGCCTGAGGGCACTTAATCTTTGATACACAGAAACTGTGTAGGCGAACAAAACAGTAAAGGCGTTTTCAGGGAAAATTGAAGACGAGGAACGGTAGTGGTGCTTTATTTCTAAAATGTTCACAGTCCGTCGCAATGAGATCGCCCCTTAACGTGGTGCTATGGTATGTGTGCCTCAACGATCCACTGAACTATGTCGGGTGGTGCATTCTGTTCCTCTAAAGCCACTCAGGTCAGATCAACCGATGATTGGAGGTCAGACAATTTCGGCCTCCTGTACTGCAATTTGGGAGTTGGAATGAGAGTGGCTTTTCGTTCATGAAAACGGACTCCCTGTAGCTCATTGCTAAACTCCCACTGCCTTGAGGCTAGGTTTTTGAACCTAACCTTTCTGCTCTCAAGGCCTGCGTAAAGTGACGGTATCCTGACAGTGAAGTATAATGAGACCTTTAAACAATTGATTGATGCTCTGACCTCCGCAAAGGATAAACAGCAGCGACTTATCTACTTTATCTAGCGGGGCACATAGGGGTAATAACGCTAATGCTCAGGCTATCAAGTCCATTTGTTGGAGCGTCATTATGTGCGATTCAGGTTGAACTAATATGGTTTTTTTGCAAACCACCAATGCTAACAAAAATCAGAAGTGAACGGTTTGAGGCAAAGGCGTGTGTTGAAATACCAGCTACCGAAACTGATACAAGTAGATAAAATCGGTGGATATGCACAGGCCCACCTGGGAATGTTCGCTCCTCTAAAAGACTGGGGCTCCTGCCAAAAACGGCATTATAAGAACCGATCAGTAAAGTGAGGAGGTAGGTCAAATGTCACGTGACAGATGTGGACGTTCCTGAAACGATGCGCTTCAGCCGTACACCATGGGTTCAAACGGTTTCCGCATTGAAATAAGGTTATTATTTCGGATGATTTACCTTCTCCCTTCTTGAGTGTAAAATGATATCCTTGGGTTGACTTACGGTCTTGAAGACGACGTCCTTCGTATAAGTTGAAATGTCTTCGGAAGTAGCTCTGGACTATCGTCGGCATTGTTCGGTTGACTGTAACCCTCCATGCCGACTTTCGGCAAGTCGAAGTGATTCACAAGGTTTAAGTGCAGCTCAGTTGACCTTATCGTTTCTGGCTTGCACGGCGTTCGGTGCAGCTATGCATGGCCGACCCGGGTTTGTGATCCAATTAGCATATAATGTATGACATTCCCACGTTGGTATTTGATCGCACTGGTAGTCACATGTAATTGGATGTTGCTTTCCTCTGTTCCGCCGATGGAAGTCGTGTTCCATTTTTCGGTCTCGTTCAATGAATGAGGACCGTGGGATTGACTGGACCTCATCGAATGGCATGCGGAGACACCTGTGCTGGAGTGTCACTGTTGAAGAAACTAGGTCCAGTGCCTATGGGTTTAATGCGGGCCGATATAGGAAAAATGAAGCGGTTGATAACTTCCTCGATACGCCCCCCCCCCCGAATGCTTTGAGGGAAGCTGGCTTGAACTGGGAGGAACGAATGCGGTGGATAGTGCATCGCTTGCGGAACTCGTGAAAATCGTGGATGTGAACTGCGTGGTGTTAGCAGAATAATCGAACCTCCTGAAGATTAGCCGTAGTCTTGACAAAGTGGCATTGGTTGTTGTGCTATCATTGAGAAACACATCTGGCCATTTGCCGTATGGTGCGACCACAACAAGAAAACCCTGAGTATTGATCGGTCCTGCGAAGTCGATATAAATACATCATCGTTTCGTTGTTAATGGCTATGAATGGAGCGCTGCTTCTATTGGCGTTTTTAGAAGGCTGGCAATAATAATAACAATAATAACAGTAATAATGAATCAGCTGTACGCTTTAACGGCGTTTCGCTGCCGCGCGCAGGCTGAATATACCGCGAGGATGCCCACCGATGGCTGATTCGAACTAGGGGCCTTATGGTTGCAAATCAGGTGCGCAGGCCACTAGGCCACCAGCCGATACACTTTTACAAACGTTTCGCTAGTTTTTCCAGTTGTCTGCCCAAATAATGCCAATAGAATAAACTGTGAATAAGCGTCTCCATCCAGTTGATCCCAGGATATCCTGCATGGAATTGCGGAAGCACGCGTTCATCTAAGGTTTAAGGGGTGACAACGTTTTTCGAAAACAGCATGCAGTCATCCATAAGAGAGAGCTAATGTCGCCTCCGATAATACTGTTGTAATTCAGTTGATGAACATGAACGTGACTAACTGGTTTCGTGGAACTGTGTGACCGGTTTGAGGAGTGGGTCACGAAACATTCTAGCTCGTACAGCTTCGACAGTGACTGACAGGTCATGTAATGCGTTACTCACGAGAAATTTGGCGTCAGGTTCAAGCTCGACTGCAGATATGATCGCTTTTTCTTTCTCTTGCTGGTCAGAGACAATAAGGTGTAACAGTGTGCTTGCTTTACCGGTGGAAACCACCAATTGGTATCGAACAGCAACTGTACCCACGGACACCGCGGATTTTTGAAGCACCGTGTGCTGGATACTACTTTTGCTTCGGATTACTGTGTTATCAGTGTTTTTTCTGTGTGAATTGTGTACAAATATTCTTCTTTCGGCGTATTTTCCAATTGGTGCAATTTTGGTGGCTATTCTTTGGCTAATTCCCGAGAGCTCATTGATTTGCCCTACTGCCATCTCTGTCCGCCATCTTGGATTTGCTCTACCATGTGATGCTGTCTCAACCTACTCGTGGTTCGTGTTCCAAAGTTGGGGGAAATAAGGCTCATGCACTTCGGTACTTCGGCTGCGATGTCTTGTTCCGTATTTCGTGCATTGGCTTATCTGTTGACGTGTTTCGAAAATCTCTCGACATTCGATATCGGTTTTTTCAAGTTATAGGTGATAAATGTCGCGGTGCAAAACATCAGAATGTACAGCGACCGCTAACAACTAAGGGAAAATCTCTCTTTCAGACAGAAACAAACCGTTCACCACGTGGGGTCAAACGCTCACGTGAAAGTACCTCTGTCACCTCGCCTTCTCTTGTCAATCCGCGACCAGCGCCACCACCAGCGTCTTCGACCCCGGCCGAGCCTCAGGTTCAATGTTCTCCACCGATAGGAGACTTAGACTCGGAACCTACGAAATGCCGCTTCACTGATCGGTCCGTGAATTTCTAAGAGCCTGTCTGTGAAGTTCTGAACACCGAAGATCCATGGACCACTCAAAAGCGCAAGGGCCCAAGTAATCGAGTTCAGACGTCACCTGCTGATATACAACCCAATCAGTTAAGCGCCTCTAGTTCTGCTCCCACAGGTTCATCACCGATTTCGCTGGGGCGTCATAATCTCATGGTCTTCCACGTACCAGAGTCAAAAGATGAAAACCCTCAGATACGTTATGGTCAGGATGTTGAGTTCCTCCTCTGAAGCCGCAGAGGTCGCGAATTCAAGAAGACCATGCTAATTTTTGCGATACGTGAACTGACTTCAGTCGTTATGCGCCCATCGTTGCTGATACAGTTGCTAAGGTAAGAGAATTGATCAACCACCCCGAGTTTCGCACTATCATCACTGATTTCGTTGAGGCGTCATAATCTCATGATATTCCACGTACCAGAGTCAAAAGATGAAAACCCTCAGATACGTTATGATCACGATGTTGAGTTCCTCCAGGGGCTCATCCATAGACTCTTGGATGTGGGCGAAGACAGTGTGACGATTAAACAAGTAATCCGACTTGGCTAGAAAACTAAGCAGTCATGTCGACCGCTGAGAATCACCTTTGCAAATCCGTAGACGCGGAGTTAATGTTCATACAGAATACTCTACGTGAAAACGGTTATCCCGATAGATTTATCTTAAGGAACTTCTAAGAAAAACCCAGACCAATGACAGTGTTAACAGCACCAAAGAAAGAGTTATTTAATCGCTTATCATTCAAAGGGGATGCGGCTACCCAGCGTCTAACCAGAAGCCTTTCGGCCAGCAGCCTCGTTGAAGTGCGTGTTTGCAACGGAACCACTCATTCGTTCACAAAACAAGGACAAGATGCCGATGCTGACCACACCAATGGTGATTTATCAATTCGTGTGCGCCTGTGGCGCGACGTATATTGGTCGAACGGCGCGGCAGTTATCCAAATGTGTGAACGAACATTTCCCTCGTTGGCTGCGTCAAGAGGACGCCGGGACGATTATTAGCGCTATTCTGGCCCATATTGTGGACACCGGCCATGAGGTGGATTGGAAACGTGCTTTCCGAAAAGTTTACAAGGTTCCGTCCCACCGAACGAAAGGTTACCGCCTTTATACACTTGCGACAGCTGAAGCAATATGCATTCGATTGCATCACTCGTCCTTTTGCTCTCAGAAGAAGCTGGTCCAGGCTCTCCAGCTTCCCTGGCCCGTGAAGAGGGAAGACGCCCAGGTCGAATGTCTTAGGTCAGACGCGGTAGCAAACAACTAGCCCTCTAAGACCTAATTCGTTTTCTCAACTCTGACAAAAACATTAACGTGATCAAGTCCTTTGAACTAACTGGGTCGGTATCTCTTCCTCGGCTCCATATGATTGTAATGGTCTGATGATGAATCATTGAGAGCAATTGCTCACCAGATGGTCTTCTGTTCTAGAGACTTAAATTGGAATTTTCAAGTTACTTAAATCCCAATATGCCGCAGCACACACCCAAGGGTTTTATAAGGGCCTTTCGATTCTGCTCAGTCGCTCGTAGATCAGCCGCTCAGGTCAGGGTGAGATTGGAGCGCACTAATTTGCCGACCCACCAATGGCATGTAAGTCTACTGTATTTACTCACCCACGCATGTATGGGGGTGTGAATACGACGTGAGGACGCATAGCGGTGCATGTGTCCTTGAAATATGTTAATTACCCCCGGCGATTTTGACACCGCTCAGTTCAGATTGGGTCGCTGCCGACGTTTTTGGCTGGTGGTTTGCAACATCTCGACAGCAGTGCCTAATGCATTGGCTACCGTGTTCAAATGTTGGTGGCGCTTCGACAGTTGCTTAATGTTATCCCAGCAAATGATAAAAGGGTTAGTGACAACGCTGTTGTAGACAGAATGTTACCTTCACATAGACCACCTTAGCAAAATAAGAATTCGTAACAAGTAGACGGTGAAAATATGAGATGCTACTTCTGCAACTCACAGTCTGGGTGTC
>OX104062.1:46597014-46633847 GCA_944474145.2 Dicrocoelium dendriticum
CATTGTAGTAATGAACAGGCTTGACTACATTTTAAAGCTGGAGTCCATTTCGGGAGACAGCCTGAAGTTCCAGACACCAGAAAACAAGATCTTGATGGAAAAGCAAGTGGTAAGGAAACGCCAGATCTTCTGTCTACATGGTTACATCAATGAGTCGGAATACAGGCACCTGAAAGCGACTGGCACGTAGACATCCAGAATGAGGGCGCTCCCAAGTTGCACAACGCAGGAAATCAGCTACACCCGATTGTGTGTAGGAATAATCCACCTTATCACAAAGTTGCGCAGTGGCTAGCGAAACTAGTAGACTCTGTGCGTAAACTCCTAGCTTCGTACTGCCTGAAAGACTCCTCTGAACTGTCCGAGAGGCTGAAACAATCGTCACTGAGTGCGGAGCTCATGTACCCAATATAAGTGGACTCCTTATTCACAAACGTGCCTTTACGTGAGGCGGTCGATAATTTATGAGATTTCATCATAAATCAGAATGTCTGTTGGCCTGCCAGGGGAGTAGTTAAAGGATAGGATTCTATTGTGCACCGAAAACAAATGGTGAGAGGAAAGCATACAAACAGGTCGATGGGGTCGCTATTGGCAGTCCTCTGGAATCAGGTCTAGTCGACAACTTCCTCGGTCTGATAGGAAGACAAGTTGCTGTCAGCATTGGTGATGCGGAATAATACAGAGGGTATGTGAATGACAACTTAGCCTTCAACAGTGGAGAAGATTTTACGCGGCTGTTGGCCATTCTGAATTCGATTCACTCCAATCGATCGGTATTCCATGAAGTGGAACAACACGGTTGCCTGCCGTTTTTGGATACACTCACTAGGCAACGAGCTGAAGGTACACTGTAGAGTACCGCTCACCGCAAATGGAATTGGAGTGGACAGTGTAAAAAGTCGGTCCTTCAGGGACAAAACGTATATTCTGCAAACAACAGGACCAGGCGAAAACGGAGACAGACGGGCGAGTGAAACATATCGGTATATACAGCTAGTTGGATCCATAATTAACGACCTTTGTGGATGCATGACATTTTTCCTTTGATTCAGTCAAACAAACTCACTCCAATGCATCCAACTGTTTGCCAATCAGCGTGCATGCGAGAAACGTGTGAACGTCCAATCGGCTGCCGCCTTTGCTTGCGGCAGCCTAACGGCTTCCTTGCTGGGCTGGCACCGCACGTTCGTTCGAGTGTATACTCCCATCACATCCTCCCTTTCTTCATGTTCTTGCTGCTGTACTTTGCTAAATAGTCCATACACTTTACCACTCCGCGTCCTCTTTGTTGGATCTGCCGATGTCGCCTCATTGCCGCACGCAGTATAACGCTCTCTCCCTGATTCATGCTGTCGCCTCGGACATCTCCTCAGCTGTACTCGGTTTCTTCTCAGCTTCTTCCCTCCAACATTTACTTCGTATGACCTTTCACCGACTTTCGCAGCCACGACTCCTTTTCTCCACCGCTCCTGTCCATCGGGAATTGGTTCAACCCATACTTCTTCCCCCACTGTCAGCTCAGGTAATTCCCGTGCGCCGTTGTCGTAGTACCGTTTCTGAGTAGCCATTCGCCTTTTCAAATTGTTCTGTACTTTCTCACATTGTGGCGTGACAGGGCGCAGAAGTGTTGCGGATGCAGGCATCACAGTTCTGGTCCTTCGACTGTATAGGCGCTGCACTGGGCTCAGACCGATATCCGTTGAAGGAGTGTTGCGACTCTCCAGTAGCATGAGGTATGGGTCCTCCCGAGTATCTCTAGCCTTCGCTAATAGTCGCTTGGCTTGCTTCACTGCCGACTCTGCCTTCCCATTTGATTGACTGTGATAGGGACTGGTTTGCCGGTGTGCGAATTCCCATTTGGTTGCGAAAAACCTGGAATGCCATGCTGCTGAACTGGGGACCGTTGTCCGAGACTAGCTCCTCCGGTATCCCGTGCAGTGCGAATTGACATCTGACTTTGTTGATTACTGCCTCCGTGGTCGTGGTGGTGAGTAAATCGATTTCAAAGTAATCGCTATAGTAGTCCACCGTGAATGCATGACATTTTTCCTTTGATTCAGTCAAACAAACTCACTCCAATGCATCCGACTGTTTGCCAATCAGCGTGCATGCGAGAAACGTGTGAAAGTCCAATCGGCTGCCGCCTTTGCTTGCGGCAGCCTAACGGCTTCCTTGCTGGGCTGGCACCGCACGTTCGTTCGAGTGTATACTCCCATCACATCCTCCCTTTTTCATGTTATTACTGCTGTACTTTGCTAAATAGTCCATACACTTTACCACTCCGCGTCCTCTTTGTTGAATCTACCGATGTCGCCTCATTGCCGCACGCAGTATAACGCTCTCTCCCTGATTCATGCTGTCGCCTCGGACATCTCCTCAGCTGTACTCGGTTTCTTCTCAGTTTCTTCCCTCCAACATTTACTTCGTATGACCTTTCACCAACTTTCGCAGCCACGACTCCTTTTCTCCACCGCTCCTGTCCATCGGGAATTGGTTCAACCCATACTTCTTCCCCCACTGTCAGCTCAGGTAATTCCCGTGCGCCGTTGTCGTAGTACCGTTTCTGAGTAGCCATTCGCCTTTTCAAATTGTTCTGTACTTTCTCAAATTGTGGCGTGACAGGGCGCAGAAGTGTTGCAGATGCAGGCATCACAGTTCTGGTCCTTCGACTGTATAGGCGCTGCACTGGGCTCAGACCGATATCCGTTGAAGGAGTGTTGCGACTCTCCAGTAGCATGAGGTATGGGTCCTCCCGAGTATCTCTAGCCTTCGCTAATAGTCGCTTGGCTTGCTTCACTGCCGACTCTGCTTTCCCATTTGATTGACTGTGATAGGGACTGGTTTGCCGGTGTGCGAATTCCCATTTGGTTGCGAAAGCCTGGAATGCCCTGCTGCTGAACTGGGGACCGTTGTCCGAGACTAGCTCCTCCGGTATCCCGTGCCGTGCGAATTGACATCTGAGTTTGTTGATTACTGCCTCCGTGGTCGTGGTGGTGAGTAAATCGATTTCAAAGTAATCACTATAGTAGTCCACCGTGAGTAAGTAATCCTTTCCGTTGTCCCAGAATAGATCCACTGCTACCTTTTGCCACGGTCGGTCCGGAACATCATGCAGCATCATCGGTTCCTTCGTTTGCCGAATGTCGTGTGAACGGCACGCCTCACAGTTAGACACATGATCCTTGATCTGACCTGTCATTCCTGGCCAGAACATCAGTTCTCTTGCTCGATTAATGGTGTAATTTGCACCCAGGTGAGCGCGATGGACATGCTCCAGCATCTCCTTTCGGAGAGAAGAAGGGATTAGGATTCGAATTCCCTTGAACAACAGACCGTCACAGACAGTGAGTTCGTCCCGAAAATTGAAGTAGGGTGTTAATTCCTTCGGGAGCTGTTCTTTGTTTCTGGCCACCCATTGAGGATAACGTCTCGCAAAGCTGCAAAAGGTTGGTCTTCCTCCGTGAAACGCCTTATGTCTTTCAAACGGTTTTCTGTCACTGCCAGATGCTGCACCATGCTAACTGTCTCGATCTCCTCTAGATGATGTTCGGCCACTGGCGGATGTGCTCTCGACAGGGTGTCCGCGATGAACATCTGTGTGCCAGGTGTGTACACAATGTCAATGTCATACTTCTGGAGCCGGATAAGCATACGCTGTAGACGGCGAGGAACATTATTCAGTGGTTTAGTGGCTATCGACACCAGCGGCTTATGATCAGTGTACACGGTTGTCTTTCTTCCAAAAGTATAATCATTGAAACGCTCCATGGCATAGACCACTGCCAGCATCTCTTTCTCGATCTGGGCGTACCGCTTCTCGGTCTCTGTGAGTGCTCGACTGCGGAAATCCAAAGGTCTTCCGTTCTGCAACAGAACAGCACCTATTCCACTCTGGCTACTATCACACTGTACCTCCAATGGTTGTGCTGGATCGTAATATCCGAGTACGGGCGCATTACTGATAAGGTTCTTAATGGTTGCGAAAGCCAAATCCTGTTCCTTCCCCCAGCTCCAATTTACTCCTTTGTGAGTTAACTGCCTAATCGGAGTCATGACATCAGCGAGTCCTGGTAGGAACCGGCTTATATAGTTCACCATACCGTTTAGGCGATGGACTGCCTTCACATCGTTAGGGGACGGCATCTCTTGTATCGCCTTAATTTTCCCTGGGTCAACTCTGATTCCGTCGGATGTTAACACATGCCCATGGAAAATCACCTCTTTCCGCAGCTCTACTTTCTCGCGTTTTAGCTTGATGTTCTTTTGCACGCAACGCCTCAGGAACCGGTGTAGCTTAGTGTCATGCTCTTCTTCCGTAGAACCGTAAATCACAACGTCATCTGCCACACAGGTTACGCCATCTAAATCATCTATTGCTTGCACCAAACGCTTTTGGAAAATTTCGCTAGACACCTTCAGGCCAAACGGTAATCGCAGCCAACGATAACGTCCGAACGGTGTAGCAAATGTGACGAGGAAACTGGATTCGTCGTCTAGAACAACGTGCCAGAATGCGGAAGAAAGGTCTACTTTCGTGAAAAACTTAGCTTTTGTCAAACGCGGTAATACATCTTCTAACGTCGGTAGCGCATAATGTTCTCTACGCAGGGCCTCATTCAGTGGCTTCGGGTCTATACATACGCGTAGTTCGCCATTTTTCTTCGTAATGATTGCGACCTGGCTAACCCAGTCTGTTGGCTCATCAACATTTGCAATCACTCCCTGCATAACCAGCTTGTTCAATTCCGCGGAAAATCGGTCACGTAGCGCAAATGGGACTCTCCTAGCAGGTAACGCAATCGGGCGTGCCAAAGGATCTAACGACAGGTGAGCGGTACCCTCGAATTCCCCTAAACCCGGGCTAAACACCGACGGATACAGGTCACTAACATCGACTTCACTCTGACAAGCGTACACAAAACGATCATGGTTAAAAATGACAAAGCCAAGAGATAAAATCGAATCAATGCCGAGAATCGGCGTGAGATCCTCATCCACGATCACGAACTGCAGACGATGCGAAACACCGTCTCTCGGATTGACCACTTCAATTGTCGCTGAGCCCTTTGGCATGAGTCTGGAACCATTCCATATGCGCAAATAATCTTGATCCGATTGAATTTGCACGCCGCGGCAGTGCTTTCTGGGCAAAATATTGATCGTCGCGCCTGTGTCTAACTGGAATCGCACAGACCGTCCCTCGATCAGAAGACTTGCATAGACACACTTCTGCGACGCTTTCCGAGACACGTTACCAATCGATTGTTCGGTGTCTTCTTTTAATTTGTCTGGAACGAGTACACTGACATCTGTCGACTGACAACAGCGGGCGAAGTGATTGCACTTCCCACATTTGACACAAATGCGGCCCCACGCCGGACACTGTTCGCGGTTCCTCGGATGTCGTGTTGCACAGAAGTTGCAGGGCTCCTGTCGCGCGGTCGTGGCCCTCGTAGTTTGGCTCCTGGAAACGGCGCACAACTCTGAATCACCTGCGATTGTCATCTGCTGGAACTGATAGGCAGTGGAGGACTCACTGTTACAGATGTCGATACATTGCTGCAGAGATAAGTTGCGCTTTCGTAATAGTCGCTTCGTCAAACCTTCGTCATTGATCCCAAGAACAATGCGGTCCCGTATGAGACTGTCCGCCATGCATTTACAGAAACTGCAGGATCGGGCCAAAATCTTTAGCTCAGTGACGTACGTGTCAACGGATTCACCTGGCCGCCTGTTCCGCGAAAAGAAGAGGTAGCGTTGAAATGTCTCGTTTGTTTGGCCTTCGCAGTATTCACTGAACTTCTCAAGAACTGTCTCCAGATTGTTGGCATCTTCGCTCTTGTCGTAACACAATGTCTCTAGCACGCGGCGCGCATCATCTGCTGCGAGTCGAAACATGGCCAAGCGGTACGCCATCGGTTGTTTGTCCAGATGCGATAAAGTGCAGAAATCCATCCATTTGCTCTTCCACAAACGCCAGTTGCTTGCCAAACTGCGTTCACCCATGTTCAGCGGGGCAGGCATGTGAATAGCCGGTGCAGCTCCAATCATCGTCTGGGTGGTACTAATGTTCTTCTCCTTCTCTGACACCATGTAAAAAGTCGGTCCTTCAGGGACAAAACGTATATTCTGCAAACAACAGGACCAGGCGAAAACGGAGACAGAGGGTGAGTGAAACATATCGGTATATACAGCTAGTTGGATCCATAATTAACGACCTTTGTGGATGCATGACATTTTTCCTTTGATTCAGTCAAACAAACTCACTCCAATGCATCCGACTGTTTGCCAATCAGCGTGCATGCGAGAAACGTGTGAAAGTCCAATCGGCTGCCGCCTTTGCTTGCGGCAGCCTAACGGCTTCCTTGCTGGGCTGGCACCGCACGTTCGTTCGAGTGTATACTCCCATCACAGACAGTACATTCATTATTTCAGCTTCGCCCTGGTCGCATACAAACGCGACCAGTAAAAAATCACTCCCATTTATCTAGACGCATCTGCAGTCCCGAGAAGTTAAAGGCTGTAGAAATTTTATGCAAGACCTTAATTCTTAATGGGTATCCCGAGAAGTTTATCCAGATACACAGCAGATCCACCAGAATAAAAACACCGGTGCTAACGGCAGAGAAGAAGGATGTTTATTTATTCTTGTTGTTCAGGGGTGACCAAGTGGCAAATGATGTCGGACGTAAACTCCGGTCCTCCCTAGGGCGCACCTAGACGACCGAGTAGTTGCGAAATCATGCATAGTACGAGAGTGCTTGTTCTTCACAACCGCCGGAGCATCTCGTAGGATTGTTCGGCCTCTCCCGTTGTTTATCAGTTCAACCGCAGTTGCAGTGACATTAACATACGCAGTACTGACCGTCAGTTAGCTCAGAAGAAAGCCGAACATTTATCAGAGGGGTTGGGACAAGTGATGACGCAACACGGGGCAGATCCGGGGATCAATCGGAGCTCGGCATCGTCAGTTACCAAGCACGTCATGGCAACTCGTCATCACACGAACCCTTAGGCCGCGTACAAAGGTTTAGTGTAAAACAAAAAACCGATAATGTCGGCTTTTGGTAAGGTGTTGCCAATTAAGGCACATCAAACTGTGCTACGTGCATATAAACTTGAGGCAATCTATTCTGTGGCCTTGGTTTTGACTGAGATTTCGATTGGTGTCGCATGCTATGACCATCGTTTTACTCCCATTGGCTGTTCCTATAGTCACGGATTTACTCCGATTGGCTGGTCGACCCCGGTCCAGGGTTGCTTGAGAAAACAAAAATGGCGGAGCGTCCGCAACGTGTATTTGCCGAACGACAAAACAAAAAGGTAGAGTATGCGGGTTACATGTATAGGTATTGGGCGCACTTCTTCCATGATATTCGTTCCTTTTCCTTCCCTACTTGCTGATAATAGTATCCGAATCTTCAGGAACATTCTTTTCATTGATAAACGAGACTTTGAAGAAACCTTGGCAGAATCAGTTGGTTGTTGTTGTTGCTGAAAACAAGCGCCACCGGTCGATTCGTTAGGAGATGCCCCTCCTACATCTCACCGTTCGAAGTCCACTGGTGTACGATTTCAGTCTAGAATTGACTTAATACGGTGTGACGGGGACTGCATCGGTCTGTCCATCTTCTGATCGACATTCAGGGATAACATAGGGTGTAATGTGTTCAACTTGAGGAGTTGCAGCAGTCCTCGGTAACTCGAATTCGTTAAGAGTATTTTCATAGGAGTCGTTAAGACATCTTCAGTTGTATTCTGGCGAAATACATCTGAGCTGAATGATGTGGCGAACCCACCATTTTTGGACACAGTTACCTCATAGCAGACATAGCCGTACATTTCTGTAATTAGGCTACGTGTCCATGTGATATTTCCCCCCGGATAGCCTTTTGCCAGAACCATCTGTCCGAAATCGAATCTCCTCGTTATTGCTTGCTACCTACCATTGCATTGGCGTTCCATTTTCTAGTTCCTCGCCGCGTTGTGGTTCTCCTGCGGTCTCAGGAGTTAAAAAGTTGTTCGGAGCTTTCTCAGCAGAAGCGATTCAGAAGAGGGTTTTCCTTCTAGTGCCTGCGGATTGGGTGTGATCCTGTACATCAATAAAAAGGCCTGCAAAATCTAGTGCGTCGGTCCATCTCCTGTGTTAAGCAGAGCTCTCTTGAATGTGTCGAAGAATCGCTCTGTGTTCATGTGACTGGGAATGTTAAGGAGGGGAACGGAGATGTTCCACCGCGTGCACCGCACAAAAATCGGCGATTGGCGGAGAGATGGACTGAGGCCGGTTATCAGACACAACTGTTTCCTGGAATCCAAAACGACTGAAAAATTCTCTGAGGGCGGCTGTAGTGGCTGATGAGGTGGTGTTGGACATTTGTAAGGTTTCAGGCCACTTGATGCATGCGTCAACGACAAGTAAGAAGTTATGGCCCTTGATTAGTCCTGTAAAATCAAGGTGTACTTTTGACTGTGGTTTTGTGTGTAATGACCAGGAAAACAGTTCACTCTTCCGGAATGATTTCACCACCAACGAAAATTTAAAACATGAGCAGGTTAAATTTGTGAATCCATACACGCTACTAAACGTAACTTCGACCCAAAGCCTTCATTCTGCTGGAGCCAGGATGTTCGGCGTGAAACTGTTTCAAGACTTTAGATTGGAGTTCCGCTGGTATGACGACGCGTTCCGCAAACATGACGCAGTCTTGGACGATGGATAAAGAATTTCTTCTCTAGGCAAACTGCTTTAGTTATGCATCCGAAAGTTTTCGTGATCACTTTGAACGGTGAAACTTGCTCACTTGTGATAGCAACCGGTCACGTAAAATCGCTTGCCGAATCAGACTGAAAGATATTGGTAGTCGGCTCACCGAGTCTAAAAGCACCTGATTAACTTCTATTTCTAATGAGACGTTGGCAACAACAGTGTCTTCTGACTGATACTGTTCGTCCATCAATCGTGATAGCGCATCCGCCTGACAAATGTCATTTGTCAATCGGTACTTAATAGTGAAATCATATCCGAGCAACATTAAAGCCCATCTTTGCAGACGATTGGCCGTGTACACTGGAATCCTTTACTTGGACCCGAATACGGCAAGGAGAGGTTTGTGGTCCATTGCTAGAGTGAATGGACGACCATATAGCGTTTTTTGAGAATGCTTTACCGCAAACACGATGGCTAGAGCCTCTTTTTCGACTTGACGGTAGTGTCTTTCTGCTGGGGTCAGCGAATGAGCGGCATGAGTGACTGGTTTCTCGGTTCCATCAGGGAAAAGGTGAGATGATTGCGCCGACTCCACAGCTTGAAGCATCCGAGGCCAAAACAACTGCCAACTCCGGATCATAATGCGTGAGAACCAGCTCCGAGCTGAGCATCGACTTGATCTTGTCGAACACTTCTTGACATCTGAGCGTCCATTCCCATGGGGTATCCTTCTTCAACAGTTGGTTTAACGGCCCGCGTAAATCATGCATGGAGGGTAGGTAGGCACTGTAGTAACTTACCATGCCAAGGAATGATATTAGGGTCGCTAGCTCCTTTTGTAACGGCATGCATTTGATCGCTTTGATGCTCGATAGGTCTGGCCGTCGCCCATTCTCGTCAATGATAAATCCAAGGTATTTAATAGACTTCATGAAAAGCTCACACTTGTCTATTTTCAAACGAAATCCGTACGCGCTTATTCTATTGAGTATATGCCCCGTCCGTTGATGCAGTTCTCTCTGGTTAGACGTCCTAATGACGATATCGTCCAGATATGCTGCGGAGTACGATATTCTTTGAAGCGTTGTAGCCATGATCTGGTGGAAGATAGCCGGGGCCGATTTAACGCGGAATGGTACTGAAATAGTCCACGGTGGGTATTTATCGTCAGCGTCTCTCGGGATTCCTGCGATATTTCAATCTGGGAGTATGTGTCAGGCAGGTCTAGTTTGGCAAAGCAATTGTCGCCGTTCAAGCATGCAAAAAGGTCTTCGGAAAGTGGCAAGGGGTATTGGAGATTTTCGAGCACCACATTTAAGCCAGTAGAATAGTTTGCACAGGGCCGAAACTTGCCATTTGGCTACTTAACAATTACAATAGGTGCCACCCATGAAGAGTAATTGGCTAGCTTAATGAGTTCAGTGGATTGTAACTTCCCAAGTTCTTGGTCAAGGATCGACACAACTGCGTATGGGACTGACCGCTTAGGTTGAAAAACTAACTTTGCACCCGGACGCAGGAATAAGCTGGCCTTGGTTTTCGGACACAATCCCAATCCATCCTCGAACACCTGCGGATATGTTTTTTGCAGTTTCCTTCCAGTTCACAGCTGGACAGTGTAGCTTGTTACATACAGAGATCAAGGGAACATCCAGTAACTGCAGATTTTCAATCCAGTCGAGGCCAAGTAAGTTGAATTTAAGATGTTCCGCCAGGTAACAGATGCTTTCAAAATGAGAGTCTTTGAAGGACAAAGAACAGGTAATCACACCAACAAGTTGCAACACTCCACCTGATGTGTTGGTTGCAACAAGAGATGTGCTCTGGATACATGGCTCCTCGATTTTCTTCCAAGTTTCCTCTGACGACCGTGATATCTGAGACAGTATCAAGTTGGAAACGAACAGGAACTCGATTAACGTATACCGTGACAAATCTACGTTTTACGGTCCTTCATCGAAAGTAGCAAAGAAAGGATAAAACGGACTCATGTTTTGTGAAGGATGTTGGTACAGGCTTTCTAGGATTTTCGGCGGTAACGTGGTTGTTGACGTAACGAAAGGGTTCTTCTTTATGGCTTAGCTTGTTGCACTTTTGACGATGCCTTTTGAACGGACATAATCTGACGTAGTAATATTCCCCATATTGCCAGCATGCGGATGGTGGCTTGGTTGGCTTCATCAGGCTCGGACCCTGCTATGCACTTCCATGCTGGTTTGACAACGCCAGCACATCTGCGGGACCTGATCTGGAACCTTTGGTAATCAGATTGGTATTGTGCTTTAAACTTATTAGTTTTTTGCACGCGGAAGTGATGGACATAAGATTGATGGTCGGATCCTACTCGATCTTGTTAAGCAGTCTCATACGTATAGAGCGCTCAGTGACGATTGGCGTGGCTAGCATAAGTAACGAAATCGTCCGTTGCAGACTTAACAAGCATCACACAGTTGTAACGGACACTAAATTGTGAAGACTGATCACCAAGAATGTCGTTTAATAAAGATACAATTTGAGCGAAAGTGTAAGCTTTTGGAAAAATGAAATTGAGAAACCTGTAATGCTTCTTCGCCCCTAACTTCCGTAGAAGCAGTCTGCATTTACATCCGTCATCTGCATCGGAAAATTCAGACCGGAAAATACCTTCGTATCTTCTGAACCAAGACTCGAACGTAATGCCGGCATCTGGGTCATACTGAAATTCGCAGACTGCTCGACACGGCATCTGTTGAAATGGGCTGCTTTCCAGTGCTCGGTCTTGTTTGCTGCACAACCAGGCGCTGAAGTTTCCATCAAAATTGACTGGCTTTCTTCAAATTGCTTTTGCTGATGCTGGAGAATGGAGGTCAATTCGTCCATTGAAACTGACACTATTGGGTGCTTCAACACAAAAAACCCGTCGCCCGTTATTAAGACCACCGATTCACTCCAATTGGCTGTTGCTATAGTCACGGCTTCACTCAGATTGACTGTTCGACCCCGGTTCTGGATTAGCTGAATACCGAGAAAATGCAGCGAGTAGAGCTACCTCGGTGTAGCTACATCTAACATTTTTCAAGCAAATCTACCTATTATTATGGTGATTATTACCGGAATCTCAAGTTGGCAAAGTGTGAGTACAGGAGTTACTTAAACTCCGGTACCGACTTTGCTTCGACTATATCTGCAGACAGGTTGTTTCAAGTATTCACTACCCTCCGCTCGAAATCTGGTACAACAAGCTTGTACCGGTGTCCTCGTGTGCTGCTTGGTGTGCGCAGACGAAGTAGCGGCCTCAAGATGGGGTATTCACTCAGATGTAATATCCGGTGCGTCACGATGATGTCAACACGCATAGGAGGATAAAACAGGGTGTACAACCCTAATCTCTTGCACCGATCCTCATATGGCACACCTTGTAAACCGGGGATGAGCCTTATGGCCACATGCTGTATAGACTTAATCCTTTGCACCTCGCCCCGGATGAGTGGACAGTAGGTGGGGGAGCTGTACTCTAGCAGTGATCTAATGATAGAACAGAAAAGGTGGGGTCAATCACTTCGGACCAAATGCAGAAGCTGCGTTTGAGTGCCCAGAGCAGTCCGTTTAAGTAAAGCTTGTTTGTATTTTCAACGGATTTCAAGTCGCAGCGTGATAGTACGCCAAGATCTTGCACGGATGGCGATGGGTGTAACTGCTGACCGGCCAGATGGGGAAAACAAAAATGTTGGAGCTCACGCACGGTGTATTTGCGGAACGATAAGACAAAACACAGAGTATGCGGGTTAGAAGTATAAAAATTTGGCGCCTTGAATGTTATTCGTTCCTTCTCCTTCCTTACTTGCTAATATTAATGTCCGAATCGTCAGGAACATTCTTCCATTAATAAACGAGACTGCTTAAAGAAATCATGTCAGAATCAGTTGGATCTTGTCGAAAACAAGCGACACCAATGGATTAGTCAGGACGCGCCCCCCTAACGTCGCTTAATTTTCCATGTATCCAATGGTTAGTGTGTTTCTGCTCGCATAGTGCATCCGATGAAAGAAAACAAGCGAAATGCTGAGATACCGTAAACTAAAGCATCCCTGTGCCAAAACGAAACACTTTAAACAGGTGGTCCGACTAGAAGACGACAGCAGACACGCCACTGGAGCCGACTGCGTGCCATGTTCTACAACATATCAAGCTAAGTACAAGGCGGGTCACGTGGACTTCAACTAGGAAGACTAGACGGACTGGCACTACCGAGTTTGGGCGTCAGTAACTGCACTGCAGGTTGCCAAGTAAATGTTGTCCACTTCAGGCTTTGTGCCACCCTACATCTGGTAAACAAAACAACGCCCTCTTCGGTGAGTGGTGGTCAGACATACGTAGTACGTGCCGTGTCGTCGCCCTTTAATATCTCCAGCGGCGTGAGACAAGGATGCCCAATGTCACGTTTCCTCTTCAACTTCGCTAGTGACGAAGTCATGGAAATCGCGTTCAGAGGACACGACTTTGAAGGTGTGGAGCTACTCCCAGGAGAACGACTTCTTGACTTAGAGTATGCTGATGATATTGCACGAATCTGTGACAGCCCACAAACGTGTCAAGCGGCACTGGACAGATTAGCACTAGCTGTCCGTCACTTCGGGCTTTGCTTCGCACCCTCGAAGTGCAAAGCGTTCCTCCAAGATTGATCTGGACCGCCCCCTACGCTCGGGGAGCTTTTGCTAACCTTCGCCACTTATGGCGCCGACGCGACATCACTCTTGCCCTGAAGGGTAGGGTGTGCAATGCAGCAGTACGTTCCACCCTAATGTACGGTTGTGAAACCTGGCCGCTTAAAGCAACGGATCTCAAGAGGCTAGTTACGTTCGGCCACCGGTGCCTTCGCAATTTAGCTCACATCTGGTGGGAACATCGCGTGAGCAACAGGCGTGTTCGACGCCTTGTTTATGGCACAGGAAAAGGAAATGAACCGCTCAGCACCGTCATTTCACGCACCAGGCTCCGATGGATGGGCCACATGTTACACATGCCAGCCCACCGACTCCCGCGACGTGCGTTGTTTGCGCGCCGGGGGTGTGGATGAAAGAAGAGGAAGAGTGGCCAAACGATGACTTGGTCCAGAGGAATGAAGGCCCTTACTTCTGAGCTGGCCTCGGTTGGAGCGTTTCGGCTCCCTAGTTGGGGTCCGAAAGACGATGAACACGTTTGGTTGGACACACTTGCTGATATGGCTAGGAGCCGACTTCAGTGGCGTTCGTGCTGTGAGTTCCTTTGTCCCACCCCATCCCTCTTAGCCTCCCCTTCCAACCACGATCTCATTAGGTAACCTTATATAATTTTGCATAGTAATTTTTTGACGCGCAGTAGCCGGATGGTAGCTTACCGGAACGATACCCATCCGTTACCGGTAGCTCAGCCGGCTTGCACCAGTTGAATTGTTTTCTTTTTTCTATGTATTGCGGCCAGTAGCTGAGGTGTTCCTTACCTCTAGCTAACGTGTATGATGATGATGATGAGTGCGTGCCAAAATACACGTGAAGTTGGAAAGCGCAAAACACAACGCGATACCAGCACAAACTAACAGATACATGGGACACATACACGAAGCTGTACCTTAAGCATGAAACCACCACAGACACAATGAAGCATTGCGACTATTTCAGATGTCAAAACAGACAACTAGATAAGCACAAACCACGCAAAGGCGAGAGGTAATGCCAAAGAGCAGGAATACAAACTTCATCAAACACATGAAACGCTATAAAAATGTAGGCACAGGTTGAACGTCATGACACAGCATCACGTTTCAGATGTGCCACAATCCATCTACCTGAGTTCACAAGCACTACGCAAATACACAGCGCAGAGACCGGCAACTCAGGAAATCGCAGTCGATGCAAAACGGCGTGAAATAACATACACGCAGGCGATAAATATCACTCAATGCGCAGCTCAAACTATGCACATTCTTTGGGACACGATCTCAAGTTACAGCGTGAAAGACTACCCACTGAAATCAGCGATCGACAATACTACATCACTACAAACAAATAGCATCACCACCATCAACAGCAGTGGATCAGCCATTCGAACTGATGCTTCGCTGCCGTACAACCACGGTGACTTACGGAACGAAGAAAGTAGGAAGGAGAGGGGATACTGGCGTAAAACAATAATGCGCTAAACAAACATTCAGGGTCAAGGTGCCTACACCTTGTGTGAACAACATTCCATCACAAACAGCGGGCTATCGTGCAAAGATACGGCGGCATCGGCGAGACAGCCTTATTGTGGCGTTCAGCGCCCCGAGTCATAGTTATGCATTACGTTGCAGATGACACAGCACCATACATACTACAAACAGGTAGTCCGACTAGAAGACGACAGCAGACACGCCACTGGAGCCGACTGCGTGCCATGTTCTACAACATATCAAGCTAAGTACAAGGCGGGTCACGTGGACTTCAACTAGGAAGACTAGACGGACTGGCACTACCGAGTTTGGGCGTCAGTAACTGCACTGCAGGTTGCCAAGTAAATGTTGTCCACTTCAGGCTTTGTGCCACCCTACATCTGGTAAACAAAACAACGCCCTCTTCGGTGAGTGGTGGTCAGACATACGTAGTACGTGCCGTGTCGTCGCCCTTTAATATCTCCAGCGGCGTGAGACAAGGATGCCCAATGTCACGTTTCCTCTTCAACTTCGCTAGTGACGAAGTCATGGAAATCGCGTTCAGAGGACACGACTTTGAAGGTGTGGAGCTACTCCCAGGAGAACGACTTCTTGACTTAGAGTATGCTGATGATATTGCACGAATCTGTGACAGCCCACAAACGTGTCAAGCGGCACTGGACAGATTAGCACTAGCTGTCCGTCACTTCGGGCTTTGCTTCGCACCCTCGAAGTGCAAAGCGTTCCTCCAAGATTGATCTGGACCGCCCCCTACGCTCGGGGAGCTTTTGCTAACCTTCGCCACTTATGGCGCCGACGCGACATCACTCTTGCCCTGAAGGGTAGGGTGTGCAATGCAGCAGTACGTTCCACCCTAATGTACGGTTGTGAAACCTGGCCGCTTAAAGCAACGGATCTCAAGAGGCTAGTTACGTTCGGCCACCGGTGCCTTCGCAATTTAGCTCACATCTGGTGGGAACATCGCGTGAGCAACAGGCGTGTTCGACGCCTTGTTTATGGCACAGGAAAAGGAAATGAACCGCTCAGCACCGTCATTTCACGCACCAGGCTCCGATGGATGGGCCACATGTTACACATGCCAGCCCACCGACTCCCGCGACGTGCGTTGTTTGCGCGCCGGGGGTGTGGATGAAAGAAGAGGAAGAGTGGCCAAACGATGACTTGGTCCAGAGGAATGAAGGCCCTCACTTCTGAGCTGGCCTCGGTTGGAGCGTTTCGGCTCCCTAGTTGGGGTCCGAAAGACGATGAACACGTTTGGTTGGACACACTTGCTGATATGGCTAGGAGCCGACTTCAGTGGCGTTCGTGCTGTGAGTTCCTTTGTCCCACCCCATCCCTCTTAGCCTCCCCTTCCAACCACGATCTCATTAGGTAACCTTATATAATTTTGCATAGTAATTTTTTGACGCGCAGTAGCCGGATGGTAGCTTACCGGAACGATACCCATCCGTTACCGGTAGCTCAGCCGGCTTGCACCAGTTGAATTGTTTTCTTTTTTCTATGTATTGCGGCCAGTAGCTGAGGTGTTCCTTACCTCTAGCTAACGTGTATGATGATGATGATGAGTGCGTGCCAAAATACACGTGAAGTTGGAAAGCGCAAAACACAACGCGATACCAGCACAAACTAACAGATACATGGGACACATACACGAAGCTGTACCTTAAGCATGAAACCACCACAGACACAATGAAGCATTGCGACTATTTCAGATGTCAAAACAGACAACTAGATAAGCACAAACCACGCAAAGGCGAGAGGTAATGCCAAAGAGCAGGAATACAAACTTCATCAAACACATGAAACGCTATAAAAATGTAGGCACAGGTTGAACGTCATGACACAGCATCACGTTTCAGATGTGCCACAATCCATCTACCTGAGTTCACAAGCACTACGCAAATACACAGCGCAGAGACCGGCAACTCAGGAAATCGCAGTCGATGCAAAACGGCGTGAAATAACATACACGCAGGCGATAAATATCACTCAATGCGCAGCTCAAACTATGCACATTCTTTGGGACACGATCTCAAGTTACAGCGTGAAAGACTACCCACTGAAATCAGCGATCGACAATACTACATCACTACAAACAAATAGCATCACCACCATCAACAGCAGTGGATCAGCCATTCGAACTGATGCTTCGCTGCCGTACAACCACGGTGACTTACGGAACGAAGAAAGTAGGAAGGAGAGGGGATACTGGCGTAAAACAATAATGCGCTAAACAAACATTCAGGGTCAAGGTGCCTACACCTTGTGTGAACAACATTCCATCACAAACAGCGGGCTATCGTGCAAAGATACGGCGGCATCGGCGAGACAGCCTTATTGTGGCGTTCAGCGCCCCGAGTCATAGTTATGCATTACGTTGCAGATGACACAGCACCATACATACTACAAACAGGTAGTCCGACTAGAAGACGACAGCAGACACGCCACTGGAGCCGACTGCGTGCCATGTTCTACAACATATCAAGCTAAGTACAAGGCGGGTCACGTGGACTTCAACTAGGAAGACTAGACGGACTGGCACTACCGAGTTTGGGCGTCAGTAACTGCACTGCAGGTTGCCAAGTAAATGTTGTCCACTTCAGGCTTTGTGCCACCCTACATCTGGTAAACAAAACAACGCCCTCTTCGGTGAGTGGTGGTCAGACATACGTAGTACGTGCCGTGTCGTCGCCCTTTAATATCTCCAGCGGCGTGAGACAAGGATGCCCAATGTCACGTTTCCTCTTCAACTTCGCTAGTGACGAAGTCATGGAAATCGCGTTCAGAGGACACGACTTTGAAGGTGTGGAGCTACTCCCAGGAGAACGACTTCTTGACTTAGAGTATGCTGATGATATTGCACGAATCTGTGACAGCCCACAAACGTGTCAAGCGGCACTGGACAGATTAGCACTAGCTGTCCGTCACTTCGGGCTTTGCTTCGCACCCTCGAAGTGCAAAGCGTTCCTCCAAGATTGATCTGGACCGCCCCCTACGCTCGGGGAGCTTTTGCTAACCTTCGCCACTTATGGCGCCGACGCGACATCACTCTTGCCCTGAAGGGTAGGGTGTGCAATGCAGCAGTACGTTCCACCCTAATGTACGGTTGTGAAACCTGGCCGCTTAAAGCAACGGATCTCAAGAGGCTAGTTACGTTCGGCCACCGGTGCCTTCGCAATTTAGCTCACATCTGGTGGGAACATCGCGTGAGCAACAGGCGTGTTCGACGCCTTGTTTATGGCACAGGAAAAGGAAATGAACCGCTCAGCACCGTCATTTCACGCACCAGGCTCCGATGGATGGGCCACATGTTACACATGCCAGCCCACCGACTCCCGCGACGTGCGTTGTTTGCGCGCCGGGGGTGTGGATGAAAGAAGAGGAAGAGTGGCCAAACGATGACTTGGTCCAGAGGAATGAAGGCCCTCACTTCTGAGCTGGCCTCGGTTGGAGCGTTTCGGCTCCCTAGTTGGGGTCCGAAAGACGATGAACACGTTTGGTTGGACACACTTGCTGATATGGCTAGGAGCCGACTTCAGTGGCGTTCGTGCTGTGAGTTCCTTTGTCCCACCCCATCCCTCTTAGCCTCCCCTTCCAACCACGATCTCATTAGGTAACCTTATATAATTTTGCATAGTAATTTTTTGACGCGCAGTAGCCGGATGGTAGCTTACCGGAACGATACCCATCCGTTACCGGTAGCTCAGCCGGCTTGCACCAGTTGAATTGTTTTCTTTTTTCTATGTATTGCGGCCAGTAGCTGAGGTGTTCCTTACCTCTAGCTAACGTGTATGATGATGATGATGAGTGCGTGCCAAAATACACGTGAAGTTGGAAAGCGCAAAACACAACGCGATACCAGCACAAACTAACAGATACATGGGACACATACACGAAGCTGTACCTTAAGCATGAAACCACCACAGACACAATGAAGCATTGCGACTATTTCAGATGTCAAAACAGACAACTAGATAAGCACAAACCACGCAAAGGCGAGAGGTAATGCCAAAGAGCAGGAATACAAACTTCATCAAACACATGAAACGCTATAAAAATGTAGGCACAGGTTGAACGTCATGACACAGCATCACGTTTCAGATGTGCCACAATCCATCTACCTGAGTTCACAAGCACTACGCAAATACACAGCGCAGAGACCGGCAACTCAGGAAATCGCAGTCGATGCAAAACGGCGTGAAATAACATACACGCAGGCGATAAATATCACTCAATGCGCAGCTCAAACTATGCACATTCTTTGGGACACGATCTCAAGTTACAGCGTGAAAGACTACCCACTGAAATCAGCGATCGACAATACTACATCACTACAAACAAATAGCATCACCACCATCAACAGCAGTGGATCAGCCATTCGAACTGATGCTTCGCTGCCGTACAACCACGGTGACTTACGGAACGAAGAAAGTAGGAAGGAGAGGGGATACTGGCGTAAAACAATAATGCGCTAAACAAACATTCAGGGTCAAGGTGCCTACACCTTGTGTGAACAACATTCCATCACAAACAGCGGGCTATCGTGCAAAGATACGGCGGCATCGGCGAGACAGCCTTATTGTGGCGTTCAGCGCCCCGAGTCATAGTTATGCATTACGTTGCAGATGACACAGCACCATACATACTACAAACAGGTAGTCCGACTAGAAGACGACAGCAGACACGCCACTGGAGCCGACTGCGTGCCATGTTCTACAACATATCAAGCTAAGTACAAGGCGGGTCACGTGGACTCCAACTTGAAAGACTAGACGGACTGGCACTACCGAGTTTGGGCGTCAGTAACTGCACTGCAGGTTGCCAAGTAAATGTTGTCCACTTCAGGCTTTGTGCCACCCTACATCTGGTAAACAAAACAACGCCCTCCTCGGTAGGTGGTGGTCAGACATACGTAGTACGTGCCAAAATACACGTGAAGTTGGAAAGCGTTAAACACAACGCGACACCAGCACAAACCAACAGATACATAGAACGCATACACGAAGTTGTACCTTACGCATGAAACGACCACAGAGATACTATAGGGCGCGCAATTTTTCAGACATCATACATTAACACTGACCACTTGATAAGAACAAGACACACAAACGCGTGATGTAGTGCCCAACAGCGTATACACCAAATTCACCAAACACAAAAAGCTGCAAAACTGTAGGCACGTTGAATGTCATGACACCGCATTACGCTTCAGCTGTTCAGTTCAGTTTAGTTGACCAACAATGACCCGAGCACCGAAGTGCGGTGGATTCAATTGGCGCGAGTTACATCGTAAAAATAACAATAAATAACAACGGTAACATAGGGCTAAAGCCAAAGGGAATGTAAAGCAAATGGAAGCAAGAGGGAAGTGCGTTCCATTCTGATTATCAGAATGCAACGACAATTAACAACCAGATGTAAGAAACCGAATGCAGGAACGCCATTAGCTGCGTAACTGCGACATATCGGATACGGTCTACAACCATTGGTGTGAACCATCCCAAGACCCCCATCCACGAAGACGGCATGCACCAGCCTGACCAAGTCTCTTAGTCATTTTTTGCATGCTTCTAGGCCACCTTGCTATTTCGCCCAACTTAGTGCAGCAACGGCATATAATGCACGTCAAGGACGCTGGTCAACAGGCATACGGAGGACATGACCTAACCGACGTAAGATGTTCAAGTTTTTTGGACATTGGGGTAAGGTACAAGTAGGTTGCAGACGTTGCATAACGTGGCTCGCAGGCGAAATTATTAGTCCGTCTGATGGCGTCTCGTAGTCGGACTATTTGTGTGTGTGCTGAGTCATCTGCGACGTAATTGTTGATTATGAAGCGGGGCAGTGAAGATCACAAGGAAGCCATTTCGGCGATTGCACCTTAACTTTGTAGGATAGCGTAGTGTTTGCGAAGGTATTTTTCAAAAGGCGTAGGCGCCTTAACCCTGATTGTTTTGTTTAGAACATTAAGGTTTCACCCTACTACTCGCCTTCTAATTGTTCTTCGTTCTGTAGGTCACTGTGGTTGTACGGCATCGAAGTGTCAGTTCAAATGACTGATGTACTGCTGCTGATAATGAAGAGCTCCGTCCGGGATGACAACATGTTGTAGGCCCCAATAAGGGTAACGTTGCCCGGTTGCTACATTTGTGTGAAGATGCTGGGCTAGATTTTATGAGTTCCAAATTCTGACACAGTACACGTCGGAGGTTCACATGGCATCTATAGTCGCGGATCATAAAGTGATCAACGGCACTCATTTATCACTGCAGTGGGCGCGTACATAACTGTCGCTCGATAAGGAGTACAATGGTGGACTCCGACCGTGTACTTCTATGTGCTGACTTCCGGGTGCATCTCCGTGAACAATCTCGACGACGCGTTGAACACACAACCTATGGATCCATGTGTCAACAATTCTTCACTCGCACTCTCCGCCCTCACTATCTTGAACTGCTCTCCTCGACCGATGTGCTGGCGGCGAACCTATCAAACCACCTTTTACCGCACCATAGATTAACCAATTTATTCCATATATGTGTAACTCTTCCATTTGTAGTCTTTCCCCCTCCGTTTTCGAGTCCACATTGTGCCACGTTGAGCGGTTTTCGCCATATGGAGCAGGAGCCTGGGTCCGAGGGTGCGCCAAGTCATGTAGACAAGCCATTTCTAGCGCCCCAATCCCAATTCAAGCTGGCCACCTACGATTTTAAGACACCGATGCAAATCGGATCACAGGTAGTCCTTGATCGCACTCCAGAAACTACGACCATCGATGTCTGCTGTCTCAGCGAGATTCGTCTATAGTACTCTAGCACGACGACACGACCAGTTTCACCGTCTGCGAATTCCACTGGCATTTCCACGTTGCGCCTATCGGGAGACTCAACCGCCGAAACCGATGCTTATGCTGATGTGGGGATTGTGTTGAGCGCATCTGCTGAGGCCGCGCTACTAGACTGAATCCCTGTCAACAGTCAAGTCTGCGCGATTCAACTTGAAACCCCAGTGCGACTGTCCAGGCGCAAAGCCAGCAGACACTGTCTATTCAGTGTCGCAGCATACGCTCCCACAGATTGCAGCCCGGAGTCAGTTAGGGTCGAGTGCTATGGTCAACTCACCGACCTTTTCCGTGAAAAGCGACGCACCGACATCCTGGTGCTCGCCGCGGACGTGAAGGCGCAGGTCGGTAGACTTGGAGTTGATGAACGTGAACTCAATGGGAAACACAGCCATGAGATGTGCAGAACTCACAACGGTGATCACAGCTCGGCGCCGATCACGACCTCTTTCTGTCGAGCAGTAGTTTTCGGGGACGCTGCCGTCAATACGCCACCTGGAGCGCCCCACCACCGGGTCAGCTGTGAACACAAAATGACCACATCGCCATTAGCTATCGCTGGTTGGGTTGCATGCAGGATTGCAAATCAATCTGGAGGACCTATCGCACTTCGGATCACGCGCTGGTGTGTGCCAAGGTCACTCTAAGTTTTTGTGGCGCTCGGCATCGTCGCCAGAAACGGTTTGACGTGGCTATACTTTCTGTCTCGAACATTCTCCTCACATTTCAGGATGGTTTGACCTCAAGGATGAATACTGTGTCATGCATAGACATTGAAACACGTGGACACATCCGCTGCACCATGTACAACTCTGGTCTGTGGTTTCAACAGTAGTCCTGTCAATCACTGGATCTCTGCACAATCCCTCCAAATTCTCGAAACTCGTCGAGCAATCCCTACCAGCGTTAAATACCACTCATTACGCAAGACTATTAACGCTGATCTCATACGGCTTCTCTGCGAAAATCGCAAGGCCTGGTGGACATAGGGGGTCACTGAGACGCAGGAAGCGGTCACGTCGGGGAATTTCCGTAAGCTTTTCCTTCTGATCCGATCTACTGGCGGCAAAAGGGCGACTGTAAGCCAAGTTTTATGCGAAACCAATGGCGAGCCAATCTACTGTCAAAAGCGCCGACGAGCGTTGGGCAGAGCATTTTGAGCAGCAGTTTAATTAGCCAGTAGCGCCGATGAGTCCCCCGTCTGGAATCCAGAGTGCTCCCTGGGGTGTGGACGCTTCACCACCATGTGAGGCTGAAGTTGCCTATAAGCTTCGCCTCTTAAAGCATCACAAACCACCTGGTCCAGACGAACTCCCTCCGGCTCTTTTCAAAGATGGTGGCTCATCACTTGTTCAGGAGCTAACTTCTCTCCTCCAAGAGATCTGGGTCAATGAAGTTATCCCACCTGATATTAGCCTAGCGGACATCCTGCCCATTGTTAAAAAGGTACCCGAACTGACTGCGCCAACCACAGAGGGATTTGTCACATCTGTGTTGCATCCAAGGTGCTCGCAGCTCCGCTTTTGAGGATGCTCAGCTTAGTACGCAAACTGAGCATAGGTGAATAGCAAGTTAGGTTCAGCTCAGGTCGGAGTAGTATCGATCACATCTTTACACTCCGTCAAATACTTGAGCATAGTCAAACATTTGGCCGGCCAACAATCGTCTGCTTAGATATATGAGCCGCGTCCGACTCAGCTGACCAACCTGCTCTGGTTGTTTACTGAGGAGGGAAGTGCCCGAGAAGTACGTCATCATACTTCAAGCCATCTAATCACGAACCTCGGACCGGGCGCGGGCGTACGGCTGACTTTCGTCCCCTTCAGCATCTCCAGTAGCGTGAGAGGGTTGTCCAGCATCCCCTTCTTGTTTGATTTCGCTCTGGAGAAGTGTGAACCCAACGACATTGAGCTGCTTCCAAGGGACGAGTTCGGGGTTTGGAGTATGAAGACAACATTGCCGTAATCTACGATTCCTCACAGGCTGCCTAGAACGTCCTGTGTAGGTTGGAGATGTCTGTCTCCCAGTATGAAATGACTTCCGCACCGAAGTGTAAGGATTTCGTGCAGGATTGTCTAGGCGCTACTTCTATCCTTACCCTTTCAGGTCATTCATTGGAAGTGGTAGAGAGGTTCGTTTACCTCGGAAGTTGCCTCAGCGCTAAATGTTTAACGGATGAGGTCTCTGCACGTTTCCAAGACTCGGGTTGCTTATGCTGATCTACGCCATCTTTGGCGTCGAGGCGATCTGAGTCTATCTCTGAAAGGTCAAGTTTACAATGTCACAGTGACAGCGGTTCTGCTCCATGGCTGGGAGACAGCCTGTTCGCACAAAGGATGCTGAGATTGCAGGACCAGGCCAGGATCATCAATTCAGTGATGTACGCGTCGACGGATTCATTTGCGCTTCTGCTTCGAGAAAAGAAGAGGAGGCGCTGGTAGATATGTTTGATTTGATCTCCGCAAAATTCGAGGAACATCAATGGCCGTCACCAAATAATTGGGATCATTGTCATTGTCGTGCAATGTCTCTAGCACATAGCACGCGTTATCCATGACTGCGTGTTGCAAGATGGCCGAACGATACGTCATGGGTTGTTCGTCCAGACGTACTAAGGTGTACAAAACCATCCACTTGCTCCTCCATAGACAACAATTACTCGCCAAGTTCCGTTCGTCAATGTCCAATGAGGCAGCGGTTTTAACAGTCGGTGTTGATCCTAGCAGCATGCGAACGTCGTTGGTGGAGTTCGTCTTGGTCTTCTCTGACACTATGTTGCGTAACTCAATCCTTCAGAGACAAGCGTTTATTCGGCTAAGTCAACTTGGCGAACAGCAGGTTTGGAAAACCAAGCTTTTCGTCCTTTCCGAGTCGATGAAGTTCCTCCTTCGACTCAGTTAAACAAACGCTGAGTAACGCACACGAATGTCAGCCAATCCATATCCAGCAATAGAATCCGTTACGCCTGTCGCCCGATGGCTGCCTGGCTCGCCCAGTAGGCCCAGACGTTCACTCTGATATGACAACCACATCACATCTCCCCTCTCCAGGTCAGGTCAGATATTCAGGGAGGAAACAACCGCCTAACGAGCGTCCCGTTTCATGTGCCGGTAAGAAGTGGACTTCTGCACCGTAATCCCAACGTTACTGTATGGTAAGATCTGATGTTTGTTCGCGTTTAATGGCAAGTCTTATGATTCAGACCAATTTGCCAGTGCCCAGGTCTTTAGACAACGCATCCCTATTTCCTCCACTGACAAGCTTTACGACATCCGCAAAAACATAACAGGGGTTCTCGAGGAGTGAAGCTAGATCATTTATAAGCATAAGAAACAACAATAGTTCTAGAACTGAGCTCTGGAGGACTCCGCCATGGACAGTGCATCTGCTAGATCTGGCCTCGCCAATGCTGACACTGAATTATCTGCCACAGAAGGAATCCGACAACCAAATCATCAGTTGGAGATGCAACCCAAACTAAGTCAGCTTCTCTAGTAAAAAGCGATGACTAACTGAGCCAAATGTACTGAAGTCTAGGCAGCAGAACTGCACTGAGATACCGGCAACGACACATCGAGTTATTTCGTCCAAGAAACACAACAGATTCGCAAGACATGACTACTTTCAAACGAAGTCATGCTCTTCCGCTCCAAGCAAGTTAAGAAGTGCTCACAAATTTGGTGCCTAATGAGCTTCTCCAAGTACTTAAGCAGAATATTTGTCAGACTGACTGGCCTATAGTTATGTGGAGCAGACTTGGAGTCATCGTCATGAATTGCCACAACAGCCACCTCTTTCCAGTCAGGTGATAACCTACCTTTCCGAAGGGAACAGTTGAATAGGTCCAAGGCGGAGTACTATAAAATGACAGCGAATGATTCAACAATCGCTGGATATACATTGTTAGGGCCTACCGATTTATAGTATAGCGCGTCGATCGTGCGCTATATATCAGATTCGTGGTTAAGTGACCAACCGAATGCGCACGAAAGGACACAAAATAAGGTAGAAAAAATTTATTGGACAGTAGCTTAAGTTGTAGTGTTTCTTTCAGCTTTCATTACATAATCTTCCGGTCAGCTGATAATATTACCAGCTGCATCGACTATTCTTTCAAACGCTTCATACATCGATCAATTTTCCTTTTGAATAGCCGGCTAACTCTAGACTGCCTCGTGTATAACATCTGGGAGCTCCAAATATACATTTATGGGAATACACGTATTCAATCCCTTTTGGCATCCGAGAATGACGGGTTATTAAACCAGGAACTCCGCAACCAAAAAGCGTTACCAAAATCCAACAAGTGGTGACCCCGACAAAGTGACTAAAGCTAAAATTAGGGCACCAGAGGAGAGCTAGCTAGGGAGGATATGGACATGGGGCGAAAGCGAGCGCCAGGGAGCAGGTCGTGTCCGATTGGTCGCAAAAGTGGAGACTCTCGTTACGTGTGTGACTCAAATAAACGGGAGCAAAATTCGAACAAGCAAACTGCCTAGTTCCCTAATGCATAAGAAAACTAATTTTATAATAATTTAGCCATAGGGGGAAATCTCCAGGTCACTACACAGCACCCCTCCTAGAAGTCAAACCGTGGGTGATCCTTCGGTCTACATGAGGACTGTCCGTCGCGGGCCAGACTTTTGCGAAACCAGGTAGTGAAACCTAATGCAGCTGTTGGTGGAGAACCAGGAGATCGTACCCTAGCGGGCTCGCACCCGTGCCCTCCCTAACGGTGCCAAAAACACAAAATGGGGGGAAAGTTTGTGAAAGTCAAACGTTCGAAAGTTCGTGAATATCAAATGTTCGCTTTAAGCTCGTCATCTCCTCCGGTTCATACATGGAAAGTCAACGGAAACAAGGGCAGTGACAGTAGTAGCAAGGGAAAAAGCAACAATGACACTTACTGGATGAGGTAGGCGCCAAACAAAATGCAACTGTGTTTTCCAAACATTAGCTTCATCTCTTGGGTTTTCGAAAGCGTTTGCGGTTATTTTGGATTTTCGTACGGCGTTGGCCGGAAGGAAAAAGGAAATCGGGAAAAGAGAAGTGGAAAGGAAACTAATCTCTTAACCTTGCTGGCCAATGAACTCGCCTACCCGACCTACTCGACTTCTGCGGTTCAAAGGATGGCGTCATCTTAGGCGTTTTATCAGATCGCAAAGTTGAAGAAATTGCTGTAGATGTGCTACTTGGTTCGACGGAAAGCGGCAGAGCCGAAGTGGGGAACTTGGATGGAGAGTGCTGCTTGGAGTCAGGGGTGTTGGAAGCAGGTGAGTCTTCTATAATAGGCTCAGTTGATTCGTCAGAAGACGGGCAAGGGTCTTTATCGAGCTCAGGTTACAACCGGGCAACCTTGAGACGGTTAATCGTAAGGGCTTCTCGTTTACCGTGACAGTCGATGATAAAGACTCGGTCCTTAGGTTGCAAAACCTTGAAAGGACTTTCGTAAGGTGTGGAGACCATCGAGGCGGAGGAAAACAGACGGACAGTGATATAGGTCTTGAGGAACAAAATACAGGTTGTTGTTCTCTGATGTCGGGAAGCTTGTAGTGATGCATGCACATGGCTAGCTGACGAGCATACTTCACGTCGTAACGGGGAATTCTGGAACTATCGGAGAGGAAATCGCCAGGCAAACGCAATGGTTGTCCATATACTAACTCAGCGTTAGACGTAGGTAGGTCGGCTTTTACAGCTGATCGGATGCCAAGGAGGACCATAAACAGTATCTCAGCCCAATTCAACGCATTGGCGGCGCTAAGTGAGGCTTTCAGCTGTCGGTGGAAACGTTCCCCCATGCAGTTCGCCTGCGGATGATAGGCGGTTGTGCGAATGCGTCGGAATCCAATGACTAAAAAGATCGTTAAAAGTCGAAAGTTTAAGTTGCAGACCGCGGTCGGTTTTCACTGTGGATGGACAGTCATGTGAAGCAACCCAGCGCTCGACAAAAGCGCGAGTTACGGTTTTTGCAGCTACGTCAGCGATGGGGACAGCTTCGAGCCAACGGGTGCACCGATTGATCATAGTCAAAATGTAGACCATTTCTTTGGACGGGGCCAGCGGTCCAACTATGTCGTGATGGACATAGGCAAAATATCCACTTCATATTCAGTCCTTGTGATCGGAATGACCGACGTCCACCTCAAGTGAACCGAGGTCTCAATAGAGGTTGCTTGTAGCAACCCAACCACACAGCGGATTCTCCAATTCCAACTTTGAATTCGTTCCCTCTGAAACAAGCGTTGCTCACGGATCTAAGTGGCATAGTGTTTATGACATCAGCCGTGAACCACTAGCTCTGATTTTTCCCTCAGCTCAGGCTATCTCCACCTGGTGAGTCCAAACTAGGAGGAAACCGCGGTCGTGGGGTGCCAGTGTTGAGATGAGCAACAGCAAAAACCATAGGCAAATCGCGCTGAAACGGATAGGAAGCGACTAAACGAAGCGAACACGTGCCGCTGTATCTTGGTTTGCTGATAAGTGAGAAAGTTGCGTGCCCATCGCGTAAGATCGTGTTGCATCCCCGGCCAAACGTATCTCTCGGAGACGATCTTAGCAGTACCTTTAATGCCCGGGTGGGCAATATTGTGGAGGGTGTCGAAAATGATACGGTAAAAGGTTTTTGGAACGACAGGTCGAGGTCTTCCGGGAGATTTGTCACATAAAATAGTACCATCAGATGACGGCAGAGGATGTGGGAATATCTTCCAAAGAGGAAGCACGGAGTTCCGAAAAACTCTGATCGTTTGACTGCGCGGCGGCCATAGCAAGCAGATCGATTGCCTGTCCGGCAGGGCCGATCGCAGATACACTTGACAGGGCATCACCGAGACCTTACGTTGACCCGCAATGTGTCGGATATCGGTCAAGAATCAGGCAATGAAATACAGCTGACGAATTTCGCGTGGTAAGTGTTGAGCTGATTGGTTTCGGAATGCACACATAAGCGGATTGTGATCAGTGAAGATAATGAAAGTGTTACCTTCAAGGATGTGCCGGAAATGTCGAACGGTAGAGTAAATGGCCAGCAGTTCGCGACTGAAGGTGCTGTACTTGACTTCCGCAGGTTGTAGGCGTCTACGGTAGAAAGCAAGTGGTTTCTAGTATCCAACTGTAAGTTGCTGTAAGATAGCACCAATGGCGATGTCCGATGCGTCAACAGCGACACTGAGCGGTGTGTTCAAAAGGAAATGGTGAAGCATAACGACGTCAGCTAAAGCCTCTTTGATGGCCTTGAACGCTTCGGCAGCAACAGCAGTTAGTTCCACCTGACCATTTTACGTCCACGAAGTAGATCAGTTAGTGGACTTGGCAAGCTGGCACAGTATGGAAGAAAACGTCGATAATAGTTGCTCATGCGGCAAATTTGTCAGGGCGCAAGCGTGGTCTAACAGTTACTGGCAGGCGCGTTGTAACCAAGTGATGGCGTAAATTGTGTTTAGGATCAGAAATATCGTTACTTGCTCGAATTGTCAGAGAAATGAACAGTACTACGAGCTGTCAGGTATGAGAATGCTTAGCCCAGAGAATTGACTGCAGCAAGTTTGCAGGGTGTGCTCAATGACGTAGTGACGTCTCGTAATTTCCCACAACGTTGGTCGACCACAAGCCTGCACTTGCTGAGGAAACGATTTTGATGATAGATTTTTTGCACATCGGCGATGGTAAAAATAAAAAGGAAGTGACTCCGCAGTCTCAGACTCAGAGTGTAACTTCTGCTCGTTGGTCGCGATTTTAGTCTGATTGGCTGCCGTTAGCATTGAGGGCTTTAGGACGTTTACACCCTGGACGGCAGACACGTGCTGCGTCTCCGAAGTGGTGGTGCAAATAACACCAGCAATGTGACTGTCGTGTACGAGAGTTGCTAGGACGTCTGGCTCGAGAAATGGATTGTCGCGCAGGATCGCGGTCATTTCTGCGGCGGGACAAGGTTGGCTCAAACTTAGAAAGTCTCTCGTTGATTGTATCAAATACCGTCGTTTCGGAGGGGTTGCCAGAGCTAGTTTTAGTGGCGTGGGATACCGACGCTTCATTGAAACGTTCTGGAACTCTATCGGCAGCTTCTGCCAGTTTATCTAGCGGAAGATCGTCGGCGAGAAGGACGAAAATAGCAGTAGTATTGGCGGGCACACAAACACTTCATAATTGGTGAAGAACGAAATTCTCTTGTATGAAAGAACTGACGATGGAACCCATGTGTCGGAGTAGCTGAGACGGCGTTCTATCTCCAAGTTCAACGTCGGAGCGTAACTGCTGAGGGCGTGCCACGTCTGAGGCTGTAGTGCGCTTTAATACGGCTGCCTTAAGATTAACATAAGGGAATCAAATGGCATACGATCCAGAATATCGATGATCACGAAGGCGATGTTGGATGGTAAGTGAGCAGTCACATATGAATGCATGGTGGGCTGGGATGTAGGCTTATGAAAACGAAAAACAGCTTTTACTTGAAGGTACCAAACGCGCGTGTTAGAAACTTATAAAAGGTAAAATGAGTTCAAGGGAATATTCTGACGCATTAATGGCGGGCGCATGATCAGACATAGTAAAGGAAAAGCGAAATTATACACAAAAAATAAATAAAAATGCGCGGTCACCAGTTATATTGAGGAATGGGTTAAGGAGGATACCCGGTCACCCAGGCTTACCTCACATATACAATATGCTGATGCGCCTTAGCGTCGGACGACCGTAGACCACGAAGTGTGCACGTGAACGTGCCCCTAGATTCCGATGGCGAACCGAGCAGGCAGCGATGCGCACCATCAAAACAATCCAGCGGCAACTAGGGACAAACCAGGGAAGAAGGAGAGCGTCGGAATAATCGAAAACAGCTTATCGTAATTTGGGGGCGGTACTGTTTGCTGTACTGGCTGCTAAGGTGGAAGTTCAAGTTCAAGCGGGACTGGAACGATAGGATTATCCCGTGAGTGTTCCTTCTTCGGCGGGTCGTTGAACCAGGAGTTGACGAACTTTGAAATACTGATGGACCTAAAACAAAGACCGCATCACACTCTGTCCAACCAATTAATGCCCACGTATCCTGCCCTAGCAGTCTCTGCTGGGTCGGTTACGTGAAGTAAGAAAGAGAAAAAAGTAAACGCAGGAGGCAAAAGAGAAAGTGGTAAGAGCTAAGCAAGTGGAATACCAAGATATTTGAGTCAATAAAAAAGAAGTGAAAAGTGAAGGTGAGTCAGCTAGGAAAAAGGAAAGGTTTGCTGTTGCCATGCAAGAGTATCGAGCTGGCGCGCAAAACCCTTAACCGTAGGTTCCCTAACCACGTGATCTGGAAGCGAATTCCAGCGATCTATAACTCGGCGCGATAGACGAGTTTCCGTCCTAATCCTATCAGACCGTGGTTTATGCAGTTTCAGTAGGTGACCGCGGAGACTAGGTAACGTAGCGGGACTAAAAAGCCCTGACAAGTCCGGGCCAATCTTACCCGTCAAAATACGATAAGTGAGAATCAGGTCCCCTCTTATCCTTCGGTAGTGCATGGAGTACATACCCAAACTGAGCAAGCGTTCAGGATACGTCTGTCCCCGTAGACCCTGCACTAACCGAGTGCCCACTCGTAACACCCTCTCCAAGTCCATTTTGTTTCGGTTAAGACATAGTGGACAAGCCTGAATACAATATTCCAGGTGGGGTCGGACGAATGCCGAAAACAGCTTCACAAACAACTTGGCCGTTAAGATTCCGAAAGAGCGGCGGATAAACCACATCATACGAAACCCTCGACAAGCAGCCTTCTTCCAGTTGTCTCCAGAATGAAGTGCTGATGCGTGTACGACTCCTAAATCAACCTGCTGAGTGACAACAGGGAGTTCACCACCGCCGACAACATATCGGGTGGGAGGATTAGCAGCTCCGATTCGGAGAACAGAGCACTTCGCCCTATTTATGGGCATCAACCATAAAGTAGACCATTCCCAGAGCCTATCCAAGGCATACTGAATTGCCTCAGGACCCCCGGGATATCCACAATATTCCAGAGCTTAAGGTCGTCAGCAAACATTGGTGATGACACCCCTAGCTCTCCCGGCAAGTCATTTACATAGATCGCGAACAACAATGGCCCCAATGCCACGCCCTGCGGGACGCCACTAAGGACAGCTTGCCTGAGCGAAAGGCTACGCCCCATCCGTACGCACTGTTCCCTCCCCTCAAGGAAGGCAGACACATATTGAAGGGCGCGAGCAGATATCCGTAAAATCTCAACTTTAGTGAGAGTCGGAGATGTGCAACAGTGACAAAAGCTTTCGAAAAATCTACCAATAGCACGTCTACAGCGTGGCCACTGTCTACCGCTTCGGTCCAGCTTTCACGAGCTACAAGTAAATTAGTCTGACATGAAAATCCTTTGCGGAATCCATGTTGCGCAACACTGAGAAGGTTGAATCGATTCAGGTGAAAGCAAGTATGTCGGGACGAGATTTGTCTACAAGTAGACCCAACTCGTGCACCTTGTTCCTTAGGCTACGCAAGTTGCTAAGTACTACCTCAAGGAAGTCGGCACGACCATCCCTGGGTCGTGCGCCATCAGGATTGGTTCTGATAGGGCGGAAAGTAACTTCCGGCTGACAACCTGAAAACCCACCAGACGGAGGCCTTGCTCACCAGCCGCCCGTCTAGTTTTGAGGTCTTTGATAGCCTCCTTTAACTTCAACCTATCTGCCAGTGGTAGGTCCGGCTGAACGATGACACCACTACCCTTAAGTTTGAATGCAAATCGCAGTAACGATTTGCGTTCCTCCGGGGTAGAAAGGACTACGCGAAGTAGTCGGGGTCGTGGATTTGGTATAGCGATAGGAACGTTCCCCAATCTGGTCAGCTTTCTGACACACAGTTTCAGCCACTTGATGTCATCCAAGATGCGTTCCCTTGGGAGAACGGCCTCAGACTCAGTAACGTTACGGAATATAACGCAACTATCCGTGAAAGAGTCGGCACGACGGGGAGTGTTTACCCCACGTGCCTTGGAGTCGACACCTATACCAGCTGTTTTCACCACTGGCGGTGGGACTGTCCCTGGCTTCCCAAACGACGGCGAAGCAACGGCAGCGTAGGTTTTCCGCTCTACTGCCGACGCCTTACTGGTTCCTGGGTCTTCAAGCCCCTTCAAAGTTTTGCGAGCAGATCTTGTCCGCTTCTTCTTTTGGCTCACTGGAGCAGGGGCCGTTGACTTTGTATCGCATTGAGCAGTTACCAGCATTTCGTCAGAATAGGCTGGTTCACTGGCGGCCGCGACAGTCAGCGTCTGTGGTAAGTTCTGTGTGCATTCGTCAGACGACTTTATGACTGTCAAAGACGGCATCTCTTTCGATGCCGTGGCAACTATTTCTCTGGGTTTAGCAGGTTTTGGTATTTCCGCACCCTATTTTTCTTCACTTTGATCGGATCATGAGGACCGCCATCAATGGTACCTGGATTGGCCGGTAGGATGTGCGACTTTATGACCGAGTGACAGACTCCAGTGGATGGATCGTCAGCAATGTTGCCGGCTATTGCTGTGTCTTCAAAGGAAATATTTAGGGATTTTAAAATCAAATCCATTTTCATATCGAGCGACGCAATAGAGGCGAGTTTAGCTATCGCCAACTTAACATCTGCCAAACCTTGAAGCCAACGCTGAGAGTTTAGCACCGGTGACAGCCGGGCGCGTCGATCTTTTAGCGCAGCATTCAGCGCAGTTGAAAAGAAAGTGGACGCCTGATGATAGCATTTTGTACTGGGCAGCTTGTAGGCCGGTACAACTTTCGTGATACCAGCGGCAGCAGACGTCACACTGCATACCACCAGATGCATCTGTTACTGGCTCTGAACAGTTAACCTGTCCGCAAGCTGCAGTAGACTCATCAAAAGAGGACCCCATAGGTCCATCCGTCTCGGTTTTTAGGAAGACAGCCATGTTCATGTGGAAAACAGATTAGAATAACAACACGTATACAATAGGAAAATTACCGCAATAAAAAGGCAAAAACAGGGTGCAAAACGGGATTAAAACTAGGAACAACCGGAAAAATTACCAGTAAGCGCCAAAGACGCTTTGGCCAATACCAATTTAATCGATCCAAGATATCTTAGATCAGAAAAAATTTGGCAAAAGTCAAATTACGTTTCAAGTGTTTATTCAAACACTGTTTTCCAAGTTATTTCAGCTGAAAAGCTCGATCAGTATGGCACGCCAAAAAGCGGAGTTACCGCGTAGTACTCACAGGACAAAAAAATGTTATGCAATAGCGAGTTAAGGCTTGACAAGGGTTTATTAAAGGTATATTGATTTATGGGAACTGAAAATGGTGCATTATTTTGCAATGTATGGAACGGTGTTCGTTTTAGTGCGCAGATGTTGTTTTGGTTTCGCTGCAGTGGCAGCGGATGATGAAAGGGACCGCGCGATTACAAAATCGGGTTGTGACGAAACCGATACTGTAATGGGACTTTGAACGAACCGCCACTTTTAATACCCTTTCTTCTTTTCTTTTTCAGACTCGAACACGTTGAACAATGAATGAATCGTTATGAACATATTTCCCATTTGAGGCACCAACGGACCTTTTATACTATTTTTGAACGACTTGCGTTTTTGTTTTGATTGTACCTTCGTATTTGGTTGTCAGAGGCACGTTGCTGCTTCCCGTCGTGTTCCTCCTTCCGTGGTCGGTGACTGTCCGATTGGTTGCATCTCTTCGTGCTGCGTTCGCTGGATATCGTGACGCTCCTTCCTCATCCGACTGCATGTGTTAACGCATTCATAGACTAGTCGAGTTACTGTCGTGTGTGTTTACTGTGCGCTCCATTTCAGCCCGATCGTCTCTCGGCATTCCAAACCTGCTCTGACGGAACCGTTACAGGTTGATGCCTCGAGGTAAAACTGATCCAGGGATCTAGGAAACAATGGTGAAATTGTGCAAGATGAAGGTAGAATGTTATGTTTCAGCAGGTCTAGATACTCATAAAGCATCTATGTGTGATACATAAGATTATCTAAAAAAAAGTTCGTAATTTTCGTAAAAGTGGAAATGGAATACAAAAGAGGTGCATTAATTTTAGTTTGAAAATGAAAAAGCAATGCTTGCAATGTGATGGAAGCGTATGACGGTTTATTGGTGCACGGTAACAAGAACTTATGGATGGCAACTGCATGTATGCTTGTGCCATTCTGCGCTACTCCTTATGTGTATGTTCCATTAACAATGGTAATGTAAATGGGAATCGAAATAGCTTGTTATATATTTTATTAAAGACTGCATGAAATTCCGGATGCAGGAATCTACGAGTGTATTCCTGTAAAATGAATGTCTGTATGTGCAAGTGTAGTGTTTTATATATATACATATATATATATATATGATTGCAAAGGTAACACATATGTTTGTAGTGGACTCGGACCCAAAGAGAAATAAAGATGAATAAAAGATGATCAAAAATGACAAGACTCACAGAAGGGTTCGACGTGGGTTAGAAGTCCAACCACATAAAATTTCCTAGTCCTCTTGCGTCAGCCACTCCGATGGATTGCAACGACGAGGATGGTGAAACCAGTTGAGACGGAACGAGATCTGTAGATGAATATTGCTCTAGGTTAGAACGTAGTGATCGAGAATGCCATAAGACCCGCGACACAAGAACACAGAGAGAACACGTCGAGTTGCCCGCGTGGTTCAAAAAGTGTGTTATTTATCAATCAAAACAAGTGTACAGGGTTAATGTACAAGAATGGGTTGTAATAGGAAAGGAATGTACAATGAAAGATAAGTAAATTTACAAGCGCTACATGTTAATGCATTGACACACGTTAAAGGTGCACACATAAAAGTATATGTAATGAAATTTTCATCTAAGTATATCTTGTAATATTCTAGTTGATAATGGATTGCAATGTACCCGAGAAAAACTAGCTACTAATTATACAGATTCACAGGTCTATGTGATTTTACATGTTGAAATATAGTGATTAGCGTCGTTGGAATACGCATTTCATGGATAACCTTACCTAAGTAACATAATAAATGGTAGCTTAAATTTTCAGGGTAGGTAATGGTATGATTTGTAGGAAGCGCATGCAATTACGTTGTGATAAATGAGCAATTTAGAGAAGTTATGAACAGGGTTTGGAATAATGTTATGTATGCATAGCACACATTGACACATGACTACGTGTCACTATTGGCAACACTAGTAGACAGTCACAATGAAAACCAGATCCTCTTCTTTACCTGCTTTTGCTCGTAAAACACGCGCATTTCCACATTTCATTTCACTGGCACGAAAGCGAACCAACGACAGAGAGGCCCCTGTCACACTGGCTGGCTGGAGCAAAAGAAAATTTCCACCACCACTATTCTTATCTTGGCCGCCCGTGTATCATTTTTCTTTTAGCTGGCTCTAAAGCCTACCATGCGTTATGCGTAATGGCGGGTGAACGACCAGCTCCCACTGGTTTTTGTTACTATTCTACTCCTGATTTACCTTATCGCTCTTTGCTTACGGTGCTAGAGCAGCTCTTCCAGGAAAATCACAATAGAAATAGTCGGTGTGACATTAGAGTACCAGTTAACATTGTGTAGGACTAGTTAATACTAGTCCGAGACGATGCGCGGAATTAAGCGCGGATATCAGAAGGCAATTGGAGTCGGACACAACGGACTGTATTCGATGGGCCACAACAATAAGCGGACGGATGAAGCGAGGCAAGAGCGTACACGTGAGCGCGGGGACTTACAAGGCAGTTGTGTGTCGAGCCGGTTGTAAGATTAAAACAAGAAGGTAATGTACAATCGGTCAACAAGTAAATTGTACACGAAAGATAAGAGTTATCTTTTTGGGCGCTACAGAGCTCCCCGATAGAAGGCTGAACATAGAAAGCCTTCGAAATCGAAAAGGAATGTTGAAACGAGGTTCGTAAGGCGAAATCGTGCCGAGCAAAAATGAATGAGCGTTCGTGTGAATGGGGGTTCGGCGGAGTCCACTGTGCCGTTTATGATTCGTTATTTATTGAATGCAGGGCAGAATGCATTTCGGCGAGCCGTTGGAGCGGGCTTGTCGGACTACAAAAAACTGGCTAGCCCAGAAAAAGGCCGACAGGACCTCAACCTCCGCTGCTGCCA